>CM046392.1:47542500-48005000 GCA_025413875.1 Rhododendron molle
CCAAGAACGAAAAGGAGGGGGCTCCCCTCACGTTCCCCATTGGATTGGACCGCACGGGATGCAGTCTGACCATTTCTGGCCTCATGTCAGAGCCAGTTTGGTGATCAGACTCGTTTGTATTGTAGAAATTACTAACAACAATGAATATGTAAAAATTCAAGTTGATTGGATACCGATCAATACCTCACCATAGCAGATTTATTTTAAAATAAATGATTTCAGGTGAATTGGCCACACTAGATCACAACCGGAAGAACCCATTTTTTAACACATAAAATGTGTTCCGTCTAGGTATAGATCGGTATCTGATCAACTGAATTTTTAAGTAGTTGTTCTTATCAATATAGGGGTGAGCATGGTCTGGATTGGTTCGGTTTTATAGTAAACCAAGAACCAAACCAATACCTATGGATTATGAATTTGGAGAACCAAACCAACCCACAAAAGACATTGAACCAAACCAATCCAAACCATTAAAATACGATTTGGTTTCGGTTTAAAGTTTAAACCATGGTTTGGAGAAGATAGAGGACTTATTGTTGGCTACTTATTGTTGGCTAGGCAAGATATGGATGCCCTTTAGGTTTACGACCTTAGCTTTATATAGAATAGGAATAGGTTTTCCTGCATAGAAAGTTAGAGTATCTACAATGGCATAATCAAAAGTTTTAGGTTTTTAAAGTTCACAATATTGGTGCAAAATATGGCTCACAATACTATAATCAAACTTAGCAACCTCCTTAGAAATAATCAAAATTTGGACTTTGAATAGCCAAAACTAACAACCTTTTGTCAACAATCAAATTTAATGAATCTCACATTCTCAATCAAATACACATTATTACAAAAAAAAAAAAGTTCTATCTCTCCCTTTTCCCCCAAAATTTATATTTTAACTATTTTTTAAAAACATTTTTATACAAAAAAAAATTGTTCTTTTTTTGAAAAATTATTTTGTACAAGAAAATGTTTTTTTCAAAACCTTTTCTTATATAAAAACTATTTTTTCAAAAAATCGTAATTACAAAAAAGCTGTTTTTCTTTTTTAAAAAAATTCAAAAAAAGTTCAAAAATTATTGTCTATTTCTAATAAATAGTTTTTCATAGTCTCAAAATTATTTTTAGAAAAAACTATTTCTATGTTCACAGTTATTAGTTTTTTTTGTAATTTAAAATGGTGATGTGACAACTTTTGGTTATTCAATTTTGATTATGCCATTGTGGACCTCTACATTACTAACCTTAGCAATCTTTTAAATGGATAATCAAAAGCTGATGTGGCAACTTTTGGCTATCCATTTTTGATTATAGCATTGTGGATACCCTTAGGGTAATTAGTCTTGCTAGTGAAGGAATTATAAGAATAGGAATGGAATTGATTTACATGTATAGATTTTAGAGAAATTAAGGAATTGGATAGTGGAATTTGACTGATCTGGTGATCCCATGTAATTTTTGTGTATAATATATTAATAATCTTAGGAAATTAGGAATGAGTTGTGATATATAGAAGCTTAGTCTAAATTATTTTGGCTGGAAAGGAAAACTAAATGTTGTGGTGAATTTAATAGGATCAATAAATTAGAAAAGTAGTTGGCTAAGGCTCTCATATCTATTTGGTGAATAATAATTAAATTACATATATATATATATATATATTATATGGTTCGGATCGGTTTGGAACCATAACCGTGGATGTGAATCTACAAACCAAATCATGTAACGTGGTTTTTAATTTTTTAAAACCATGATCAAATCATACCACTAAAAAATCAAACCAAACTTATGGTTTGGATTGTTTTGAACTGAATTCGCGGTTTGACGGATTTTTTACTCACCCTAAATCAACAATTTCTAAAATATGAATGAGTTCGATCATTGAAGTAAGCCCGGAATAGGGTCAAAAATTGTAAGATTGCATCCTGTGCAGTCTAATAGGTAACCTGGGGGAAGTTGCCTCCGAAAGAAAAAGAGTTTCTAGAGACAGTGATTTTTAACAAACGTACCAAGAGCATCTCCAACTCATCTCTAAAGGTCCGAAATAGAGAATAGATGTAATAAATTGGAGGAATATTTTATAATTTATTCCCATTTTTTGCACTTTATGAGAGAATATAGGAGGGATCTATCGTACTTTTCAAAGGTTTTGTCTCCAAAATGAGAGTAGGGTCTTCATATTTGGAGAATAAAAGACAATTTGGAGACCCAAATATCTAAAAAGTATGATGGGTCCCTCCTAAATTCTCTGATAAAGTGTAAAAAGTGGAAATAAATTCTAAAATCTTCTTCTAATATGTCACATTCATTCTCCATTTTGGACTTTAAGAGATGGGATGGAGATGTTCTAATAAATTGCTGATCATATTACCAGATTTGGTAGTATAATAATTTAAATTTATCTCTTGTTTTTGGTAAAGAGTAACATTTATTATCCGAAAATTCTAATCGCAAGGGAGATTCTTATCCGGAAATTCTAATAGCAGCATCACTCACTACTGTAGCTTGCTCAATTTCTGACATGAATAGATAACTGAAAGAATCAATAATTCAGTGTGAAGAAGACTAATTAACCACCCTTCTTGATTAAACTAGCTAAATAATGGATGCAAAGCTAGGGAGTGCTTTTGGCTAACGTTTTGGCATCTGTGATTTTGATTCTTTTCCGTTAACTTTCACTCCTGGATTTGGTATAATTCCAATTTTTACATCACATCATTTATCTCAACCAGCGCATGTTTGTGCCTGAAGGCACAATTTCGAATCGATGGTCAAAAAAATATTATTGAATATCCCTCTAACCTCTTTAATGCAAAGGCAAAAAAAAACTCAACATAGCATCCTTCTTTACTCATAAATTTATTAAAAAAAACTCAAAATAGTTCAGTTTTTATTCCCCCGAAGAAACACATAGAAGAATTTTGTGTATTCTTATAAAAACGGTTGTTTTCTTTTGGCGTATGAATCTAAAAATGATTGTTTCCTTTTTTACTGTAGGAAAATCAACCTAATAGAATCAACTTAAAAGCAAATATTGAGTTGAGGGTAAGGAAATCAACTTTAGAGAACTCAATTGAAAAAGGAAGGGGTGTATATTTCTCTAGGGGAGAAACGTGTAACTTTTTATTTTATTTTAGTGTAGGTGGATATAATAGGAAATATTCATTCAATTTGACGGCTATAACCTTATCAGAAAGTATGATTGAGTGGCTATAGATGTTACTTTATTTGTATGCCTAGACATTTTTCAAAGAAACCGCTCTGTTTTATAATATAGATATGAGGAATTGAGAAAACATAAAAGTATAAACCAAAATTGAAAATAGTTCACTAAAGATGACCAAAAAGACTGTCTGGTGATTTTCATTCAACTTTGGTCTACATTTTTATATTTTTCATTTTTCTAATTCTTCTTGTCAAGTTGAACGACGTGACATAAAAATATTATGCAAATCTAGGACTCCATTCCTAATTATTAGTCCCTTTTGGAAATTCTATGGTTTTAAGAGTAGATGCAATAATTAAACTTTAATTCAAATTTCAAGGTGTTATTTCCTTTATTTATTATCCCTTATTCTAAATCAATTGAAGAAAATGATAGATAGGCATGAGGATAGTTTCGAAAAATTGTCACTTTTAGATTCTTGACTTTCCAGAAGGGATAAATATTTTGGAACATCACAAAATAGAATAGAAACTAACAATTAGGAATAGAATGAGTAAAAGTTAGAGAAAACAACCAAAAAGAGGTTGAAAAATTAGGCCAAGGGGCCTTAGCATCAATAACCACAACTTATGAATTTCCCATTTTTAAAGTTTTTCTTAATTCTGAACCAAAATCATCATTTATAACCTTAGGTCACATGACAATACTGTTAACCAAAACCCCATTTTAGATTTTACAACTATTTTGCACACATTTTCGCTTCCAAGAAAGGCGACAAAGAATTTTTTTGATATCTCAGGGTGTTCGAGCCAACTTAGTGCACCTCGACTAATTCCTGGAGAAACTATATACGTAAGTATGATCTAGCCCCATTAGATAGTGTCTTGGAGGTTTTGACTATTTATTTAAAAGTAGAGGAAAATAAAAGAAATCCTAGGGAAAATAATTAGGTAGAAGGTGGTTTTCCACCTCTTTTGTTTCCACATCCTTTCCTCTCTTTTATGTTTCTCTCATTGCATACTATTTTCTTTCTCTTATTTCCAAAACCAAGCAAGAGAAAAAATTTCTTCACAAAATTTTCTTTAAAAAATCAAAATAAGAAAGAGAAGATATATACCTTCTCTCTCTCTCTCTCTCTCTCTCTCTCTCTCTCTCTCTCATTTTTCCTTTTATTTTGTCCTTCTATATAAAATTTGTCTCCCCATCTCTCTCTTTTAGTTTTCCATCATTTCCTTTTTCTTTTGAAATTGATTTCTACCCTCCATTTTTTGACATCTACACTCCTTTTTTTGTCTTTTAGCAAAAAAATTACATACACTTTCAACACTAAAATCCAAAAAATAAAGTGTAGATATCAAAAAAGGAGTGTAAAATTCAATTTCCTTTTTCTTTTGCTCAAGTTCCAAACAAAACTTCAGTGACAGCCATTGCCAGAAACTCAATGCTAGATGTCAACACACTAAACAGTCAACCACTAGAGCATCACCAAACTCCATCATTTTCTGATTATTTTTTTCCCAATCACAACAATACCCATTTGGATCTGGTTCAGTAATGACAGATTGTCCTCCTTAGTTTTTCATTGGGCAGCCGCTCTCCATCTCCATCTCTCTCTCTCTTTCTCTCTCCCATACAATTAAGGAACAATTCTTGAGCACCAGCCCCCACAAGCACCACCTAACCAATCAAAACTCAACAGCGTTCATCTGTCTCCCTCTTCACTCTCTTGTCCTTCTTCCCTATTGATCTCTGTATTATGACTCTTATATGTACCACACCATCAAACAAGTACAGTAACTTCCACTGGTTTAATTCCTATTGACTCTCTCTGTTTTCCTCTGTTTTTCTCATCCGTTTTCCTCTTTTCTTGAACCCTTTTTGATTCTTATGTGCATATGTTACAATATCCTCAATCAAAAAAGGGAACTTTTTCATGGGTATCTTGAGAACTGTTCATTTCTTCTGTTATATCCATCTGGGTTGTGTTCCTTTTTGATCCTTCCTCTTTAGATCTTGCACAGAGCTCATAGGTATATCTTCTTCTTTTTTTTTTTTTTTTTTTGCTTTTTTAGCTGAGTAGTTCATAGGCCTATGAGCCTATCGTTCACAATCAAGATCTTTTTTTTCCTGTTAGTTTCTTTAAATTTCCCAAGGAATTGGAAAGGTGGGATTCCTTCAGATTCCTCCCACCTCATGCTAATGTCAAGAAACTTGTCATATTCCCTTCAAATGCTTCGTTTTGGCCATCAAAACATCCCCTTCTTCGCATTTCCTCTCTAAGACTTCATCCAGCGAGAGAGAGAGAGAGAGAGAGAGAGAGAGAGAGAGAGAGAGAGAGAGAGAGAGAGAGGAGAATGTCTTTCTAGCCTTCTAGCTATACCAACCAACTGAACACTATAATTCCCCAGCGAACAATGAATACAGGAATGGAAATTCTAACCCCATCATCATCGTACATAAGGAATTCAAACTGGTTGTTTGAACAGAGCAAAGGAACAAGATGGACGCCAGAAGAGAACAAGAGGTTCGAAAACGCGCTCGCGTTTTTCGATAAGGACACGCCGGACAGGTGGTACAATGTGGCGGCGATGATCCCGGGAAAGACGGTGAGCGACGTGATCAGGCAGTATCAGGAACTGGAAGAGGATGTGAGTGACATAGAGGCTGGATTGATTCCTATTCCTGGGTATAACACCAGCTCTTTCACTCTGGAGTGGGCGAATAGTAGTGAAACCTGTGATGGGTTTAAGGAAATCTACAGCCCCGGCGGAAAGCGGAGGCCGACGGATCAGGAGAGGAAGAAAGGTGTGCCCTGGACCGAGGAGGAGCACAGGTAATAGAGTTTATTTATTTTTTCCAAATTCACATAGCATTGTATTTGTAACTTACTTTTACCGTTTACCCTCAGGTTTACTGAGGGTTAACGTTTAGTAATAGTCACCTGACAATCTGACCTTTGAAGTCTTTAGTTTGAGATTTGACTCTCGCCTGCGTGTTATTAATTCTTTTGTTGGGTTATTCAATGTATGAAGTTTTAGTGCCCCGTTAGTAGACAATGGGATTAGTCTTCTCTAGATTAGACCATATACATAGTAAAAAAAAAATAAAAACAAATATATCTTTACTTTGCCTCAACTGAAGCTATAATACATGGTTTTCTTTTTCCTTTCCTTTTTTTTTTAGGATGAAGAAATGTGGTTTGTATTGATACAATCAGATACAAACTACACGGCTCATAGGCCTATAAGTTCGAACAACAGAAAAGCTAAAATGATATAGCCTTCAAAATGCCCACAGGCCCGGAAAAACAAGAAACAATATGTCATTTTTTTTTGGCCTCGCAAGATCTATTAGATAACACCTAGAAAGTTTCGAACATAAGAACTAGGAGAGAGCAAATTCACAAGTCCCACGTCTTGTGCATTAGATCTCTCAATGGTGCATTTGCATGAGTTGCATTGGTCCAAATCAATATTGAACCACAGTTTCGAACCGATATATATATATATTGCATCTGCATGCATAACATAGTTTAGGAAATTGAAGGTTTCAGGTGAAATTAACTTGGTGCTTCATACCACTCCACAACCACACATTCTAGTTGGGTTCACGATTAAGTGTATGGACCCCACATAAATATGTGATTCTGAAATGGTCTGGAGCACTGCCAAGTTTTAGGACACAAGGTTTCTTGCATGGTGTTTCTTGTATAGTTGATGGGACAATTAGAAGGAAAAAGAGTTCCAATATTTGAAGTTGTGACTATACATCTAGATAACCATGAATCCAGCAATGATTTGGTAGTTTCATATGCGTTCATTCAACCATAGACATCTATTGACAGAAAGTTTTCTTGTATAGTTGATCAGATAAAAATAGTTTCTATAGATAAATTTTGAATCTAAATTTGAAAAATGGTTGGTCTTGGTGTCTTTTTCTCCTGCAGGCAGTTTCTAATGGGACTTAAAAAATACGGCAAAGGGGACTGGAGAAACATCTCGCGCAATTTCGTGACCAGCCGGACGCCCACTCAAGTGGCTAGTCATGCTCAGAAGTACTTCATCCGGCAGCATTCAGGAGGGAAAGACAAGAGGAGATCGAGCATCCATGACATCACCACTGTCAACGTTGCAGAATCAAAATCCCATCCGCCGGATAACAACAGACCTCCCTCACCGGATCACTCTCCCATGGTGGTTCACCCACGACAGCACTCAAGCATGAGTGGCATGGCCACAACACTATATAGTTGGAACCCAACAAATGGCAGCCTGTTATCGCTTTATGGACCTCAGATTGGAGCTTATAATCCAGCTTTTCAAATGGATTCAACCCAATTTCAATGATCTCAAGCAGATGCATGGAAGCAGCCTAGTTCTCAAGGCTTGTGTGAGTATCTTGATGAAGACTCGACTGATCATATCATGGGGATTAGAGGTACGATCGGTAAAAGAAAGAGGGTAAATTATGTAGGAGTGAAGTCTTAGTTGATTCCAACTCAGGTGTTCAAATTGTGTTTTAAGGGAATGTGAGAGTAGGCTCTTTGGCATGGTAAAAATTGTCATTGTGGTAAGAATTTCTTGATGGGTTGTGGGTAATATACAGTCATCCGTGAGATATGTTTCTTGTTGGGTGTAATTTCTCGATGTTGTTCGTATTATTGTTTACTGTGATTCCTGATGAATTCTTACTATGATTTAGTCATCAAGAATTCTTTCAAATCCTTTTGTGGTACTATTATTGAGTCAAGTTTGTATCTTTGCCTAGTATCCGTCTTTCGGGGATCTTTTAACTTAGTCATCCATAGACTAGATCTCACTTTGACACCTATATTTGTTGTGTATTTCCAAAGAAGTTGGATGAATGATAATCACACACAAGGAATCATTTTGCGCTCTCTACAAGCATCAGAAACCGAACAGGAGGTGGTAGATTCCAGTAGTGTAGAAGGCGACATCGTCGATCATGAGATTCCAAGTCCAAATCTGCCGACTTGAAATAGAATTTCTGGTATTGGCACTGTATAATGGCTTTCCACAGCTGCATGTTTGGCATCTCTTGGTATGTTCCTCCTCCCACCATGGATCGATGCTTATGCTTGTAATAATAACTTAGGGTGTCCGGATCAGTTTACACGGACTTCGACTGGTTCTGAGTGATTCGGCATGCTTATTTGACTGAAGTTGACAAGTGAGAGTGGTGCCTAAGATCCACTAACTTCAGCATCTTATGCTTCATTCCATCTCTTTTTTGCTTTGTTCTCTACTTGAGGATGACAATACCTCTTTTTCACTTTGTGTTTTAGTAGATATTTTTCAAGATGGGGAAAGAGAATCGTCTAGCTAGACATCACAGTCAATTCCAAAATTAATGAAGCATTGAATATATGAACAAGTGTAGCTATTTCAATTGTCAACCGTATTGGTGATAGACAAATTGTTAAAGCAGGTCGACTTAAACGTCCGCTCTTTTCCATGCAGTCGCAGGGTCGAACCTGCTTGCGATAGTAGTCCAGGTGCCTTAAGAGAGAAATTGTTATGCTTGAGCCTTGGTGGGGTGGTGCCATGGTGGAAACCTATGAATCACAGATCCCTTACATGATCCGCCACTGATTTGGAATTTCTATGGTAACGCCCAAGAATCGAAGCAGTTACGCGATTGCTCTAGCTAGCCTCCACCTTTTTGCTTAGGAAAAAAATGAAAGTGTAGATTTCTGCTTTTCCTTTTTGGCTGTTTTTTTTTTAAATTTCTTTTCCTTTCCCTTAATACCTTACTGGCTAAGACATTCTGAACCACTAACCTTAGAGCTAATGGAGACTTCCATTTCAAGAGATTCTAGTTTACCAGTCTTGATTCTTGAAAGCATCATGATTCATTTTCTAGTGCTTCTTTAGTGTGTCATTACAATCTAAAAAACTCATGATGAGGTCTTAAGTGTTCACCAAACCCCATACTCTTCATAATCCTCTTTATTAGGCAAAGGTATCCAGTGGAAAGATCACATCTGTTTGATAACTATATATGCGGCCCAGTAGATCAACTAATCTGGGGATCAATCCCAACGTCCATAAATGGAGAACCCAATTAAACACAAAGAAAAGCTCCATTTGAATTGGCCCACTACAAGAATTCATAGGTAGCACGCAGGTGAGGGTTGAACCCCAAATCAAAGGCTTTCCGAAGTCTCTAGTTGCCAGGTAGGTGACTGTCATTGCATCAGTCCCCAGGCTTTGGATTGGTAGCGCGCGGTAAAGATTCTCCCATTGCTGGGGAAAGATCTCAAGTTGACCTTATATTTCTATGGTAATTTCCAAAGATATTTTAAAATTCCGTGGTGATCATCAAATGCAATATTCATAATAAACCTTTCTTTTGTTGCTGTCAATTAGTAGTCGTAAAATCAATGTGGTGTGTGCTTCACCAACTATCATGGAAAAGCCCTTGTGCCAACCCTACACACATTGTTTTTGGTCCTCCCCACTAAAACAAAAGAATTCAAGGAAACATCACAATTCCTGTGAATTTTTTCAAGGGGGGGAAAAAAAAATGCCCCACTTTTCTTTTCAAAAGAACTGGCTTTTTGCAACTTGCATAGGCAAGCGCTCTGTTCACTTTATTCTAGTTTTGATGTGCCCCTCAAGAGCATGTAGACCACTTGCACTCTTGGTGTTTTCTTCTCTGCTGTCTGTGTGTGCTTATAGCTAGATGTTGATACCTTGCTTCACAATGATTCCAAACTAGTGCATTGATAATACCCTTGTTAGGGACTCATGTGGGGTTAGTATTGGCATACTAATAATATCGAACTACACGCTCAATCGCAGCAACACACAAGAAAAACAGGATCTTGGAATACTATGAATCACGGGAAATAAACCGAAGAAAATGAGGGAGAGAAAGAGAAAAAGAACACACAAATATACGAGCTATTCGACAACTGTCTAGTCCTTGGAACCCACATCAGTTCATCAGTATGATCAATGGACCCTCAAAATCTCTCTGTAGCGTAGTAGTAGTAGTACAACAGTTTTTCTCAACGTATAGTACACTTATCATATGTAGTATTCGATTGATTTATGATTACAATTTTCCTGTTGGCACAAGTTGGCTGAACTAGCAATTATTTATTTTTAAGAAAAAAAAGTGCCAAAGACAAGTATGTATTGATCTGTAATAGTTGGGCCCATAGGCCAATCGTGTCATTACATTGCTGATCAAGATGAGCAATTTCAGGCAAAACAACCTTTTGATTAGCCACATGCAAAAATGTCTTGTGTTTCAGGTATAAAAAAAAGTATTCTCAGTTTTAGCTTATAAGGCCATCCACAATGGTATTATCAAAAGCCAATTGTTTTCAAAGTTAACAATGTTGGTGCAAAAGATGGGCTCACAATGGTATAATCAAACTTAGTAACATCTTTAGAAATAAATCAAATAATCAAGTTTTAGACTTTGGATAACCAAAACTAGGAACCTTTTTCAATAATCAAAATTTGTGGACTCCACACCACATAAGTTAACTAGTTTCAAAATTTGTATACACGCGTGTTTCAATTGGTATTTTTTTCTTCTCTTTTTCGCCTACTCTATATTTTCTTCACTTCACCAACAAATTATTTCTATTTCTTTTCCTGAAAAAGTGAAGCTCATATCTCTCGATCATCTACAATTCAATCCATCATCACCGGATTAAGGTCTTTCACTCTTCTTTCCCATTTCTATTTTTTCCGCCAAAAAAATTCATAATAGGAGGGAAGAAAGTCACCGATTTTTTCCCAAAATTAAGAGAGGGAATCAATATATTTTTGCCAAAACAAGAAAACATAAATGGAGGGAAGTGAATGGCAAGAAACAGAGGTGGAGAGAAAGTGAAATTGTAGTGGACCCTTATTTTGGTTATAGACTAGAAATGATCATTGTGAAGCTCAATATTATTAAGTTTAGCAACTTCTTAAGTGAATAATCAAAAGCTGATGTGTCAACTTTTGATTATCCTTTTTTGATTATACCACTATGGATGGCTTAAGTACTTAGCTTTTAGTGTTGCTTAATTCGTACAATATAGATAATGTTTAATTCTAAATTTGGAAGCCACAACACAAAAGAAATGAAGCACCATTATACGTTCAATCTAAATTTCATGAATTGACTGCACAATAAAATTCATATTTTGACTTTTGGCTTGGAGGAAGCAAAAAACAAAGTTATACTCAGTAAGGGAAATTTTAAAAATTATGTGTTGGTGATATTACAAAAGTTTACACCAAAAATAAATATTACAATGAAATCTTGCTCTCTTTAAGGAAATTCAAGCCCTCTAAGGTAACAAACCGGTGCAGTAGAAAATCTGTTACTTGTCCCCTCCAGGATATAAACAGCCCGATAATTTATCGTATGGTTCGGACCTACTCTGCACAAGTAGGAGAATCCAAAACTCCACAAAAGAATACCCTTACACTTTGCCCAAGACTCTCACGCTTATATTAAATTTACAGGCTATTTTTTTAGAGAATAAAGATGGACAAAGTTGGAGGAAAATACTAAGTGTTCAGGAGAAGTTGGCTTGCTGCTCTATGGCTAGGATATCTCATACTTGCACAACACATGGATATATATAGGCAAAATGGAATGGAAAGAATCCAAATTATATCTTTTCATTAATGACTAAATCCCATAGGATTTATAACTAGATAGATACGAAAGATATGCTCCTTCTAGATTTGCTCTTAGATTTTCTAGATTTGCTAGATATACTCTTTGATTCTTCTAGATTTGCTCTCAGATATCCAAACACCCAATTAAATGATGTGATCTCAAGATCAGATTTGATCTTCCAAGTAAATATTCAAATAAACGCTAAGATAAGAGCTTCTCACACAAATATATACGTGATTTGTAAAAGTCTAGCACCAAAAGATGTACATAAATTTAATATTAAAATAATAAATTTCCAACATTCCCCTACCTATTTTAATATTAAATGAGACTCTTGGGCTAAGAGGGATATTATGCATCATGAAGGTGTGCTTTGCATTGAACCTTCACTTAGTGAAAACAGTAATCTTTACTCCAGAATTAATAGTGGTCTCCGACTTGAACTATGATTGCTTAGGGGAAATAAAAAATATTGCTCACACATAATAGTCCAAGTATTGACAAGAGCTTTAATAGCAAGCACATTAATTACGACCTTATGCTAATCCCAATTTTCATGAGTGTCTTTGAGAACAAAGCCTAATTCTCACTTCTCATAGGAAGCGGCCCCACCTCCATGCTCACATAGGTGAAATATGTCAAGGGTGCTTCTATAATCAAGAGCTACATAATTTCATTAAGAGTTTCTCAAAAAACTCAACCTCCACAATATTACAAGATAAATGCATTCACACTATAGGGAAGCACTTAATCAAAAATTTTAGTGCATTTCCAAACGATTACCATATAATTCGTTCTTCCCATTGAACCCAGTTACAGGATCTCTGGTCCTTGGGTTGGGTATCCTCATACGTGGCTCATGAATTTAATGGCTTTAGCCCTATCCTCCTCGATGTATTCCAGACTTTTTCTCTTGCCAAGACCTTGGTTAATGGATCTGCAAGATTATCACATGATCTCACATAAGTCACATTTATGATGCCATTACTCAATAAGATCTCATGGTACTGTGTTTTCTTCTGATAGGTCTGGATTTTCCGTTGTAATAATGGTTTTGTACTCTACCAATCGCAGCAGTGCTATCACAATGAATTAACACGGAAGGAATTGGTTTTTTTTTCCAAAATGGGATTTCATTTAATAAATTTCTTAACCAATTAGCCTCCTCACTCGCTGATGCTAATGCTATTAGCTCAGCCTCCATATTAGAATTAGAAATAATTGATTGCTTTTTCAATTTCTAGCATATAGCACCACCACCCAAATTAAAAATATATCCTGTGATAGAGAGTGAATCACCTGACAAAGTATTCCAATCGACATCACTATAAGCTTCAAGTACTGCAGGATACTTTTTGTAAAACAAGCCATAATTTTGGTACCAGATAAGTATTCCATTATTCGCTCAATGGTTAGCTATTGTTCTCTACTCAGCTTGCTAGTAAACTTGCTCAGTACTCCTACTGCGCATAAGCAATGTCAGGTCGTGTACAACTAGTAGCATAACAAAAACTCCTTATTATGCTAGCATATCCTTTTTGATCAACAATATCCTTGTCATTTTAACCAGAAATAAACGCACATGAGGATCAGAAGGAGTAAGAACATGCTTGCAGTTATCAAAATGGTATTTTTTTTAAATTTTCTCAATATAATGTGACTGATCGAGAAAAATACCATCACATGTTTTTGTAATTTTCATCTCCAAAATTACGTTAGCCTCACCAAGATCTTTCATATCAAAATGGCTACTAATATTTTTAGTCTCACTAATAATATGCACATTAGAGCCAAAGATCAGTAAATCATCCACATATAGGCTAACAATAACATGTGAATTTTCACAAGATTTATAATAGATGCACTTATCACACTCATTTGTCTTATAACCATTTTCAATCATGCAGGAATTAATTTTCTCATGCCACTATTTAGGCACCTGCTTTAAGCCATATTGGGATTTAGTCAACCTACACACTTTGCTTTCTTGGTCGGGCTCCGCAAAGCCCTCACGTTGATCCATGTAAATTTCCTCATTTAGGTCCTCATTTAAAAAAAGTTGTTTTTACCTCCATTTAATGAATTTTTAAATCATCAATTGCAACAACTGCAATTAACAATCTAATGGATGCTATTCTAGTAACCGGAGAAAATGTATCAAAAGAGTCAAGATCAGCTTGTTGCTTAAAACCTTTTGCAACAAGTCTTGCTTTATATTTATCAATAGAACCATCTGGTTTAAGCTTTTTACGTTGGACACATTTACACCCAATAGTTTTACAACCTAGTGGTAAATCGACTAATTTCCAAGTTTTATTAGACATTAGTGATTCCATCTCATCATTAACGGCTTGTTTCCAAAAAACAGCATCCGGTAATGTCAAAGCATCTTGTAAATTAAGTGGAGTATCCTCCACATTAAAAAAAAGATAGTTAGGGCCAAAATCTTTTTCAACTCTAGCTCTTTTACTCCTTCTAGGTTCAAATTCAAAACTCTCTTGATTTTGTAAATTATGAGTTGAAGTACTAGACTCAGGTAAAACTAATTTTCTAGATTCTTGACCCCACCATTTTTAAGTTTAAAAGGAAATTTTTCTTCATGAAAAATTGCATCACCTGATTTAATTTTCCATATCAAAAAATTTGTAGACTGTACTACTTATTGCATATTCAAGAAAAGCACAAGTGGTAGCTCTAATACCCAGTTCGGGTCTTTTAGGGTTTGAAAGCCTCATAAAGGCCAAACAACCCCAAACTCTTAAATATCCCAAATTTGGCTTATGACCTTTCCATAACTAAAAAGGTATAATTTTAGTCTTTTTGTGTGGCACTCTATTTATCACATGACAAACCGTTAAAATTGCTTCTCCCCAGAGATTTGAGGGAGTGCCTGCTTCAATAAGCATGGCATTGGTCACGTCAATTAATGTTCTATTTTTTCTTTCAGCCACACCATTAGACTCAGGTGAATACTGTGGAGTAATTTCATGGATAATTTCCAAAGACTGAGCAAAAGAGTTAAATCCAAAAGATTCATACTCACGACACCTTTATCACTTCTAATTCTTTTAATATTTCTACCGAATTGATTTTCAACTTCCTGGAGGAATTCTTTAAATTTGTCAAATGCATTACTTTTATGTTTCACACAATATACATAACTATATTTTGAAGAGTTATCAATAAAAATGATAAAATATCTATTTTCTCCACGAGTTAAAATTCCTTCAAACTCACACAAATCCGTATGGATTAATTCCAACAATTCGGTGTTTCTTTGAACACTTTTATGATGTCTCATTGTGATTTTTGCTTTACTGCATGTTTCTCATTTCTCAAAATCTTTTTTCAGTGTGGGAATTAATCCTAAGCTACTCATGATTCCTACATATTTATTATTTACATGACATAGTCTAGCATGCCAGAAATTTAAAGAAGACAACATGTAAATAGAAACAATCGCTAATTTATTATTCTCAACGTTTATTTTGAACATTCCATTACATGCGTATCCCTTACCCACAAACACTCCTTTTTTAGTAATTATAAATTGATCAGATTCCATAGTCTGCTTAAAGTCTGATTTGTTGAGTAGATAACTGGACATCAAATTCTTCTTCATGGACAGTGTGTAAAGCACATCTTTCAGAGTCGGCACACATCTAGAGGTAAACTTCAAATCAACCTCGCCACTCCCAAACACCTTGGTAGTACTAGAGTCACCAAGCATCACAATTTTTTCTTCTGCAAAGGGAGTATAAGTTTTGAACCAATTTTTATCATAGCAAACATTCCTGTTGGCGCCAGAGTCTGCCCACCACCCTTCCACACATTGAACCATAAATATGTTTGTAATCATAGCCACGAAAGGGTCCTCGGCAACATTAGCCTGTGGAGCATTCTGTATTTTTCAAAACTTGCAAAATCGAGTAATATGCCCACTCTTACCACAGACAAAACACCCATCAGTTTGTTGTGCTTGTGAAGGGGGTCATTGGTTCTAATTATTTTTTCTCGTTTGCACTTCACTATGAGATTTATCTGTATTTTTGAAGTTTTTCTTATTTGACTTTAAATAAGCATTCTTTGGAAATTGACCTTTGGGTAAGTTATTTTTTTGCGGAAACTAAATTTACCTTAGTGGTGGAATGTCCATTATCCTCGTGAGTCATAAGTGCATTTTGGCCTCTAGCCTCCTCCTTCACTCGGATGCAGGTAATCAAAGTCTCCAGGGACGTCTCCTTTTGCTTGTGCCACAATGATTTCTGAAACTCCGTCCATAAAGGTGATAATTTGTCAATGATGCTTGCCATCACAAGATTGTCCCCAATTTTGATGCTTTCAGGCCAGACCTCCACCACAATCATTTAGAATTCTTGCACTTGATCCACAATAGATTTACCATCTATTATCTAATAATGGAAAAAAATGGCTAGCTACATATTTCTTTGCTCCTGCCTCTTCAGTATCATATTTGCTCTGTAAGGCTTTCCAAATTTTCTTTGCAGTGGAGTAAGTAGTATCATAATGATCATAAAATTGATCTATAAGGCAATTCAAAAGATAATACCAACAATTATACAACTTATACTCATTTGCATTGTACTGTTTAACTTACTCAAAATGAGCATATTTTTCATCATCGGTCATCCCATTGGTGGAGACTCTGTTGGGATCCTTCTTAGTTAGGATGTAGGCCACCTTGAGGAGATTGAGATAGAAGAGCACCTTGCCTTTCTATCGCTTGAAGTGAGCTCCTTTGAACTTGAAGGGCTTGTTGAAATCTCTGATATTTTCATTGTGTTTCTCAACTGTTTGGTCCATTCTTGAAATTTCCTTAAAATTATTGGTGATATTACAAAAGTTTACACCAAAACACCCTTACACTTTGCCCAAGACTCTCACCCTCATATTAAATTTATAGGCTATTTTTTTTAGAGAATAAAGATGGACAAAACTGGAAGAAAATACTAAGTGTTTTGAAGAAGTTGGCTTGCGGCTCTATATATGACTGGGATATCTAATACTTGCACAACACATGTATATATATAGGCAAAATGGAATGGAAAGAATCCAAATTATATATTTTCATTAATGACTAAATCCCATAGGATTTATAACTAGATAGCTATGAAAGATATGCTCCGTCTAGATTTGCTAGATATACTCCTTGATTCTTTTAGATTTGCTCCTAGATATCCAAACACCCAATTAAATGATATGATCTCAAGATCAGATTTGATTTCCAAGTGGATATCCAAATAAACGCCAAGGTAAGAGCTTCCCACCCAAATATATACGTGACTTGTAAAAATCTAGCACCAAATGGTGTACAAAAATTTAATATTAAAATAATAAATTTCCAAACATTATGCACGAAAGAATTTTTTGTGACATTTTTAGCGGAGGAAGTAGTTCCATTAGGCCCCGTTCAGTTGTCAGGAAAGTATAGGAAATGATGGAAAAATCAACTTTCTCATAACTTTTGTAGTGTTTAGTTGGTAGGAAAGTTGTGGGAAACATGTTTTTAAGTTTTCCTCCAAGATTTACTTTCTTGCAAAAGTGATCCGACCAAAAGCATAGGATTTTGCGTCGCGGGAAAATTTTTATCCATTGTGGGGCCAAAATAATTGGCGGGTAAGAAAAAAAGTGAATGACTCAAATACCAAAAAAAAATACAAATTAGGTTCTTAGAAAGACACTTTGAAATTTACGTGAGCAACAACAATTTCGACTATCATGGTGCTTTCTGAGATAATTGTTGTGGAAAAAGATTGGTAGTTTATTTTTTTTGGAAGTATTTATTTATCTTGTCATTAGTTTTCAATTTTGTTTTGTACTAACTAATTTTCAGTGAGTTTTTGCATCGGCAACTAATCAAGCACGGTTGTTTAATATTTATTTATTTAGTTATCATCTACTTATTTTTTAAACTCTATTTGTATGGTTGATTATCAAAGAATGTCAATTTAAATGGGAGATTCACACGACCATTCAAAACATAGCAAATTGAATAGGGAATTGCAAGTCGATTTTTTCATTTCATGTTAAGGCTCTGCATTAGATAAAATACATTTTCCGTATGTGTTAATTTTTGAAATATGATAGCCTATTATTTAGCTCTCAAAGTTACTTTTTTTTAAAATTAGTCATGAGAATAAAAATAAAGAAGTTTCTCATAAGTGTCTTTTCTCGGCAAATGAACCACTAAACTTTAGTTTTCCTACCAAAAAAATTGTCAAATGAACACTCACAAGGAAATAGATTTCTTTTTTCTTTACTTCACTTTACTTAACTTTTTCTGAGAATAACTTTCTGGTACAATATTCCTGACAACTGAACGGAGCCTTAGTTGATTTGCTTGGATGAAACATTAATGAGAAGGGGCGATCATATAATGTAGCTTCCTTCCATAGGCACCGCATGACGTACGTACCAACGGGATTCCCACCCGCTATGGAATATTTAGTTGTGGCTACCTGTTTCGATTAGAGGCGTTTTGCAAATTATCCACTATCTAGAGGAGGACAACCCGTCACCATAGCCCTAATAAGATGCTAGTGGAACCAAATGCTCTCTTACACAGTATCTGGTTCAAGGGCCCTACAACCCGCAAGCGGCATTCGAACAGTAGCTAATACTGGAGTTCGCAAGTATGGTCCTACAGTTTCCCGATGGGATATGGGCCATGGACCACTGCATACTGGATTACTTCTTGATTTATCGGCCCATAATAATATTTTACTATTGGGCCAGTGGGAGAAGGCCCAAGAGTTGTTCGGAAAAAAGACGGGTGAAGGCCCAAGATGATCTGGATTGGACCACTGTTGTGTGAGAGATTTTTCGCACATTAAATTTATTGATCAAAAGCATAAGGCTACAGGCTACGTAAGCAGTGTTTTGCCCTTCCGATACTTTCTACACCCTTTCGGACATCAAATTTATTGATCAAAGCATAAGGCTACAAACTACGTAAGTGGTTTTTGCCCTTCTGATACCTTCTACACCCGGTATACCCCTGTCATAAAAAATTCACACTCATATCGACCGATTTCCGCTATGTATTAATTGAGATCCGATTTTTTGCCCTCTTCACGGATGCTAAGGCCGCTATGTGACCACTATGGCCGCTTCAAGGAGCTCTGACGCCGAAAATAATTTTAACGATTGCCACACGATCGATTCGCACTACGTGTCATTCGGTACTCTCGCTACTGCTATTTAAAACCTTGGTCTGTCCCTCAGGTTAACCGCCACATTCCTAGCATGTCAAATGGTCCTTGGCACTATGGTTGAACACCCTTATCATTCCTCTCCCTTCAATTCCACATGTTGTAAAGAGCAGCAGCTACAGACAGTTTGAGGATATCAGACCTTAATGAAGGCCGGGCTTCATAGTCAACATCCTCAATTACCCCCATTCTGTAGGAAAAGGACGACCATGGAATGAAAGCCCATTTGTGCATATTGCCCTAAATGTCATGGAACACAAGCTCTCTTAGAGCTTGATAGATTCCCAAGCAGATTTAGTACTGTAAATTCTACTTGGAGATGGTAGCCACACCACTCTATCGGGCAAGTAACTTGAGGCTGCAGAGGCACTGGAGTTGGCTCCATTATATATATGCTGCATACCAATTCATTTACTCTTTGACCAATTTCATATCCCGCTGTGTATTATAGTTGCCCGGTCGCTCACTTCAGCGATCCAGAATTAGTCGAGGTATGCACAAGCTGACCCTTTTAAAATAAAAAAAATAAAAAGACCCTTTGCATATTGACAAGGATGTACAAATATTATGGACCACCTCTTCCTCGAACTTCTGGTACAAGGGTCCCAATGGTTACCAATAATCTGTCCATAGGAAGGTATTATACTGTAGGCATATATCCTTTCCATCTCTCTTATCGTAGATTTTAATCTCCCTAACCTTTGAGTTTCATTTCTTTCTTTGGGGACCTAGAGCAGTACTCATTTGGGAACACTCCGATCCGTTAAGAAAACTAAGAATCCTAAATTGTGAGAGGTGCAATAAATACATACTGGTATTAAAATTTCGTCCTTTGTATTATGGTTTGATCTTTCTTCAAATTTGTTCTATTTTTTTGATTGATCGTCCGTCTCGATGAGACTAAAAATAAAAAAATTATGATGAAAAACAAGGAAAAAATGCCTAACAATTGTTTTTATTTATTTATCTACAGTACCGTCTTATATATATATATATATATTGATTTCTCCTGTCAAACGAAATTTATCCTAGAAATTAGTCATGGCTTCAAAGAATTACTCATAGCCGCGAAGAAAATTACACTTGGCTGCGTAGAATTACTGATGGCCGCATAGAATTACACTTGGCCATATAGAATTACTCATGGCCGCAAAGAATTACTCTTGGCCATAAAGAATTATTCTTGGCCGCGTATAATTACACTTGGCCTCGTCGAATTACAGTTGGCAGAGCAGAATTACTCTTGGCCGGGCAGAATTGCACTTGGCCGCGTAGAATTACACTTGGCCACGCAGAATTACGGCCAAGTGAAATTCTACGTGGCCAAGAGTAATTCTGCTCGGGCAAGTGAAATTCTACGCTGCTAAATTGAAGAAACCCGGTCAGGGTCGGGTAGGCATTACCCCATCCCGGTACCCACCCCGAACCCCCAGAAATTATTTTATGCATAAAAATCTATTTTTATTCTTGCATTTTTACCCTTACAACTTAAATAACACATAAAATTTAAACTATTTCTTCCATTTTGCTTTTAGATAGTAGATTTTGGTTAAGTTGCAATAATTATTTCGTGAAAGTTTATTATTTGTACTCACTTATTTGGAGTCTATCTAGAACATATTTTCTTAATAGAAAAAAAGGAGTAGGGCGGAACGGGACAGGACAGATAAATCCAGTACCCTATAGGAGCGGGGGTACGTACCCTTTCATTACCCGGTCGAATTTTGGGGCTGGGCTAAGCTTTTGGGTCACAGTATGATAAAACCCGCCCTGCCCCGTTGGCATTCCTAGCTACAGGTTAGCTACAGCAGAACCAGAGGGGAATTCCCCTCAACCTACAAAACATCTAGCATAGAAAACAAACAAATCAATCAAAACTGATCCCAAGACTGCTGAACTACTTCTACCTTTAACATCTGACCAAGACTGCTAAACTACTTCTCCCTTTAACATGTTCTAGGATGACCCCAAGCTCTGCAAATCTGCTTGTTATTATCCTGAGTGACCTATTCGTTCCTCCAGGAGGTTAGTCTGTCCCATAGATTTAAATACCGGCCACTACGTAGGCGATTTTTTGCCCCTCCAATACCTTCTACACCATGTATACCCCTGCCACAAAAATATTCACACTCGTATCGGCCGACTTTTGCTACGTATCGCTTTCGATCTGATTTTTTGCCCTCTTCACGGCTACTACGGCAGCTACGTGACCACTATGACCGCTTTAGGTGTTCTGGCGCCGAAAATTATTTTAAAAATTCACGATGGCTACACCTGATTTGCACTACAGACCTTGGTCCGTCACTTGTATTAACACCCTTATCATTCCCCTCCCTCCATCTTTTGTAAAGAGTAGCAGCTACAGACAGTTTGAGGATATCAGACCTTAATGAAGGCTTCCTAGCTAATCTGCTGAATAGCCCCACTTCAACTCAGCACGCCAAAGATCAGGTCTTCTTAGTAGTATCTGGTTTAATTCTTTGCACGATAGATGACCAAAACATATCTAGAGGAATCACATTTTTAAAATAAGTGTCAATGGCCCTCGATCTCCCTGATTTATACTAAACATAGCCAACATCCTCAATTACCCCCCATTCTGTAGGAAAAGCACAACCATGGAAAGAAAGCCCAGTTGTGCATATTGCCCCAAAACTAGACCATTTATGTCATGGAACACGAGCTCTCTTACAAGTTTAGTGGATTCCCAAGCTGATTTAGTAGTGTAAATTCAACTTGGAGATGGTAGTCACACCACTCTCTTGGGCATGTAACCTAAGGCCGCAGAGACTCTGGAGTTTGCTCTCTATTATATGCTACACACCTATTCATTTACCTGACTAAACTCCGTATCCCATTGTGTATTATAGTTGCTTGGTCGTAAACTTCAGCGCTCCAGAATTAGTCAAGTTATGCGTAAGGTGACCCAAATAGACGATTATTAAGAAAAAAAAAAAAACCTTTTGCATATTTACAAGGGTCCCAATGGTTACCAATTATCTGTCCATAGGAAGGCATTTTTCTATTTCTGTATCGTATATTTGATCAAAGGCTGCCCTAAAGCTTTTGAGTTTCATTTGATTTCTTGGAGACCAAGAGCGGCCATTTTGGAATGATCTTCACACTCCCTTAAGAAAACTGAATTGTAAATTGTGAGAGGTGCGATAAATACTGGCAGTATTAAAATTCGCCCTTCTAATATGTTTTGATCTTTACCTGTCAAAACTTTACGTCCATCTCAAAACCAATTGATAATGAGTGAGGAGGTCTCAAACGTTATTAAGCGATCACCCATTCCTCTCCCAAGCAAAGTGGGACTGTATTTTCCTTAACATCCTCCCTCACGTGCAGTCGCGTTTGAGATCGATCTGTCACGTGTAGCCTCTTTTTCGGATCTATCATTGCGCAGCCTTTTTTTTTTTGCTGTTCTGTCATCACGGGGTGTGGAATGTAATTTTTTAAAACGTGAGATGGAATGGGTCCTGCTTTGATACCATATGAAAACTTTATATCCATTTCAAAACTAATTATGATTTACGCAGTTGATCGAATCAGATAGCGCTCCGCGCAACCAACCAAACCCGGGACACCAAATTCCAGGCTGATCAAACGCTTTGGAGGTATATAATAATATACTCTTACTAAAGTGGATACCGGAGCTAGACCATATCAGTAGGGTTTGTTTTTCGCGTCTCATGCATTGTACGGGATAATGGTCCTGATCATATGACAAGAAAAATATGATTAATTACCAAGAATTTGGGTGATGATGATCCTTAATTTAATTGATTGATTAGCACTAAGCTCCAATGATTATATAATTAATAAGCTAGTAACATGGCTAGGGTTATGCAACTTTGAACTACTTTACGATACTTAAAACCATGGGTGCTCGATCGATCGAGAGAAAGGACCAATCAATTGGGGTGCAAATGAGCTGAGTTTTAGGGTGTTTGAGCTCGGCTTATTTTGAACTTGGAGAGCTTGATGAGCTCGAATCGAATCCAAATATTCGTGCTCGAGTTCAAGTAGTATATAGAACTCGAGCTCGGTTCGAATACTTATAAGTGAATCTCTATAGATGAGTTGAGCTTATTTACATGAGTGGAAGAATATATGGCTAGCTCTAGCTTGGCTTGTTCATTAAATGAGACAAAAATTGTATCAGAGCTTAGCTCGTTTACTAAACGACCAGAGCCGTTATCGAGCTAATTAACCTTGATGCTCGCGGGCATCTTGGTTCGTTTTTGCAGCGGTACCAATCATTGAAGAACTCTTTTGGAGCATAATCTACATGATCTCTAAAGCTGCCAAGTGGGGTGCTTGGCAGCGGTGCCGAGCGGTCGATTCGGCCGTTCATCTTCGAACACATAAAAATATAAACCATCCGTTACTCGGATTAAGATCTGAGCTGTCGATTGTCGAAATGAACGGCCGAATCGACCGCTCGGCATCGTTGCTAAGCACCGCGCTTTCACCGTGATTGGTTAAGCACCGGCTCTTTAATTCTCTCCTCCTCCAATCGTTACGTTGTTTTTCATAGGGACCGACAACTCCCTAATTGATTAGATTAAGATCACACGTAAAACCTAATCAGAGTAGGTTTAGAATAGGAGAGAATTACGACCAGCTTTAAAATAAATAATCCAGTGATTGTGCCCCTCCCACTAACGAATCCGAACAACTAAAACAGAGTGTACACTCAACTTCAGTCTTCGTACCACACCCCACACATAAAGCGATTCGCATATCTATATGGTGTCCTGATCGTTAATTTCAAGTCTCCAGAATTAGTCGAGGTGCACGCAAGCTGTTTCGGACATGTTGTCAAACAAATCAATACGGCGTTTTACCCGTAAAGTTATCTGAATCACTTTTAGTTCATTTTCCGCCACTCATGAAAATATACGATCGCCGATTAAGATAAATTCTCACCATAATATATGTTTGTGACTCAGAGTTAGCGACGAAGCCAACTAAAACGAATTAACAAATACCCAACCGGCCTATTGCTAGGTTACTAGTGAACTACTCTGTTGGCATACTAAATTTGACCAAATTGAGTTTATTTCAATTTCAATTTCCTTCGCATCAAAAGGGGAAAGCGTGGAAGAAAACTGTGCGAGCTACTATTCCTAATCCTCTTTGTTGATTTGAAAAGAGTTATTGAATTGAGGTTGCCTTATTCACGGAGGGTCCGATCCGTAAAAGAGGTTTCTGTGCTGTCCCATCTCGCCGTTCATCTCGGTAATCGACTGTCCGGATTTTAAATAAACTATTTGCGCGAATAATTTATTTAAAATCTGAAACACCCAAAACACTTTTGAACAGGTAAAATTATTCGCCTCTGCAAAAACCTTCTATTACGGAGCCTCCGCAAAGAAGTTCTTCCGCATTGAATTTGGAGGATACCTTTTCTCCAAACCACATGTACCACATATTATAGGGACGAATCCAAAATGAATCCAACTTGGATTTTGGAGTTTTGTTTCACCGTTGTCCCATCTGGAATTGTCGGATATTGGTATAGTCACATGATCAGACAATATATACTTTTTGACAAAGGAACAGTTACTGTTATTCGATCAGGTGCTAACCAATTTACCTAAAAGTAATTGCGGTTAGGAGAAGACGTAACTTAATCTTTTAAAGGGCATGAGACGCTTCGCAATGCTGCCCATACAGCACCGACGGATGGAGGTGGTTAGTCCTCCCTACACTAGCGCCGCGCCATCAAGGGGTCCTCGAATGCAGGATAAATGCTGGCCCCCATAAATTAAGCCAACAAAGTATGCTTCGGAGACCGAACTGTAAGATGAATCTGTCTTGATCATGTAGCTATGGATGTCTGAGCTAGTAAACCTGATTTTGTACAATAAAGTGCATATCAAATTCTATAGAATAAATGGCTCTGATTGTGATGATATGACTAAGGGCTTCGCTGTGATGCACTATAATCTCGTAGTGCATTTGGCGCACTGCAAGAACCGCGGGACTCAATCGGACATGATGCAACTTGGATTTTGAGTTTTTTGCCAGTTTTCCCATCTGGTATTGTCGGATTTCTGTTCCATATTATGGAATTACTAGTGCTAACCCGTGCCTACGGCACTACGCATCCCGGTTGAAAGGAGATGGCAATTGTGTGATTTAAGTGAAAACTATGGACACTTAACCGAGAAGTGGGAGGATGCATTACAGCCTTTGGATCAAATTCATCTAAGCCGTTTCAACAACTTGTCCCCACACCCTGTTTCAACAACTTGTCCCCACACCCTTCTGTTTTATAATAGAGATGCCAAGAGGAACTATCTTCATTGGGTACAAACAGGAACACGTAGGACATAAATGTGAGACCAAATTGGCTTTACATGATAACAGCCATAATGGGTCTATGTGCCAAACTTGTTTGGTTGTCTAGAAAATAATCTTAGAGATTGTCTGAGAAAGAAAATGCAAGACCAGCTTGGCTTTCCATCATAAAGCCATCATGTGGCATAAAGGGTCAATTTTCACATGATTTTCAAGCTGGCCTTCTAATTCTAGCCTGAGAATTGGCGAAAAGATAGAATCATAGACGTGGCCAAATTCTGTACTCTCTTTTCCTGATAACTCGGTTATTCGGTGTGAAAGACCGATTAATATTTGGGACCAATGTCATCGTCTACTCGCAAGAGCCCAGTTAAAATCAGAACAAAGCGTCATATGCACCATGTGAGTCGAATTTAAGACCCAAAGGCTTTTTGGGAATCCTAGTTGTTAGGAGATTTCTACTGCGCCTGAAAGTCAATTCCAAATTCTGTTTGACGAAACAAATTTTGAGTGAGATAATTTCATTCTCTTGTATCTTGTCACAAACTACGCATGGGGAGGAATTCTCCGAGATGGGTGTCACTAGATTCAGGGGTGGCTCAAGCACAAGGTCATTAAGGTCCGTGCTTAATTAGGGCCCCCACTTTTTAGATACCTCAATCGAAAAAATGCCTCATATTCAGATTTTAAAAAATAAAGCATAGAAAAAATTAAGAGCGTCCATATTTAAGTACACCATTTAGACACAGGATAAATCCATCTACTATTGATTCTTCTACAGTATCACATTGAAATGAAAAGTAGTAATGGAATTGTACTCGCTTAAAACTGGGAGTGGGGGACTGCAGTGAGCAAATCTAGCCCCATCTCATCATCCGTCTCGACAATCAATGGTGTATTCTTCCCTGAAAGAGTTCTTTTAAAATCCAAACCGTCCAAAATACTTTTGGACGGCGAGACTGAGAGCTGCTGCATGCTTCTGTGTTTTGCTCACAACAACCCCATGCTTCCCTTAAAACTAGGTATTCTTGACAAATCATTTACTCATCAAAAAGCAACAAATAATAGAAATTTCAAATAACAAGTAGTACAAACTTGATAGACCTCGCCAGTCAAAAATTCTGATTGCGGCACCTATATGCATCCCACCTTGTTCCATTAAGGTCATGATCTATGAAATTTCCTTTACATGATGATATCGGGTATAATACTATATCCTCTGAGTATTGACTCTTCTTAACCAAGTGGTGAAGTGAGGGAAACTAGCTAACATGCATGCATGCATTCAATCAAAGTGCAATTCATTGAATCTAGGTATATATGCCCATAATATCAACTTGTCAAGTTATCCATACTGGAAATGGTTCACCAGAGAGAGAGAGAGAGAGAGAGAGAGAGAGAGAGAGAGAGAGAGAGAGAGAGAGAGAGAGAGAGAGAGAGAGAGAGAGAGAGAGAGGGGGAGAGATTTTGTGGATTAATGTTTTCATATCCTACTTCTTTTTTGTTGTTTTGTGGGGAATATTCCTATCTGTAATTGTTGTTTTGTGGACTGTTTTCATATCCTCCACTTCAATACCAACACTAAACAAACATATCCACTACGACCCTGTTGCACTCATTCATTTTGTACTTTCTTCATCGCTTTCCAGAAAGGAAAAAAACATGTATTTTCGAGTGTATCATCTAAACCATTTTATTTGGTTTGGGTCTAGTTAGGTTCCAGTGTTCCACGTATCTATTGATTAGGTTTTGGTTCCCAAATTTTTTGGAACCGTTTGGAATGGTCCGGTTATTGATTTTCTAGAGAACCAGACCAATCCAGACCGTGTGCACCCATGTGTGTGTTTTGTCATTTTCTTGGCCAAGGACCCTTTATGTAATTGTGCATAAAGCTTTACCAATATTCCAGTGTTATCCGAACCAATAGAATAAATTTAGTAATCATAAATAAACATCACAGTACTTTGAAATGAAAAGAGATTTCGCTAATTAAACAGAGCGTATCAGATTACCAACGGTGAAATAACAAATTGAAAATGACTATATATGTATTGAAGGATAAGAACTCCTCAATATACAGCAGGACGAGGCTCGTGTGTACTTCAAAAATGAACATGATGTCCTTGAAATAGATTCCCCTGTTATCGTAGGTGTGCTTAAGTCTTTGGATGTCCTCGATATTCATATAATGAACCTCAACAATCCGAACTAGCATACAAGTTGTATTCCGCCCGACTTAAAATCTATCTTGTGCAGAGACTTGCTCTAAGCTTTTCAGTTCAATTCAAGTGACATATTCACAAAAAAAAAAAAAACTAGCAAGGAAATGAAATCAACCGTGAATTGAGTAAATTATGCTCTAATCTGATCACGGAAATCAACTCGACTATAGGTACCGATGAAAGGAAATACAATTATACAACAAACATGCCGTATTGCACTCAAAACATTAGAGCCGCGGCAGCCGCCTCGCTCCTAGCGACAGCGTCTTCGGCTGTTTTTTTTTTTCCTGTCTGTTTTTGTTTCGTTTGCTTTGGGTTTTGGTGGTTTTGTATCTCTCCGTTAATGGGAGTTTTCCCTCCCCTTTGTGGGATTTCTGAAGCCATTCATCGGGGGTCTTTGATGTAGTAGAGGGATTGTGATACTCTCTTTGTTTGGAGGTCGGTCATTGTGAAGGCAGAATCGCTGGCAAAGCTTTGCTTGTGAGGCTCTAGTGGATGATCTTGGATAGCTTGGCCTCTTGTTCGGTTACTTACTTCTTATGGAAAACATGCAACTTCGTTGATGTATTCGGCTGTTTCTGTGATACAGTTCTTACCATTTTGACCACAAAAAAAAAAAAAAAGCTATGAGTGGGTGGAAAAGTGAGCGATCCAGAGGATGAGTACAAGACAAAATGAAAAGAAGTACTTAGGCATATTTTTATTTTCTAAATATTCTCTCTTTCTTTCTTCATCCAAGGAAGAAAGAAAGAGAGAGAAACCGACGAAGAAACTATTAATCTACGGCTAAGTGGGAAGTTTCCCATTTTGTATTTTGGTTTTTCCTTGTATTTTCTTGAACCTTTTGGTCATTTGACTAGTGGAAGTTAGCACACCGCCAAACCAGATTTCCATTTTCTTAATAAGAGCTATTGGAAACTTTTTGGCATTTTCTTTTGTCTCTCATATCCCTGGCCATTGTGAAAATAAATGAATAGGGTCCGGATTCTCTTTGGTTCAAATTTTGGAATGAACGAGACAATCTAGATTGATACAGTTCATTTGGCATAATCAATGGTTTGAGTTTGTTTAAGAACTCTTCTAGATACGAGAAGAGTTAACTCTTACCTTTTGGCTTTTGTTAATTTTTTGGTTGGCATCTTGTCTTCTTATGGTTTTGGTTCTCGGGTGGTCGGTGTGCCCGTGATCCTTTTAATCTTTATAATCCTTTTCAAAGATTAATAAAAAAATTGCTGATCACAAAAAAGAAAGAAGAGTTAATTCTAATCTGGAAGAGTTTTGAAAAAATCCAAATCATTCATTGAAGCAAATTGACAATCCATACATGTACGGTCTCGTCTAGTCCAGAGGAACCAATTCCAAACAGTTAACTAGAAAGCCCACTCTCTTGACATCCACCTGTACTAATTTGGACATCGGTAACGGTTTGATCAATTTTTATTCCTAAATTTGTAGGGACAAAAATTCAATGAACTTATAAAACCCTCGTGGATATCCAAATGTATGTGTTGATTTTCTGCAGAGACCGTTAGACAAATTAAAAGCCGATCATTAGCGTGGAACTCTGAATGAATCTCATACAATCTGGTGTATATTTGGTGAACACCAGACGATGTACCCTGCTTTTAGCCCATTAGCTATGTAAATAGGCTCAAGAATGTCCGAGTACATAGACAGTTTTGTTGGGTTTCGTCTCGGTGTGTCGGTGCAATCTCAGCCAATTCCGTCCGGGCGGTCGGTCGGTCCTACTTTCTGATGTACGTTCATCTCAGCAAATCCCATCCGGACGGACGGTCGGTCCTGTTTTCTAATGTGTGGCTCTTGGTAATTACAGTTTCGACGGTGGTAAAGCCCGTTTGAATTGTCGGCAATGCGACGGGAAGCGCTTAAGACTTGTTTTGTAGGTGTTTTTTTTGGGGGGGTTTCCTAACTCAATTACGATATGTTTTGGTTAGGCAGGTCCTCCCCGTTCTCTGGCAAAAAAAATGTTATTTTTCAAAATATTTGGGTAAAAGTAAAAAAAAATTTAATTTTGATCCCTCTCGTTGAGACGAATCAATAACTCACAAAAGTTTAGCGCAAAACAAACAAATACAAAAAAAATTCAAATAAAAAAAAAATTTCTAGGTTTAAGTTAAATTCAAGAGAACGGGATTGTATTTAATGGGGCCTCTTATTTGGAGTGAGAGCAAATATAAAGGACGGTTTTGGTTTAAGGTTGGGAGAGTTTTTGCCTCTGTTTTTGGCTATGGGAGTTTTGGATAGGAGGATTTTTGCAGAACTTCTTTGTAGTTCACGTATTTGTTTGCCATGGACTTCGGGTTGATACTCATTGTCAATATGAGATTCGAGCCGTCGGATGCACGATCCGATGGCTCGGAGGTCCGCAGAACGGTACTGTGCACACTATTGCACAGTACCATCTTCCAATTCGTTTGCCGTTTGTTTAGTGAAGCTAGTGACCTCGCTCCTGACGTAGGTTTTTTTTTTTTTTTTTGGTAACCGAGGAACAATCCTGCAGCTGAGCCACTATTGGATTCAATTGTGCAATCCAAACCTTGGGGGAGACTAGCACAGCAACCCACGGCCATGGCCTCCCACTTAAATCATAGTTTGCCTACAGGAGAAATTGAACCGTGCTATGTTACAAGCGCAGATTCGTTTTTACCTTGTTGACAACCCATGGGTGGGTCATCAAGCAGGTTTATATCCTTAAGTTAGCAGAACCTTAACTGTGGTCTCTCCTTTTGTTTGACAATAGGTCATTAGTAGAGTTGTCTATTTTGATATACTATAATGTTAATTAAGGCCGTCTAACACACTTTTGAACTGTTTGAATGGACTGTTCGGACATCAAGTGGGCACGACCACGTAGTACCCACTTGACATCCAAAAATTTCTCGGTGTTTGCACACGTGAGTATAACCGTGGCGTTCGGTACGTTATGCATACCGTCACTTTCAATACCAAAGATTTTTCATAAAGAAAATTGGCAAAATTTTTCTATCAAGGGGATAACAGTTCCTCAGGTACATGAACTTGGGCACATTTTTTTGACTCACCGTCCAGCACACGATAAAACTTTTTGTCCGTTTGCCCCTAGTAGGCCCAACTGTGTTAACAAATTGCCAACACAACCCAATTAATGATTGGGACGAGCTTAGTGCGTGTTTACAGTGGATTTTTAATTAGCAATAAAATTAATAATTAACAACCAAAGCAATTGATTATAAAACCCATGTGGTTTTTATTTGACCCCCATGTGGTTTTTATTTAAATAATAATAATAACAACATATGCCCTTTTTTAGGAGACCAATTATATCGTTCTCTAGCTAACACGGTCTCATTTAGAGTCGAAATAAAACTCAGATATAAAGTGGTCACAAAAGAGTTGATTGCACCTAGAAATTTGAGAAAAATAACATACTCCTTTAGCTTGGTTGATGATTAGTAGTGTAGCTTATTTTTCATGGCAACAAGATCCTCCACAAGAAGATAGAAAACTGATTTTCGCGCTTCACTTTTTACTGATAGCGTTCTAATTTTAACGCGAAGTTCATCAACAAAATGGAGCGTCATTAGTAAAAAATGGAGTGCAAATATCAATTTTCCGAAAATATTGCGCGCCCCTTCAGTGGGTGGATGTAGAAACATCAGCGTGTAATAAATATAAAAAGAAGCTTTAAAGGGTCAAATTGTGCGCCCCTCCTATTACCAAAATTACTGCGAGACATGTGCCCGTTGCTGAAGAAAGGCGAGCAAGGCTTATGCTTTGGGTTCCAAATTTCCTTTTAGATTAGGCCCTTGATATTCTGTAGGGTGTTATACTAGGTATAAAAAATTAGCTCATTATGAATAAAACTCAGGCAGAAAAATTAGCTCATTATGAATAAACTCAGGCAAAAAAGAGTGATATTTAAGTAACTGATACTCCGTTACAATGCCTTGTATGGCTATCCCAAAACTCAGTACACAATATGTGAGCATAGATATTCGTCTGGTAGATGTTTTCTTTTTTTTTTCTTTTCTTACAAGTCGACTGGTAGATGGTAATATCAGCACACTTGGTTTTTGGGGGAAGTAATGGAGAAATAAATTGTTAAAGAGGGGGACAACACGAAAAATTGTTAGGTTCTCCTTAGAGCATCGCGAAGTAGTAGTGTCACAGCATACTTCTCTATCATACATTTGTGTGGGGTTCAAGATTTAATGAAGACACTATACATGAATGTTTACGGACGATGGTGCTGAGTAATCAGTCTGTCAATGGACCGGATTCAATCCAAAAAATCCGACCCGAATCCGATAACGTCAATCCGATAATCCTGTAGTCCAAATACGGATCGGATTAAATTCGTTATCAATATGATCCGAACTTTATTTTTTTAAAAAATTAATTATTTTTTTTATTTTGAAAAAAATAGTTTAAAAAGTTGAATTTTTATTTTACATTTTTGTTTGGAAAATAATTTTTTTTTGAAAAAAAATTGTATTTTTGAATTCCTTTTTTTTTTTTTTTTGCTAAAATTTTTGAAGTAAAAAAGTTTTTGAATCGGATTCGGATTTTCGGATTGGATATCCGATTTTACGGATTCGGATTACTACTATCGGATTTATGAAATTCATATTCAGATCGAATTTGAGCGTTATCGGATTCGAATTCAATTTGGTCCATTGACAGACCTAGTGTTAAGGCACCATGTGATGACATCATCTCAAGATGACCGAATAATTACTCGGAAAACACGTGTAAGCATGGTCTTTTTTTAGTATAATTGCTATTCTGAAACTCAAAAAAACCCTTAAATCTTGGGGTTCTTCCAAGCCAGTCCTTTTTTCATCATCCACTAGCCGTTTAGGTCCCACGCGCGTCATACCCATCCCGCATAAATCCCGTTTTAAGTAAACTACCAAAAATATCCCATCATAGTTCGCCTTCAACCTTCATGGCCGATGTGCTCGACGACGACCGGTGCATGATCGGGTTCAGCATCATGGGGGCTAGTGTTTGCTCCATATCTATAATTTTCTTTTTTTCTGTCGATTGAGTGACACGTGGCATAAATAAAAGGAGATTATTGGAAAATAAAAGGTACTTTTGGTTAATAATCCAGTTGATTATGATAAGGCCATAATAAGGCTTTACGGATTATTTAACTATCGATTGGCTAACATGTAGCATGTCTCATCTGTCAATTGACTAATATGTTTTCTCTGTTGATCGAGTTACAGGTGGTAGAAGGAGGTGTATCCAGTTGTCCAATGATCAAAGGAGCAGTTATGCAACGAATATGCATGTTCCTTCGTGAAAGGTATTTGGAAAGGAATGAAGAGAATGAAAACCACCACCTTGGAATGGAGGGAAAATTTTAATTCAAAATCAAGGAGTGTCTATTTAAGCAAGACTTAGTGACAGTTTTAGAGTACACACATTCAAATTGCCAACAGGCCTTTATCTTTTCTTTTCTAAGAGTAGGAGTAACTATTAGTAAATTGTTCTCTGTCGATTAAGCTATATCTTGTCGATTCTGTATTTCTACTTGGAGATCAATAAAAGTTTCTTTAATTAGTCTTCAATTTCCATCCTCGTTCACTCCATATAGTACTACGTTTACTTCCAAAGAAGTCCTGAAATATGACAAGAAAAAAACACTGTCTCACAATTCATTCACATTCCAGCAATCACAAAGCATTTCTTTGTTAAATTAGATAGAATCCAGAAAAGTTGGTAACAGCTAGCACCGGTTGAGGAGCTACAAGTGGTTGACGACGGTTGATGCGCCCCTTCGGTAGTCGTTGTAGTTTACCAAACGGACGTCAAATTCAATTATTTATAAACCGGACTATGACTAACGATTTGCATAGTATAGCGAGAAAGTCCGAGTCGATCCACAAGGAGCTCAAATATAGCTTAATCGGATGGAAGGCTTTATGTAAGGTTTCCGGCGTTTAAGACGGCCAACTTTTGGTGTTTGATTCAAATGACGATATTAAACTTGGAATTAAACTAGATTAAGATGGTCGAGTCAAGGGGGATTGGTTTACCCACGACTTAGCCATTCAAATGATTCCTTCATCTAACTAATGAGTGGATCGAAACCGTCCGGATTCCACTTGAAGAATTAACAGCTAAAGACTACTTGTAACTCAACTCAAAGCATTAATTCAAACTGAACTCATTTAACGCAAGTGAGAGACGAAAAAGGATCGTTCGCTCGCGTAGGATTATCAAGCACGTAGCATAGGCCGATAGACTTCATTGATCAAAGAAGCCACCAATCCCATGATCGATGCTAAAAATCATGGGTTTAATTCATTCAACACATTGAAATTGAGCTAAAGATCAAACGAAACCATTTAAACGACTAATTCATAGAGTAAACCTCACCCCGAGACCAAACCGATTAACTACTCACACATAGCAAAAAGACTAGAAATTATGCTAGGAAAGGAAAACATGATTAACCGATAAAAACTTAAATAAAATTGATATTAAGGAAGATCCAACTAGTAGCTACAACATTAATACATGAGAAATTAACAAACGAGAAAGACTTACAAGTGTTCTTGAAGGATTTAACTAAGAAAGCTTGGAAGACATCAATGGAGGAAAGCTAACCTAAACTAACTACTTCCTTCTTTACAAGTGACAGAGAGAAGAGTATTTATAGAAGAGACCCTCTCTCTCCTCCAAAATATCCAAAAAGCGGTTAACATGAGTCCATTGGGCATGCATGTAACGCCCCGATTTTTGGAAATAAAATCGAAGGCATTTAAGTGTTTATTTCTGAAAAAATTTCACTAAATTAAAGTTTAAAAATTCAAAGCAGAATTCTCAACATAGAGATCTATTTATTACAAACCACTAGGGAGATACTAAAGAAATAGTTTTCGGGATAATAAGATAACAGAGCCAACTTCTAAGTTTGATACGGATCCCACGTGTACTCGGGTTCGGCTCCCACATCCTGATTCTCCTCTGCATAGAACTGTTCGCCTTCGGAATTTTGTGTCTCTTCCTGATTTTGTGCCATCGAAGGATCCTCTCCATTGTATCCTGCGTACTCTAGCAAATTGATCGCGAAGCAATCGATTTGCCAGGAACCTGACGTATCCGTGAGTGATAAATCACCCAAGAGCATAATCCAACCCAACTACCCCTCTTACAATTAGCAAGCAAACAAGATAATAATGATACGAATAAGTAAAGCAGAGATTTTTCATAAACCGATTCATTACTATCCATTAACCTAACGTGTAATCCAACATCTCCTACGAGATCTTTCCTTCCCAACCGCTAGCCATGCTCGATCCCATGAGATCACTTTCTTGTCGTAAATAACCTAAGTTACAATACTATAACAAGGGGATAATCATGCCTGAATCACAACTAGGGTTCGCCTATCTTATATACCACATCACAATCATCACTGGACACACGCCAGTACATCAATTTGTTCCACTGGACACATGCCAGGACATCAATTTATTCCACTGGACACACGCCAGGACATCAATTTATTCCACTGGACACACGCCAGGACATCAATTTGTTCCACTGGACCCACGCCAGGACATCAATTTGTTCCACTGGACCCACGCCAGGACATCAATTTGTTCCACTGGACTCTCGCCAGGACATCAATTTGTTCCACTGGACCCACGCCAGGACATCAATTTGTTCCACTGGACCCACGCCAGGACATCAATTTGTTCCACTGGACTCTCGCCAGGACACCATCACAAAACATCACTGGACACACGCCAGGTTTTATCAACAAACATCACTGGGCTTACTTTGCCAGGTTTTATCGTCACAAAACATCACTGGGCCATCCGCCAGGTTTTATCGTCAACAAAACATCGCTGGACCTCTTGCCAGGTTTTAACATCACAAAATATCGCTGGGCCACCGCCAGGTTTTATCAACAGAAAACATCTCTGGACTATCGCCAGGTTTTATCAACATAAAACGTCACTGGACCACTGCCAGGTTTTATCAAAACATCACTGGACTATCCGCCAGGTTTTATATCATCTCCGGGCTTACTCTGCCGGTTTTAAATCATCACATACATCACTGGGCTTACTCTGCCGGTCTTAATCATCTCAGGGCTTACTCTGCGGTTTTAAATCACATCACAAATCTCATCGGATCTCAAATCACGCCTGCAAGCTCTAAACAGAAAGAAACTTCACCATTTATCCATTACGTAGCATCGTCTATGTGATTTCTATTCGCATACCACCCCATGTCCCTAGGGTCCAATCTAACATTCAAATGAAGTATCGATACAATATCAATCACAATAATACTTGAAAACGAATAACAGACGGATCGAAACAGTTAATAAGCAATGCGATTACATAACTTTTTATGGTTGGGCCGTTGCCCTTAATCTCGTATGGTCACAAAGTCATTAAGAATGTAAGAATTATTTAATTAAAATTTAATAATAATTTTCTAGACTTCTATTAATTAATTATAAGTAATTAAGTTAATTAAACACTAATTAAATACATTAATTAGGTAAAAATATTAAAATAATTATCGTAACCTTAATAAAGGTCCTAACAGTACCCTATAATAGACTTGAGTGCTAAAAATTGGGTTTGGATGCTCACGGAATTATTTTAAATAAAAAGATTAAATTAATAGACAAAACAAGGGTAAATAGACAATAAATAATTAAATAGTTGGAAATATTTTTATATTTACAGAATAACATTCTAGGGCTGTAAATAGTCTAAATAAAATTATTCGGAATTTTAAACCTTCTTTATAATATTTTACGATGTTATTATTAAGAAACAATGCTCAAATAATAATAATTAGTAAATAAAATAAATAAAATTTTATTTTAATAATATATCACCTTTGAACTGTCAGGAGTCTAAGAAAAATATTTTCGATGTTAAAAATAGTTTTTATAAGGTCGTTATTAATTTTCGTTTATATCTTTAATTAAAATTAAAATAAATAGCAAATAACATTCAAAAGTTATGAAATCAACAACTTATGATCTTTAATAAGTTAGGAATCAAAGAAAAATAGTTTGGGGATTTATAGAGTAATTTAAAAGGTCGTAACGAATTTTAGTTTACAAACGATCTCACGATTACGAATAAAAATTAAATAAATCGTAGATTAAATAAAAAAAATATGAAGCTAACAAGTTATGAACTTTAGAATGTTAGGAACCTAGGATAAAAATTTCGGAGTCAAAATATATTTTTAAAAGGTCGCAAAATCAATTCAAACGAACAACAAAAGGCTGTAATTTGGGCATCACAGAGTTTGCGCCGCAAACTCTGGCGTTGGTTCTAGCGGCTAGGGAAACCCGAAGGTCGCGGCCGCAAGGTCGCGACTGGTCCGTGATTTTTTGCGTGTTTTGGCTCGGTTTTCGTGCATGGGACTACGGGGGACCTTGGGTTATGTCTAATAAACATAAATATACTTAGAGGAGGGTTTGGATTGAATTATAGTACCTCGAATTGGTTCGAATTGATTCTCGATCGAAAACTTAAATTTTGGAGAAGATAACTTCGGTTTCGTCGATCGGAAGACCTTGGGGCCGAATTGGTTGATGTTCGTGGATGCTTGGGATTGTAGAATGAGATTGGAATGATCAATTTGGGTTCCGGGTTGGTCTAGGTGCGAAACCCACTTTTCTCTCTCTCTTTTCTCTCTCTAGAACTCCATAGATTTGAAGCTTCGATTTCCTTTGATTTTATCTCTTTTCTGGACGATTTGGGGTGTGAGAATTTTCGTGCGTGCCCTAGGGTCGGAGTAGTAATGTATTTATAAGAGAATTGGTTGAGTTTTGAATAAAATCGAGTCCTAATGGAATTGGGTTTTGAAACGGACGAATCGTGCTCGGTTTAAGGGTTACGGAGGAGGTAGAGATCGAGTAGGAGAGTGAGGGACGGGAGAGACGTACATGCATGTAGTTATATGCATGCATACAACTAAAAAAAAAATAGGATTAGATAATTATTTGTAATTGTCTAGCAACTAAATGTTTTTATTAAACAAAATATAATCAAGAAAATAATGCTATTATTATATATTAAAGCTATTAATAATATTATTTTAAAAAAAATTTGGTCGAAAATCCGGGTTGTTACAACCTACCCCCCTTAAAAATAATTTCGTCCTCGAAATTAGGGTGTACTAGATTTGAGTGGTCGGCGCTCATAGTATCGGTTCGTTCTTAAGTTCTTGGAAAGATTTCTCGTATGCTTCATGCCATTCGAATTTAACCCCTCTTTGGGTTAGTCAAGTCATTAGCTTACTCAAAATGGAGAAATCGTAAATGAATCTTCTGTAGCAGTCAGTCAATCCTCAGAAACCTCTAATCTCGAACACTGTTAAGGATCTTTTCAAATCCCTAACTGCTTCTACCTTACTGTCATCTACTGAGATTCCTTTCTCTGACACTGCGTGTCCTAGGAATTTGACTTCTTTCATCTAGAATTCGTACTTGCTAGCTCTTTTCATACAATGATTGACTCGAAGTACTTGTAGGATATTTTTCAAGTGGCCCTCGTCCTCTTTCTCTCTTTCTTTTTGACAGATAAGGCAGGGGCTCCCTATGGTGAGGTACTGGGTCGGATGAAGCCATTTTCTAAAAGTTCTCGTAACTATGTTTTCAACTCTCATAGTTCTGTTGGAGCCATTTGATACGGGGCCATGGAACTTGGGACTGCACCAGGCTGTAGCTTGATAGTGAAATCCATTTCTCTTGGTGGCGGTAATTTTTTTGATAATTCCTTAAGGAACACGTCTTTCCATTTGCAGATAGTGTGAGGAGGGCCTAACTCCATATGATCTGTTTCTTTCAACTTGAAGCTCGCCAACCATCCTAAACGTTCTCTATGCCACTTTGTTTTGTATGAGTTGGGTGCATAAGGGTCTTGTCTACCCCCCTTAAATTTGAAACAAGTTTCATCTGGTGAATAAGCTGTCACCATCTTTCGATGGCCGTTTATGACAGTTCGGTGTGCAATTAGCCATTCCATCCAAAGTATGACGTCAAAATCCGTCATTTCGATTACTCGCAAGTCACATGTTGATCTCAAATTTGATACTCCTAGTTCGCACCTCTTACAGATTAATACTACCGGGATTTTACCCCTTAGTGGTGAGGTCACATGCATAGTCGCTTTTAGGGGTTCAGTTTCTAATCCAAATGTAGGTGCACATGCAGCAGATATAAATGAGTGCGAAGCTCCAGTATCAAATAGTGCTTGAACGTATGTAGTAAAAGAGTGAGAGTACCTTGGATTACTGTAGGGCCCATCTCCTCTTCCGTTCCTTGCAGTGCAAACATCCTCCCAGCATTGGGCTGGATTGGCCCATTTGGTCCTCTGTTCTGTGGAGGGCGAGTTGGTGGTTGGTTCCATCCGCCACGGGGTTGGTTCTGTCCTCCGGGTTGGTTACTATTCCAGGCTGGCCTAACTTGATTCAAATTCTGATTTCTAGGTTCTGCAGTCCTGACCTGGTTTTGCGACGGTCCCCCATAGTTTCCAGCGCCGTTTAACTTAGGACAATACCTTCTGATATGTCCCTCCTCTAGGCAGTAGTAACAGCGGTGGTCTTGATTTTGATTCTGGGGAATAAAGTTGTGGTTTGGTCCAAGATTAGGATTTGGGCCTCGGTTTGGTACTGGGATCTGGTTCGGGTTAGGGTTAGGGTTTTGGTTGAATCCTAGGTTGGGGTTCCTCCATGCTGGGTTGAATTGTGCTGATTGAGGGTGAGGGTAGTTTTGTTGGTAGGGCTGAGAGGTTGGAATACTCCTATTGTTAGGGTGGTTGCGGATAGGTCCTCCAACTGCAGGTATTGCCTTTTTCTGTTCTCGCCTGGTTTTGAAATCCAAGATTTCTCTCTCCATCTTAAGTGCACACTGCACCACTTGTGAGTAGGTGGGTAGGGTCTGTGCCACTACCGCTCGGCGTGTCTCATTAAGTCCCCACTCGAACTTTCTTGCTTTGTCGTCATCTGTAGGTATGATTGTTGTGCCATAGCGAGACAGTTCTTCAAACCGTGCCGCGTACTGGGTAACAGTCATCGTACCCTGCTCAAGGTTCAAGAATTCCAGGGCCATTGCCTGCTTGACAGGTTTTGGAAAGTACTTCTCAAGGAAAATTTCTTCGAACCTTTCCCAAGTCATTGTTGCCACTTCATGGGTGTTCTTCATCAGATTCCACCAATGTTGAGCTTCACCTTGCATCTGATAGGTAGCCAGGGCAATTCGATTGTTGGCTTCTTGAATGTCTAAGGTTTCAAGAATTTTCTTGATTTCCTCCAACCAAGCTTCCGCAGCGGTGGGGTTAGGTTCTCCCTGAAAGTAGGGCGGGCGACGCTTGCAGAACTCATTCAGTGCATAACTCCTGGTCATTGGTCCTCGATGTGTGTGCGGGGGTCCACGTTGGTTTTGGTTATTCGCAGTCGCAGCGGCAATGAATGCTTGCATGAGTTGGACTAGTTCGGGAGTCCCATTTTGACCGTTGACTCCATTTTGTCCATTGTCTTGCTGGTTATTCTGGTTGTCTCTCATTTCTTCCATCTAGATACCGTTATGTTATAATTTGGTAAGAGAGGGTATATTATAAGAACATATATATATGTACACTTATTTTATACATGGAAGCAAAATTTTGACGGCATGATGCTTTTATTAATTGGTCCACAACTTGAGAAGTTTACGATGCTCGAGGTTTGGGAGTCCAAGATAGTTGTGGTGATGACGGCTACTAGAAGCTATTGCTCTTGCGGATTCTCGATATCGCGTTAGGGTTGGAAGGGTGGCAGCGCTACAGTCAATGTTAGGTCTTGGTTATTGATTTCAACACTAATTCTTGTGGTGAGAGGTTTCTAACTATTTGGTTCTCTAAAGGTGTCGTAGCCAAGGATTTTGAAAATCGAAATAATAAAATTTTGGTTCCAGGATATGACAATAAGGTACAACTAGCCAAATCTTAATTGTACGATATACAATAAGCACATAACACGTAAAGCCTAAACGTTAGTAAACATGTAGAGCCTATGTTTTCTTACGGTACGTTCTCACAGTGGAACTACCCTACGCGACCTATTTTCAATCACTATCCATTTAAGAAAAAGATTTTTTTTTTTTTATATATAATAATAATAAAAAGAATAATGATAAATAGGATAAACGTTTAACTATTTAGGTTTAAGCTTTCGATAAGTGATCTACCCAATCTACCCAAGGCCGAGGGTTGAACCTAAGGCTCTGTAACGCCCCGATTTTTGGAAATAAAATCGAAGGCATTTAAGTATTTATTTCTGAAAAAATTCACTAAATTAATGTTTAAAATTCAAAACAGAATTCTCAACATAGAGATCTATTTATTACAAACCACTAAGGAGATACTAAAGAAATAGTTTTCGGGATAATAAAATAACAGAGCCAACTTCTAAGTTTGATACGGATCCCACGCGTACTCGGGTTCGGCTCCCACATCCTGATTCTCCTCTGCATAGAACTGTTCGCCTTCGGGATTTTGTGTCTCTTCCTGATTTTGTGCCATCGAGGGATCCTCTCCATTGTATCCTGCGTACTCTAGCAAATTGATCGCCGAAGCAATCGATTTGCCAGGATACAGACGTATCCGTGAGTGATAAATCACCCAATAGAATAATCCAACCCAACTACCCCTCTTACAATACAGCTAGCAAGCAAACAAGATAATAATGATACGAATAAGTAGAACAGAGATTTTTCACATCAACCAGTTCATTACTATCCATTAACCTGACGTGTGATCCAACATCTCCCTACGAGATCTTTCCTTCCCAACCGCTAGCCATGCTCGATCCTATGAGATCACTTCCTTTGTCGTAAATAACCTAAGTTACAATACTACAACAAGGGGCTGTTTATCATGCCTGAATCACAACTAGGGTTGGCCTTATCTTATATACCACATCACAATCATCACCGGACACACGCCAAGACATCAATTTGTTCCACTGGACACATGCCAGGACATCAATTTATTCCACCGGACTCTCGCCAGGACTCAATTTACCACTCGACACACGCCAGGACATCAATTTGTTCCACCGACCCACGCCAGGACATCAATTTGTTCCATCGACCCACGCCAGGACATCAATTTGTTCCACCGACTCGCCAGGACATCAATTTGTTCCACTGGACCCACGCCAGGACATCAATTTGTTCCACTGGACCCACGCCAGGACATCAATTTGTTCCACTGGACTCTCGCCAGGACACCATCACAAAACATCACTGGACACACGCCAGGTTTTATCAACAAACATCACTGGGCTTACTTTGCCAGGTTTTATCGTCACAAAACATCACTGGGCCATCCGCCAGGTTTTATCGTCAACAAAACATCGCTGGACCTCTTGCCAGGTTTTAACATCACAAAATATCGATGGGCCACCGCCAGGTTTTATCAACAGAAAACATCTCTGGACTATCGCCAGGTTTTATCACATAAAACGTCACTGGACCACTGCCAGGTTTTATCAAAACATCACTGGACTATCCGCCAGGTTTTATATCATCTCCGGGCTTACTCTGCCGGTTTTTAAATCATCACATACATCACTGGGCTTACTCTGCCAGTCTTAATCATCTCCGGGCTTACTCTGCCGGTTTTAAATCACATCACAAATCTCATCAGATCTCAAATCACGCCTGCAGGTAACCTCTAAACAGAAAGAAACTTCACCATTTATCCATTACGTAGCATCGTCTATGTGATTTCTATTTCGCATACCACCCCATGTCCCTAGGGTCCAATCTAACATTCAAATGAAGTATCGATACAATATCAATCACAATAATACTTGAAAACGAATAACAGACGGATCGAAACAGTTAATAAGCAATGCGATTACATAACTTTTTATGGTTGGGCCGTTGCCCTTAATCTCGTATGGTCACAAAGTCATTAAGAATGTAAGAATTATTTAATTAAAATTTAATAATAATTTTCTAGACTTCTATTAATTAATTATAAGTAATTAAGTTAATTAAACACTAATTAAATACATTAATTAGGTAAAAATATTAAAATAATTATCGTAACCTTAATAAAGGTCCTAACAGTATCCTATAATAGACTTGAGTGCTAAAAATTGGGTTTGGATGCTCACGGAATTATTTTAAATAAAAAGATTAAATTAATAGACAAAACAAGGGTAAATAGACAATAAATAATTAAATAGTTGGAAATATTTTTATATTTACAGAATAACATTCTAGGGCTGTAAATAGTCTAAATAAAATTATTCGGAATTTTAAACCTTCTTTATAATATTTTACGATGTTATTATTAAGAAACAATGCTCAAATAATAATAATTAGTAAATAAAATAAATAAAATTTTATTTTAATAATATATCACCTTTGAACTGTCAGGAGTCTAAGAAAAATATTTTCGATGTTAAAAATAGTTTTTATAAGGTCGTTATTAATTTTCGTTTATATCTTTAATTAAAATTAAAATAAATAGCAAATAACATTCAAAAGTTATGAAATCAACAACTTATGATTTTTAATAAGTTAGGAATCAAAGAAAAATAGTTTGGGGATTTATAGAGTAATTTAAAAGGTCGTAACGAATTTTAGTTTACAAACGATCTCACGATTACGAATAAAAATTAAATAAATCGTAGATTAAATAAAAAAAATATGAAGCTAACAAGTTATGAACTTTAGAATGTTAGGAACCTAGGATAAAAATTTCGGAGTCAAAATATATTTTTAAAAGGTCGCAAAATCAATTCGAAACGAACAACAAAAGGCTGCGCGGCTGGGCATCACAGAGTTTGCGGCCGCAAACTCTGGCGTTCTGGTTCTAGCGGCTAGGGAAACCCGAAGGTCGCGGCCGCAAGGTCGCGACTGGTCCGTGATTTTTTTGCTTGTTTTGGCTCGGTTTTCGTGCATGGGACTACGGGGGACCTTGGGTTATGTCTAATAAACATAAATATACTTAGAGGAGGGTTTGGATTGAATTATAGTACCTCGAATTGGTTCGAATTGATTCTCGATCGAAAACTTAAATTTTGGAGAAGATAACTTCGGTTTCGTCGATCGGAAGACCTTGGGGCCGAATTGGTTGATGTTCGTGGATGCTTGGGATTGTAGAATGAGATTGGAATGATCAATTTGGGTTCCGGGTTGGTCTAGGTGCGAAACCCACTTTTCTCTCTCTCTTTTCTCTCTCTAGAACTCCATAGATTTGAAGCTTCGATTTCCTTTGATTTTATCTCTTTTCTGGACGATTTGGGGTGTGAGAATTTTCGTGCGTGCCCTAGGGTCGGAGTAGTAATGTATTTATAAGAGAATTGGTTGAGTTTTGAATAAAATCGAGTCCTAATGGAATTGGGTTTTGAAACGGACGAATCGTGCTCGGTTTAAGGGTTACGGAGGAGGTAGAGATCGAGTAGGAGAGTGAGGGACGGGAGAGACGTACATGCATGTAGTTATATGCATGCATACAACTAAAAAAAAAAAATAGGATTAGATAATTATTTGTAATTGTCTAGCAACTAAATGTTTTTATTAAACAAAATATAATTAAGAAAATAATGCTATTATTATATATTAAAGCTATTAATAATATTATTTAAAAAAAAAAATTGGTCGAAAATCCGGGTTGTTACAAAAAAGCTGTCAAAAAATAAGTTGGTAAGTCACCCGTATCAATACTCCCAAAACCGTATCGATACGGTTCTGTTTTGGTTGCATTCCAAAGTTCCCTGTAGCGGACCCGTATCAATACTCCGAAAACCGTATCGATACGCTGAAGCTTGGATTTTGCTCTGTTTTGAAGCCGTATCAATACTCCGAGAAACGTATCAATACGCTGAAGGCTGGGTTTCTCTCTGTTTTGAAGCCGTATCAATACTCCGAAAAACGTATCAATACGGTTCTGCTTCCTGGCATTCTAGCTCTTGGGCTTTGTTTTGACACCCGACGGCCCATGGCACACTTCGGCCACTACGGTTCTTCATCTTCAAGCCTCGATGGCTGAATTCTTCAAGGCCTCGCCTACTCGCTTGCCCTCAAGGGCAGTTCAAAACACCAAAACAAACCTTCTTATTCGCGTATTACCTGAAACACTCAACAGATAGCCTTACGCGCAAAATCACTATAAACGACAAAGAAACATAAGATAAACATCCTAAAGCGGGACTAGGAGCACCAATCATCTACGATATTGGGTGCTTATCAACGGTGCACGAGGTGAAGCGCGACGGGCAGATCTGGACCGTCTTCCTCGAGTTGTACGTCGTGGATGTGCCGGAGGGGAACATAGACGAGGACACCCGGCTCTTTGCTGATATGTTGGTGAGTTTGAATTTGTAGAAACTGGTGTCGGTCGTTAAAGCGTTGTCTCGTGACTGGGAAAGGGGTGATGAAATAAGATTTACAGAGAGGAAAGGGGTGATGAAATAAGAGAGTCGGTCGATGAAACGCATTTGTGTAAAACTGTAAATATGAGGGAGGGATGTTTTTGGTGGGGTTCAATCTGCTCTTAGATCTAAAGAGTAAGGGTAAATTATAGTTAACCTCCTTTAACTAACACCTGGGAACACTTAACTCCCTCTAACTATAAAATTGGACACTCAACCCCTTCTAACTATTGAAAATCTATTTCCAGCTCACTTCTGTTAGTATTCCGTTAGGATTTGGATGGAAATGGGCACATGCAAGTCGCATGGTCACTTATTTGAAGTATAAAGACGTTATTGCCCTTTCAAGTCATATTCTCAAATACTGTACAATTTTTTTTTCAAATACACAGAGTCATACACCAAGAACAGAACACACCACTGTCTCTCTCTCTCTCTCTCTCTCTCTCTCTCTCTCATTTTCTCTCTCTCATCGATCGATCAAAGCAATACGAACCAAAAACCAGTGCAAGCAATAGGGCCAATCCACCGGTACACTCCTCAACCCCTCTCTCTCTCTCCCTCCAAACACGTTCATATGCAGTTATATATGCGTGTTTCAACCATCTCCATTCTCTCTGTATCTCTTTCTCTCTCACTCTCTCTCATATGAAAGACGAACAGAGCAGCACATCCCCATCCCTAAAAAATAAGCTGAAACAAACCCTCTGTGTGTTCAGCGTTGCCACTGCTGAAGACAAAGGCCAAGGCCAGAATCACATGCGTGTAGATTGAGGTTATTGATTTTAATTTGGGGAAGTTGCAGTTGGGGCAGCGGTGGAGGATGACGGTGACGAATTTGAGCTCGGCGGCGAAGAGGCAGTTGTCGTCGGTGGAGTTTGATATTGAGGTGTAGTGAATGACGAAGATGGGTTTAGGTAATGGGGTGGTAGCGGCGCGGCGGCGGGATGGGGTTGAAGAGTTAGGCTGAGAGGGTCTCGGCGTACTTTCAGTCGTTGGACAAAAATCCACTTGCCATTGATTTCGTGATCAACTCCACAATCTTCGCCCTCGTCGCTCTCAGCCCGCTATCAGTTCCATAGAACGGCGTAGATGGAGCATTCGGAGAAGGTCTCGACGTCGACGGAGTGGATGGCGATGGGGGAAGGAGGATCGCGGGATACAAGGACGGCCACCAGTGCCTGTGGCAGTGGTGCGTGGCGATGGAGCCAAAGGAGTGGAGTCAAGCGAAGTGGTGGTCGGTGGACATCTAGTGGTTGGATTTGGTTTAGACTGGGTTTCACTTCGGTAGTGTTTGGGGGTGAATTAGTTCAATCAAAGGAAAAAGATTGTGTGCGGGCGTGCCAGAAAAGAACTAACTTCACGAATGAAATTATTCTTTTCAATGTGATTTGAAACAACTAATTTATATCAGGCAACTGTGTTATCTGTTCAATTACCTCAACTAAGAGGGTTTTTCCTTAAAATGTCAAACCAAGACTAAGGACTGGCTTCAAATCAAAAAAGATGATTGAACACAAACGAATCTGAATCTAATCAAAGGTAAGTTTGTATACAAACACTCTTAAGACCTTACTAAAACCAACGAAACAAATATAAGCACGCTGAATTTAATCAAAGAGCACTTATAACCAATCGAGACGATCGAACACAAACAAACCTGAATTAAATCGAAGGCAAATTTGTGCACAAATACTATTGGATTTTTCTAAGACTAAGCAGAAATATAAGCACACTGAATTTAATCAAAGAGGGCTTATAAACGATTAATCTTTGGTAAGAGAAAGACTGGAAGAAATAAGAAACTTGAATTTAATCGAAAGTAGTCTTACATGCAAACAAGCCTTCAACTTACAAAGTAAACTAACTAAGTCCTAAACTAAGATAAATCCCTGAGCAATCATATTGAGTATGAGTTGTCAGTGGATGAGATTTTGTCGGGGGCTTTTCCTTCATCTTCTTCTCTTATTTATAGACGCCGAGCCTGCTTTCGAATTCCACGTCTTCAATTAATAGCCACGTTCTACTTCGAACTGCCCATGATTCCTTGAAAAATGGTTGAGTGGAGCTTTCGAACGGTTACTTGGATCTGCTTCCTCAAAATTCTTCTCTTTCCACGTTTGCTAATGCCGATCATGGCTGTTTTTCTTGGTTGTGGGCTTCCTGTTTTTGTGCAACGTGGGTAATTGCAACACGCCTGGCTTTGTAAATGATTCCCTGCTTAACTTCCCATGAGTCGAGGGATTAATCATCATTGGATGAGTTTTAGTAAGTAATCAACGGCTAAACTTAATTACCATTAAATTACCCTTAATTGAGGCCCAAACGCCGCCGTTTCCCATCAAAACGATACCGTTTAGTACTAAAATAATATCGCCATTAACCCTATGATTCCATGTATCTCAGGCCAAAATGGGATATGTTCAGATAGGCCAAAGCATTGTTTGATGCCACGTGTAATTTTCTCATTGGGTGGCATACTTTAGGATGTAAACAGGTAGGGGTAAAAGAAGATGGATGGCTGAAGAACAATGGTGTCCCATTGTTTGAGGGCAATATGGGAATTTAACATTTTTCGGTAACGGCATCTAAAGTATTTAGGACTTACATAGTTAGAGGGGGTTAAGTGTTGATTTTAATAGTTTATGGAGGTAAAGTACTACCAGGTGTTAGTTAAGGGGGGTTAAATGTAATTTACCCAAAGAGTGATGGATTGGGAAAACCAGTGGTTTTGAGCCCATTGTTTGGGAATAATGAACAGTATTTGGAATAGTTCCCAATATCTAAAAAAATGAAACCAAGGGTAGTCGAAAAGTTGCATTGGAAAGTGAATTAACTTTTAATAATTTTGAAGCATTCATACCCAAGAATTCACACTAAGAATACATACCATCTTTAAGAATTCACCCTCAGAATTCTGCAAATAGGTGTGAATTATGGGAGTGGAAATTCTACAAATGAGTGTGAATTCAAAGGGTGTGAATTTTGCAAGAGGGTGTGAATTTTGGGAGGTGTGAATTCTCGGAGATGTGTAAATTCTGAGAGATTATGAATTCTTAAAAGTGTGAATTCTGGTGGTATAAATAGTAACAAGGCCAAAATAATAAGCATTTTTAAAAATGATCTAAATATGATAACTCTAAAAACAAAAATGATTTGCACATAACCCCACACAAAAAAGGGGACCGGCCAGGAATTTCCCCTTAAATCTTAGTACATCACTATGGCCCCCCGAAGTTGGACTAAAACAGATCAATTTAATGCAGCACGTTTAACTTGCTCTATACTTTTAGTACCTTCCTGGCAAATACATCATGATTATGCGCTATACGTGTGTTTCTACCCACTTTCTGGGAAAAAGTTAAAATCAGCTTTGGGGTGATTGCATTTAGAGGGTTTTTATTTATTTATTTATAAGCCAAGTATATAGGCTAACTTGCGTGCATCTGAACTAATTCTGGGCGTTCGATCCCGCCGTCCACTTGAGTGGAGTCTAATTAAAATCGAAGCAAAACTCTATATGAACTCGCTAAAAGAGTTAATAATACCTGAAACGTTCCAAACTTGAGATCTTAGACCATGCATGTAGAAGCAGTACTATATATACCTCGGAAATACTTTGACCTATTTCTATGATTGTTGGACAAAAGCAATACAGAAGGGAGAGTACTACACGATTGTCGTTACGCATCATATTTGAGTATTATCATCCAATGTAGCAATTTATAAGAACCCGAACCTAGAGCTCGGGCGAGGGTTGTCGGTCTGGAGTGCCTTCGTTCGTCAGTTTGACTGGAATAAATTGAGTGAGTCGGACTCCACTTTCACATGCTGCTAGCCTTCCTCCAAAATTATGGTCATCATACCTTTGTAAATGGCCCAGATTTCGGCCTCCATGCTAGGGCTGCGCGCATGAAAGCTTCCCATAGTAGCCTAACCACCCAATCGCACTTCCGAAATCCAACATGCGTTTGAAATTAATCTGTGGATATTTTTGGAATTAATAGTGTGAATCAACCTTAATTTTGGGTCCATACCAAAAGGCATTCTCCACTCCTCCTCTATAGATAAAATAGATAGATACCCCCAATAAATCCTTTAGATTGAAAAATGGATAAATCTGAATCATTAGATAAAAAACCACTCAAAAAAACAAGGTGATTTTATGTTTTTCCCAAAAAAAAAAAAAGAAGAAAAAACCAGTTTACTTACCACATAAGGGTCATCATCGGGGCGGGCCGGTCCAGCCCGCCAAGTCACTACCCAAGCCCGCTCACGGGCTGGGCCAAGCGGACTTTTTCTTTTTTGCGGGCCGGGCTATGTACCTAAAATTGAAGCCCAGGCCCAGCTCACGGGTAGCTCACTGGCGGGCTGGCGGGCAGGCTTGTGGGCTGGTTGGCAGGCGGGCTAGAATTATATTGGGCCATAGGTTGGATTCTGATGGAAAAATGACGGCTCATGACGTGTTTTGATAATTAATACCCGCCAAGGACATGATGAGAACATTTGTTAATCTAGAAAATATCCTTGGCGGATATTAATTATCGAAACACCTCATTGGCCGTCATCTTCCCGATTTTGATTGCTCTATTTTTTGTATGAGGCTAGAATTGTATTGGGCTTTATTGAAGCTCTGTTCTTTCCTAGCTTATGAATTTATTAAACTTATCACAAGACAAAATTAAAGATTCTTTGAATTGTGCAACTTAAAGGAAACCACCATTCATTTTTTCGGTTTTCCTATACCAAAAGATGCAAAAAAATGAAACCACCATTCATCTTTTCGGTACTTGTCGATCTGCGTTTTCCCATTGGGTGCTTCAAAATTTCAAGACTTGACCCCCTGTTCGGGTGAGAGACTTCAGAGTTGAGGTGAGGTGAGACCGTAAGAGTGAGAGTTGAGAGATTTTGAGGAAGATGGAGAAAAGAGTAGAATGGAAAGGGAGAGCCCCTGCTTTTTATCTTTTGAATGAGTCTTGACCTGAGAATGGAAATGGAAATAACGAAAAGGAGAAAAAAGAACAGAATTGGAAAAGAGGAAAAAGAGCCGTTGCAGTGTTAACAAATGCACTAGTACGTGGGCCCCAAGTCCCCCAACACACAAAACAATGGGCAGAAAAGTGGTTTGCCATTCGGCATGCCATGTGCATCTGTGCTTAAAAGTTGGTTTGTGTGATTAATGGGCTATCCGGGCGGGCCACGCTGGGGGGCACACAGGTGGGCCGACGGCCGGGCCAAGCTTAAATATCAAAGCCCAAGCCCGGCCCATGAAAACTTCGGGCTGGTCTAGCCGTCCCGTTGGACGGCCAGGACCGAGCAAAAGCCCGATGGGCCACGCGGGCTTTGGGCGGACTGGCGGGCTAAATGATGACCCTTAACCACACAAACTGGCTTTACATATCATTTCTATAATCACACTTAATATAATGTATGGTCACACTTACCATAATATATGGTCACACTTACCATGAGTGGAATTGAACCAATAGTTGAGATTGAATAAGAGAGATCAAACGGTTAAAAAAATGAGGGTATGAACGCCAACAAAACCGGAGTGGGACATCATAGCCGTATCCATATCTTTTTGTTGAGCCCTGCTATTCGCAAGGAACAACGTAAGGAAAAACGCATTTGGATCCATTTCGGATCCCACAAAAATCTAGAGAAATATCCATAAATTTTTAAATATTATTTTATGGTGCCCTATAAAAAATCAGCTCCAACGGATATCGGTAAATATTACTTTTGGATTAGTTGGAGCGAATTGAACAGTTTCGCCCCATGAATCCAAAAGTAATACTTACCGATATTCGTTAAAGCTGATTTTTTACAGAGATCTATAAAATAATATTCAAAAATTTATGAATATTTTAAATTTTTTTTAAATCCTAGATATTTATAAAAAATGCAACAGTTTGGTATCCAGAGGAGATAGAAAGTACATTGGCAACTACCCAGGAATGTCCCCTTACGCCCCAGGTGCATGAACCTAACTCACACCATAACATCTATATAAACCCCACAACACCCACATCCCCAACTCACTACGAAACCACACCCATTTCATCTCTTGTATTACTTCAAAAAAAAAAAAAAAAAAAAACACCACTACTAAATCATCAGAAAAAAAGATGCCGTCTTCTTCAGTATCCATAATCTCCGAATGCACAATTTCCCCAGACCACAAATCCCCAATCAAGAAAACCCTAAAACTCTCTGTCTCTGACCTCCCCATGCTCTCCTGCCAATACATCCAAAAGGGCGTTTTGCTCTCACGCCCATCCCTCCCTATCGATTCCCTAATCTCCCTCCTCAAACTCTCTCTGTCCACAACCCTCTCTCACTTCCCCGCCCTAGCCGGCCGCCTCACCACCGACCCCGCCGGCCACGTCTACATAACCTGTGATGACTGCGGCGTCGAATTTATCCAGGCTAGAGCGAAACACCTGTTCATCGACGACATTTTAAGCCCTCTCGATGTTCCCGTTTGCTTCCGAGAGTTCTTTGCGTTCGACAATACTCTCAGCTATTCCGGCCACTACAAGCCCTTGGCTGCTGTGCAGGTAACCAACCACATGACTGGCCTAAAATTTTACTAATTCAAAGTTTATTTCCATAACCTATTCTTTTACTGCACTTAATACAACTACACAACTCTTTGAGCCTAACCATTCCGATCTATGTCGTTATGCGGTATGTTATGTATACTAATTACTCCACCATTTACCCGTACCTGAAGGCACTTCTCCACGTACCATCGCACGGATACCTACCAATACCGACACCGATACGTACCAATACCGATGTTGTATCGTCGACGTCACGGCAATTCAAGTACTCCACTCCTTCTAATGAATGTAACTTGGAGTACATTGTTCATCACACGTCCAACCGAAGAAGGAAATTAAATCTTCTCTTAAAGATAAGGTACCTAAAGATCAAAAAATATAAGTTATACTGTATATTCAATTCTATCTCCCACCCAAATATACAAATAAAGGGATATTCAAAGCCATGATGGGAAAATGAACTTCCAATGACATAACAACTTTGAATCTTTTCGTAACACAATGCATAGGAAATTACAAAGTCTAATGCTCTGTTTTTTGACGGCCAGAGTAAGGACCCAAGTGTATACATGTCCAAGTCATATGAGCATCCAATTGCCCAATCAGGGAGTGTCCGTAATGAGAAAGAGGTCATTTCAAAAAGAAAAATAAGGAGAAAAAAGGGTATTTACTATGCAATTATCCGAAGAATAGTGTTGCAAGATTTCCTGTCCCAAAAACCTGTGCCGGGGGGTTTTCCAACGGTTAGATTTAAAATATAAAATATATATCACACAATTTAATGGTCCAAAACCTATCAGCAAAGAGACACATGGGTTTTTGAGATTGAGGAGATTGAACCCCTCCTAAGATACGTATAAAGTTTGAAAACTCATAGCCCTTGTCAACAAATATAAGACCAGCCCATACATATGTTTGTTTCGGTTTTAAAAAGAGTTTTCTCTAATACTAAGTGCAAAGAAAAGACATTTAAAAGGTACATGAACGACTCAATTTGAACCGTGACTTGTGGATGACTTTTGGTAAAGTCTTGCCTGACCAAATTTCCCTGGCTCCATCGACTCAGGTAACCGTGATCGGCGACGGAATCTTCATCGGCCTGACCGTCAATCACGCCGTCACCGACGGCACCTCCTTCTGGAACTTCTTCAACACTTTCGCCGAGATCACCAAAGGCGCCACCAAAACCATCTCCAAGCCGCCAAGCTTCCGCCGCGACACCGTCTTCGACTCCCCCGCCGTCCTCCGCTTCCCCAAGGGCGGCCCGTCGGCCACATTCTCCGGCGACGAGCCGCTGCGCGAGCGCATCTTCCACTTCACCAGAGAATCGATCCTCAAACTTAAACTCAAAGCCAACCAAAAACTAATCGCAAACGGCATCACCGACGAAAAGGTAACGGAGTTATTCAAAACCGGCAAGATCAATCCAACAGCCGAGATCTCATCATTCCAATCCCTCTGCGCTCAGCTATGGCGGTCAGTCACGCGCGCGAGGAATCTAGAGAAGGGTAAAGCGACGACGTTTCGAATGGCGGTTAACTGTCGCCATCGGCTGGAGCCCCGGCTGGAGCCGCTGTACTTCGGCAACGCGATCCAGAGCATCCCGACGGTTGCTTTGGCGGGAGATGTTTTGTCTAACGATTTGCACTGGAGCGCGGATCTGCTGCACCAGAACGTGGTGGCGCACGACGACGCTACGGTGCGCCGCGGGGTGGAGGACTGGGAGAGTAACCCTAGGTTGTTTCCGCTGGGGAATTTCGACGGTGCGTCGATCACGATGGGGAGTTCTCCGAGGTTCCCGATGTATGATAATGATTTCGGGTGGGGCCGGCCGGTGGCGGTGAGGAGTGGGAAGGCTAATAAGTTCGACGGGAAGATATCGGCGTTTCCGGGGAGGGAGGGAAGTGGGAGCGTAGATTTGGAGGTGGTTTTGGCGCCGGCGACTTTGGCGGGGGTAGAGAGGGATGTGGAGTTTATGCAGTACGTGTCTTGAATTGGTGACGTGGCAAGGGGATCGGATCCTCTCCGGTTTGGGTGTCGGACCGGAGAAAACATTCCTAATCTGAACCGTGCTTTAGGAAATTCAATGATTTTGAACTGTTCAGGGACTCTTTGCGTAAAAAATTCAATTCTTTGCGTAAAGAGTCTCTTTAACGGAACCGAATCATAGATTCCAATACTGAATGGTTCAGATTGCGTTTGTCTCCTCAAAATCAAAGGCAGCTAATTTTGCTTTTGTCAACGCCACTTCTCTTCATGAGAGTGGTTTTTTAAAAAAAAAAGTGACAAAACCATTTCTCTAAAAATCTACATAAATTAGGAAGGATTTGTTCCCCTGGCAAGAGTAGAGTGGTGATGTGGATAAGTCAAGGTGAAAATTTTAACTGTGTTTGTAACTCTCTCTCTCTCTCTCTCTCTCTCTCTCTCTTTTTCCCGTAGTTTTAACTGTGGAATTGAATACTTATCTCCTCTTGAGAAGAGATTTCAGGACTTTATTTGATTGACAGTTTAGTTTAATTTTGATAATAGATGGAGAAAAAAATAAAATAATGATCAGAGAGAGATAAAAAGAAATGACAAAATAGTAAATAAAGAAATAAGATAATAATTGAAATAAAAATAGAGTAATGATTAAAAAAATAAAACTAAAACAAAACAAAAATGAAAACCAAACACAATCACGTGTGTAATTCTGTAACTGACATTACACGGGAGCAGAAGAACGCGATACTGCCTGGGAAGAGGTTAAGAAATGGACGGCTTTGATGGTGATTTGTGGGGATTGGAGTTTTGGAAAGCGACGGGTTTGTCCTCGTTGGCATGTGTTTGGAGTCTTTGGACTTTTAAGGCCCCTTGGTAGTTCACTAGTCGTATGTACTATTTCCCTCATTTTCCACGCAGAAAGGACATGTTTGATTGCAGATTTCGTTTTGGAGGGATTCGTAATGAGGTGGGATTAGGATTGGGATTGAGATTGAGAATGAGGTGGGATTATTAATGAGGAGATGAATCATTTATTCATGTTTGTTTTGCATAGGATTAGGATTGGGATTAGGATTGAAAATGAGGTGGGATTGTAAATAACATGTTTGTTTTGGTTAGGATTAGGATTGGGATTGGGATTGAGGTGGGTTTTTTAACTTGTTTTGGTCAATCCCATGGGAATGGGATTTGTAGTAACACCCCCCCATGGGTTGACTGATCCCATCAAATGGGGGGATTGGTAATCCCATGGGATAACTAATCCCACTCCACAAATGCCAACCAAACAGAGTATTATCAATCCTATCACCTTCTCAATCCCAATCCCTCCCTCCAAGAGGGTTATCAAACATGCCCAAAGGACGTGTTTGATTGCAGAGTTCGTTTTGGGGGGATTCGTAATGAGGTGGGATTAGGATTGGGATTGAGAATGAGGTGGGATTATTAATGAGGTGATGAATAATTTAGTCATGTTTGTTTTGCACAGGATTAGGATTGGGATTGGAATTGAGAATGAGATGGAATTATAAATAACATGTTTGTTTTGGCTAGGATTAGGATTGGGATTGGGATTAAGATGGGTTTTTACACTGGTTTTGCTCAATTCCAAGGGGATGGGATTCGTAATACCCCCCCCATGGGTTGGCTAATCCCATGAGATGGGGGGATTGATATTCCCATGGGATTTGTAATCCATGGGTTAAAAATCCAACCAAACACACTTTTTTCACTACACTTCACTTTCGGAGTCCCATCCCAAGCCCCAATCCCGCAATCAAACACGCCCAAAAGGTATTGGTACCGAGGGGTATCACGCAAAAAAATGGATTGACTGTCGATCCGGATCAACTTCGGCCATCGGACGGTTGATTCGAGCCATTTGAAAATTTTAAAAAAAAATTGAGGGGGCCTGCGTGAGAATCAATAATATTTGATATGTATATGTCCTCGATCAAAACACCTTCATTTTTCATATATATATATATATATATATGTACACAAAAAATGGGGTTACATATGAAAAATAGGGTGTTTGGATCGAATATCTACACACAACATAATACATTGAAAGCATAAGTTTCGGAAGGTCAAAGAGGAGACAAGGGTTGTGGCTGGGTCACAGCAAAAAGAAGAACATAGTTGGTACGAATGGCAATGGTGAGGGTCGGGGGTAGATACTACTATTCCCGTCCCCGATCTCCGAACCCAAATCCCTCCCCATCCACGCCCCGATCTCCATCGGAGATTTATTTTTACCCTCAATCCCCGCTCCAAACAGGGAACAGGGATCCCCGCGGAGAATCGGGGATCCAAAGATTCCAAAACTTTAAAAAAAAAAAAAGTCACATGCCATTACAAAATACAAACCATAAAACCAAATTCAAAAAAACAAAAAAAAAACACACACACAACTCTAGGCTGCCATTACAAATCAAATGCCAAGGAAAATAACCACAATTGCTGCCATAGTGCCATTACAAACCAAATCGAAATGAAAACAGTCACATAGCTGCTGGCATAGTGCCATTACAAACCAAATTTAAATTAAACAGTCACATAGTTGCTGCCATACTGCATTGCAATCCAAATTGAAATGAAAATAGTTGCAAACAAACAAGAGCTATAGCGCATTGAGAACTCTAAAAAACGGAGCACAAATAATCGATTCCCAGCATATGCAATTACCAAACTTGAAACTTGAAGTGCCTATATAGAAGAAACAAGAGCATCAATAGACTGGAGCTTGTGTGCGTCTATGTGTGTGTGTGAGATAGTGTGAGAGACTTAAAAACTATGAGAGAGAGAGAGAGAAAGAGAGAGAGGGAGGGAGTTTACCAGAGTAGAGAGGAGTAGACTAGAACATGATGGAGACGTAAGTCTCTGGGAACCCTATATATCTTATGTATATATATAGTAGGCTTGTGGTAGTGGTGTATGATATTTGCAGATGATATTGTTCTCGTAAATGAAATCGTTAAAGGTGTTAATACGAAACTAGAAATTTGGAAAAAAGCATTAGAGTCAAAGGGTTTTTGATAAGTAGGAGTGAAATTGAGTATATGGTGTGTAAATTTAGTAGTATCAGCAGTGCGCACAAAGACAGAATGATAATCCAAGATCTAGAGATACCTAAGAGTAATCATTTTAAGTACTTAAGCTCAATTATTAGTAGAGATGGAGAGATTGCTAATGATGTGACCTATAGGATCCAAGTGGGGTGACTCAAGTAGAGGAGTGCTACTGGTGTACTGTGTAACAAGAGGGTAATCGTAAAATTAAATGAAAAATTCTATGAAACTGCCATCAGACTAGCAATACTTTACGGGACAGAATATTGGCCTATTAAGAAACACCATATGAACAAGATAAGTGTAACTAATGGACATGAGAATGTTGAGATGGATGTGTGGTAAAACTAGACGAGACATGATTAGAAATGAAATGGTTCGTGAGATGGTAGGTGTAGCACCCATAGAAGGAAAATTGAGGAAAAATAGGCTGAGGTGATTTGAACCTATCTACTGTAGATTAGGAGATACGGTAGTTAAGAGAGCGGATATGATATGTTTGGGTAGCAATGTTACGGGAAGGGGTAGACCTAAATTGACATTAGATGCTGTGGTGCGCAAATATATAAGTATAGTAAGTTTGTGTGAACAAGTGGCTCTTGTCAGAGTCCAGTGGAAGAAAACGATTCATGTAGCCGACCCCAAGTGATTGGTACATAAAACTCGATTTGGTTTGGTTTGGCAGTGGCGTAAATAAATGAAACCTAACTTATTAATTCTTATGTATATATAACGGGGATTCGGGGTGGGGTGGGGTGGGATGGGATGGGGCGGGGACTTACTCATATCCACCCCCTACCCATTTCCTACTTTTTGTTTTTTTTTTTTAAAATTATCTCCATACCCTACTCGATTCCCAAATAATCTCCGAAGCCCCTACCCATTTGGGGTGGGGAACGGATCGGGTTGGGTTGGATCGGCCAAAATTGTCATCCCCAACAAGAGCAAAAGAAATAATACTAAGAGAATAAATTCTTTATATCGTCGGTGTAAATATTTGTTTCCTCCAAATCAATTACATTGCGCCACGTTACAAAACAGTGATCCCAATCAATTGAACATGACGACGTGACACAATATAATTGATTTGGAGGAAACAATTGTTTACACCGAGGGTGTAAAAGAAATTTAATGATCTCCAAGAAATAAGAATTTGCAAGCGATACTACTATGATTGTTATGGATTCTAGTCAAATGGTTCGTTTGTTTTTATTTATGGAGTTTCATCCTCAATGTGCTACTACGACTAATTAATCTGGTAATGAGTTCCTACATGTAAAAATTCAGATGGTACTCAAATGAGGATGATAAAGATAAGTAAACAAAAAAAAAGTAAACAAAACATCCTCACTACTAATTTACGCCAAAGGATAGGTTGTCAAATAGTAGCACGAGTGAAACCCACCCACAACAAAACCCTTTTCAGCAGCTACATACACTATTATTACAAGTTAGAAGACCAGTATAAGGCTATCCACAATAAGAGCATTCGCACCAAACTTTCTAAATATCAGACCAAATTAGTCCATAAAAACCCCATGTTTTTACTTTAAGAAGTCACCTTTTATAATGCAAACTACATCAGGCTCTCTATTCTAACTTACGGTCTCCTGATATATCATTTCCTTCTTCTTCAAATAAAAGAATAATACTCCCTCTGTTCCTAAATAAATATTCGAACAGCAAATCTATACCTTTAAAAAGATGCATTTTTTTTAAATTAATTTTTTTCCCACAAATCAATAGATATCAATGAGTTTTTTCAAGTTGTGAATCAAGTTTGAATTTTTTAACAAAAAACTATATCTTTTTAAAAGTCTGAGTTTGTGAGCCTGCCATTTATTTAGAGATGAAGAGAGTAAAACTGTAAAAGGGGAAAAAGTGAGGAGGAGTTCACAAATAAAACAATAAAATATTAACTGTAGCAAAACTAGAGAATTTGCAAAGTAACGAAGAATTCCATGAGACTGGTGCATCTCAAATTTGAGTAGTTAATTTGCTCGCTACTCTAGTGGCAAAAGTACAATAAAGAGGGAGATGTGGATGCTCTAATACCGTCGCCCAAGTTTAGCGAGCAGTAGGCATCCTTCACTCCATTGGGCCCAAGAGGATCCATGGTCATGTTCTTGAGGTATGGTGGCTCACGAACGTAGGTAGAGTTGGGTTCCCATGAGAATAGTTCGATCGGAAGCGAGAATTGATAGTTGATTCCACATGGGATTACCCTTCATGTTTGGCAATACACTAGAATGAAGAGCCTACAGTACACAGGCCCATGATTTATATGGTTCTCTTGTCCTAAGATAAATTGTAACTCCCGCAGAACGTAGTCACAAGTGACCTAAACTCTGGCTACTAGGTCCCGCAAGGTGCCATGCAAACCAAAGAAACACACTCAGAGTGGTGTTGTCCCTCAGATTCGAGCTCGTTGAGTTGACCGGAAGGTGAAAGGGTGTCGAACTATTCGCTGAGACAGCTAAGGAACATCAAACACTATATTTCCAAAACATTTTGGATGGACATTCTTCAGCTTTCGCTTCTTTCTTCAGTTATCGCTTCCCACGCTCTTATCTCATAAAAAATGATTAATAGATTCCCAGAAACACAAAACAGGAAGGAAAAAAAAAAGGGGGGGGAAAAAACGAACATAATAAGTAATTATTACGTACCGTGCCAATTAGGGCGTAAGCTACCACCAAGGGAGGTGAAGCAAGGTATTTAGCCCTTGTCAGGGGATGAATACGACAGTCAAAATTCTGGCCCCCGGAAACCACGGCAGCGGCAACAATGTCGGCAGAATTAGACCACATCAAATTTAGATGGACATTGACAGTTAACTTTTGAATCCTGTAACAGGTAAAGCAATTCAATGACATCCCAATTTTATTCAGTCACAGGGAGGATATAACCAAAACTTCAATGCTATCATATTCTAATATATATATAGCTGAAGCAACTGATTCTTCCATGCAATCCCCATGCTTCTCCTGGAAAAAGTTGTGTGGCCATATCCACCAAGATGGAAGCCCGGCCAGCTCATTCAAGTGCTGCTGCAGCCCACTACTGTACGAAGCCAAAAGAATGAATTTTCTCTCATCGGGCCGGCCACTGCATAGGAGTGGATACCTCCGTATCTGACCAAATGTCCATATTACATCTAGTGTCAAAACATTACACCAGCAATACATATATACCTTTGGAGTAGATATTTTGAAACAAGTACTCCAGGGCATGGGGCAAGACTAGTTTTTATCATGGGTTGACGTACGTACCTGGCGAATTATCGTTTAAGCACATGGTAAAACTAGCTAGATAATTCTAGAGTTTGGGAGATGGAAAGCTCGGCAAAATTGCTCTATAAATAGAGCTATGTTGTACTCACTTTGGTAATTATACAATGAAAAAGCACTTCTAAAAAGCTTTAACACCTTTGAGTTTATTTCATCAATAATCCCTCCTTTCTTTTAAAATTCCACTTCTCTTGTCCAATTTCTTTCAAAATCTAACTAAGCACCCCAACAGACCAAGCTAGATTGATCAGCAGACCCAAATCCAAAGCCTTTTTCGCAAGCTCCGTACGTAGGCTGCCTGTGGAACAAAGAATTTGTAACATTTTCTCTATAATTCACAACATTTTGAGGGTGCATATGATACACATCCAAATAAGGAGGTGTGGAGAAGGAAGAGCATCCCTAGCGACGGGGTGCGGATTCTTAGTTGATCAACAGTCATCCTCTTTGGGTGGAGGAGGTGATTGTTTGGTCCACCCATAGTGGTGGGGTTCATTGTGTAATACCCTTTGTTGTGATGGATATTTTTGGTATTTCCTTGGAGTCTCTTATCTAGTTACGTATCTATTGTACCCTAGTGTAGGGTGTGTGTGTGGCTGACTTTTTAGAGAGATAGGAGAAAGAGACAAGATAGAGGAAAGGATAGAGGGTTAGAGTTTTGCTCATTGTAATCTTGTGTTTATAGCTTGAGTTGCTTGTGTGCTTGCTTGGTGGTGTTCTTAGGCGTTACCCAACAAATCAGACACGCATATATTTTTACAAAAAAGCCGTGGAAGATTTTAGCTCTAGCTATCTATAAAAATTAAAGCTTTATAAATGCCAAAGATGTGCATGCGATACTTGAAAAGACAGTATGATGGTTGAAAAGCTTTTGTTGAATCATGCAAAGAATGGAACATCTGGGTTTTGGTTGCAGTTGGGAAAATTTTCTCACTGAAGAAATTAATCGACAAAAAGAGGGATCAATGACGTACTTAAGCTACAATTACTTTAAGGGGTTTTGGCGCCGACGACGATGGCGGGGTGGAGAGGGATGGGGAGTTTATAAATGCAGTAGAGCACAGTGGTGATGTGGATAAGTCGGGAGGAAAACTACAACCACAACTCCGGACACAATCGCGTCTGGAGCCGTTCATTAATGCATATAGGTTTACATGCATTGAACGACTGTGAACGCAATTGTGTTCGGAATTGTGGTTGAGAGTTACGTTTGTAGACTTGGGGATAAGTCGAGGTGAGAAGATGTTGCGAGGAAGGAGGTGTGTACCGAAAATTTCTGTAATTCTGTTTCTGTGTAATTTCGACCGTATGATTGAACACTGATCTTCTCTCGAGAAGAGTTTAGGGAAAATTTCAAAAAAACTCCTGAACTTTTTGACAACTCAAAAAAAAAAAATACCTGGACTTTCACGATTAACAAAAAAACACCTAAACTTTGCACTTTGTTAACAATTAGGCCCCTATCGTCCAATTCCGTCTAGTCCTAACGGATGGAGCTAACGGAAGGCGTTGACTTTTTATTTATTTTTTACTTTTTACATTCAAAAATTACTTTTAATTCTTTCTTTTTTTATTGATAAATAAATATGCAATAAAGTTCTTTATTTTTAAAACTATTTATCAAAAATTACTTTAACTCTATTTTTACTACTTACAAAAATAACTTTAACCACCATCTTTTTTGTTTACTTTCAAATTTTACCTCTCTCTCTCTCTCTCTCTCTCTCTCTCTCTCTCTCTCTCTCTCTCTCTCTCTCTCTCTCTCTCTCTCTCTCTCTCTCTCTCTCTCTCTCAGAGCTTTAACCCCACACCACCATTCAATCCAACAATCAATACCAAACCTCTAACTCTAATTTTAGAAATTCAAAATTACTTTTAACCTCCTTTTTCTTAGCGTTCCTGTTTTTTATATTTTTTACTTCCAAAATTACTTTTAACTCTTTATTTTTAGTAGTAAATAAATATGAAATAAAGTTTTTTTTCTTACTATTTATCAAAAATCTTTCTCTAATCTTACTATTTATAATAATAACTTTAAGACCCATTATTACTTTCTAATACTCTCTCTCTCCACGAATGAAAATCCTCCCCCCTCTTCTCTCCACCGACCAGTTTGGAGAAATTCAAAATTCCTCTATCAGTTGGTTATGGGGTTAAATGGTGGTATGAGATCGAATTTCTAAAAAAAGAGAGGGAGATATAGTGGGGAAAAGGTTAAGTTTGAAAGTAAAAAAAAATGGTGCGGGGTGTAGTGAAGCAGGGGGTGTTAAAATAATTTTCGTAAATAGTTGAAAAACGGGGGTGAATAATTTTTGGAAAAGAGTAAGGAAAAAAGAACTTTATTGTATATTTATTTACGACTAAAAAAAAGAATGAGTTAAAAGTAATTTTTGGAAGTAAAAGTAGTAAAAGAAAAAGAAAAGGTTACAAAGAGGAGGTTAAAAGTACTTTCGAATTTATGAAATTGTGGCTAAGGCTTTGGCGGTTGGTTGTGGGGTTAATTGGTGGTGTGGAGTTGATTCTAATAAAAAAAAAGGGAGAGAGAGAGGGGGAAAGGTAAGTTTCGAAAATAAAAAATGGGGTTAATTAAAGTAATTTTTGATAAATAATAAGAAATTTTTTTTATTATAAAACAGAAGGGTGTGGGGACAAGTTGTTAGAATGGCTTAGATTCATTTGATCCAAAGGCTGTAGTGCATCCTCTTATTTCCCGGTTAAGTGCCCATGGTTTTCACCTAAATCACACAACTGTCATCCCCCTTTCCAACCGAGATGCGTAGTGCCGTAGGCACGGGTTAACACTAGTTTACTAATAGAAAAGAAAGAGGCAAAAGTAATTTTTGGATGTTAAAACAAAAAAAGGAAGGTTAATGCCTTCCGTTAGCTCCATCCGTTAGGATTAGACAGAATTAGATGGCAGGGACGTAATTGTTAACGGAATGCTAAGTTTAGGTGTTTTTTTGTTAATAGTGAAAGTCGAAGTGTTTTTTGCGAGTTGTCAGAAAGTTCAGGGGCTTTTTTGAAAATTTACCAAGAGTCTATTAGTGTTTACTTCTTTTCTCCAGTTATTTTGTTTGCAACACAAATGAAGTGAATTGGTTCGTGAGACACAAACGTACTGTACTCATATCTTCACGCATCACAAGGTCTAATGTCAATTTAGGTCTACCCCTCCTCGTAGCATTGCTATCCAAAGCTATCCTATCCGCTCTTTTAATTACTGCATCTCCTGGTCTACGGTAGACATGCCCAAAACCATCTTAGCCTATTTTCCCTCAACTTCTCTTCTATGGGTGCTACACCTATTATCTCATAAAACATTTCATTTCTAATTCTATCTCGTCTAGTCTTACCACATATCCACCTCAACATTGACGATAGCGAAGAGCCGACGACTGCGGCATATTTTTGACAGCAGAATCTTTTTTCGAGCACGCAGCAGTGAACGAAGGACGGGACGCAGGCGCAGATGCAAAACGGGGGCTGTGATCAAGACGTTTTCTCCAAACATTACGTGCTCGGTTTGGATTGGTTTGGTTAACACAAATGAAGTCCTCGAATAATCCCAATTTTGTTCATTAAAAAAAGACCAGGTATGTTACAGACAAAAGTACTAATGCAATAAACAATCAGCTTCCCTTGTTTATTACACCGAGCTTACATTGAAATCAATGAATTCCCCTGGATGCTTAACCACTACCCAACAGATAGCAAACCTTGCGGTCCACTTTATACAAATCAATACGTCCGACGCAAGCAACAACAATTGAACAGGCATCCCACAAGGTCTTTGAAATCCCCACACTATTTTTTCTGATTTTAGAACCCAGGTTTCTACAATCTGTACATCACTTCAGTAGCTGACTTCGGGCGCCTGGAAAATACGCTTGAAAAGCCACTGGAAAGGTCTCAGAAGCTGTGCTCTCTTTTTCCTCCAAAACCAAATGGCAGCATTATACTGCTCGTTGCGGATCGTCCGGGTGGCAGCCCTCCAGTCGTACTTCTCCATCTCTTCGCGCGCAGCTTTTCCAATGGTTTCTCTTAGTTCAACATCATGCAACAACGGCTTCAATTTGTTCACACAGTCGTCGATATCTCCCGGACTAAAGCAAAACCCGGTTTTACCCTCATGGTCCTCTGGAATTATGTCTATGAGTCCTCCTGCACGTGCTGCGACCACAGGAAGTCCCGATGACATGGCCTCTAAAACGACGAGCCCGAGTGTTTCGGATTCTGAAGGCATCACGAAAACATCTCCGCTGGCGTATGCCTGAGAGAGCTCCTCACCTCCCAACATCCCTGTGAATACCGCTGGCATGCCACTAAACAGCTTTTCAAGATCCTCCCTGCCAAAACCAACCATACTAGATATTTTGAACGAAAGTAAATATAGGAGACCATCATTGATGCAAAGTTGAACAATTTAGTCATCGTTTTTATCAAAAGCAGTAAACCTGGCAAGCTTAATTTTTGACTTGAAAATAATCTTGCATAAAACTGGGTGACAGTTTCTAATGACTGCAGTTGACAATCAGAGTACCATTTTTCCAAATTTGCCAGCACATTGGCAACGACACCTCAGAAGCAGTTTAATAACGCAGAACAAATATGTACAGATCGTTTCCTTTGTAAACTCTCTAGCTTTTAGAAGATCAAGGGCAATAAGTAGTCTATGCAACTATTGGGTATACCAGGTTTGGAAAGAAGTCTCAGGATTTCTAGATCTAGCACCCTAAAGCATGTTGCAAAACATAGTCCATTCATTATACTCAATTCCATGATCCAGATTCCAGGCGACTAATTGGTGGCTTTCGGTACAACCCAAAGACTTCATAGAGAATCATACTAACTATGTAGATGCTGCAATCAGTTACCTGTATGGCCCATCTCCAACAAAAGCAATTCGTGCCTCTGGAAGCTTATCCATGACACTGTTCAATCATACGTCCCAATAGTCAATGGTTACAGTTGAATACTAACTATGAAGCAATCCACAAAAGTGCAGTGCTTGCTTATTGTAAACAAAGGAGAGTGCAACAATGATTTCAAAATTGATGATCCGTGTAAAATGTCAAAAGTACAACTTTCATGATCAGCTGATCTCAGAGAAATGGCGCTAAAGAATGAGGAAAGAATTTGACAGGCATTAGGCACTCTAGAGTTCAAGCATCATTCTGTTGGAGATATAAGAGGAGTACCTTTTGAGCAAATCTAAACTCTTCTCAACACCTAGTCGCCCAACGTGGACTATCAATGGCTTCTCGGGCTCGCCATTGCTGATTCAAAAAGTACATCATAATATTATCAGAAGTAACACATATTATGTGGCAAATGAAACTGCAAGGAATGAAGAAAGGTCCAACCTTAATCTTATCCGCATTTCGTGAGAACGATATTGGGGATGGAAGCTTTCAGAATCAACACCCTTATTCCAGAGACGAATTTTATTACCTGAAGACAAAACAAAGAATCAATACGTATTCAGCTGAAGTGCCATTTGTACAAAATGAACATATACTACTGTCAGAAAAAACGCCAAATACTACCAAAATACATCTGAATCAGAGGCAAAAATGGAAAGTTCACTGTAATTACATTGACCGAGTTACCTACTAAGCAAGAAATATTCATTCACCTGCTGTTACTCTAGCTGCTTCCAGCTCCTTTGCAAGGGCAGCTGATGGCACTAGTGTAAGGTCAGCTGCCCTATGAAGAAATTCTGTTGAGAAAAGATAGCAAATAAAAATTACTAGCTGACCGATAAGAAAAGCTGGAACCAGCGTCAAGTATTGCAAGTATTGAAAATTCACTTACTTATAACCAACCACATAGGTGCAACCAACCAACTAAAGGTATATCTTGGTATGTATCTGCAGGGCAAAAAAGGAAGTCAGGCTCAACGAAAATAAAACTCGAAATTCAAATTTCTGACAATGCTATGACTTTGTAATGAAATGTTACCGCAGGGTTATCTACTAAACATTTCTTCTTCCTTTTTTTTTGTGTTCGGGGCTATCTACTAGTAGAAGAAAGATTAATTTAAAAGCATGCAAAGAAGTCTCTAAGCAAAATGAGCTGGGGTACTACTTACACTGGTACATGCGTGTGATAAGACATCACTAAAGGCACACATAATAGTTTTGCGATAATGAGAGCGCCGAATACCTACAGAAACAGAAACACAAACTGTCAATGACACAGAAGAAGAAAATTATTCGTTCATCAAAGACTTAAGGGAATGGTCGATTTTATAATCAAGCATGAAGAAGAGGAGCGATTGCAAGAATATGATACTCACCATAATACCGGGTGATGATGCATGTATGATATCAGGCTTAAAATTGGCAACCTCTGAGATTATTCTAGGGCTTAGCGCTAAGGAGAGAGGAACCTTCTGGTACCAGGGACAGGGGAAGCTGCAAAATACAGATTGACATTATCAGAAAACACCTACATTTGTAGTTACTGACCATTGACCAAAAAGTACAATGCATCTGATCGACACTGTGTATTCGAATTTGGCACTCATAAATTGGTACAGAAGTTTTACTTCACCTTGACAGCACAGGAAAAGAAACTTTGAAGCAATAAGATGCAGCGAGAACCAAAAAAAGAAGTATGAGGATAGTGTTATAACAAGAATTTGGGAATTACAACCTTCGAGATCCAATCAATTTCGCTCCATAAAATTCCTGGGGAACTCCTTCATGAGTTGTCACAACCATCACCTACAACAGGTGTCCCAAAGCTATTTTATCACTTATCAAGTAAAGACATAGGTAAAAATGGCTAAAATAAAAGTCCAAACAGTTAATTTGTAAACCATATCAGGGTGGGAAAGTCAAAAAAATGGCTTTGGCTGGGCCATGAGTTGTCACAACCATCACCTACAACAGGTGTCCCAAAGCTATTTTATCACTTATCAAGTAAAGACATAGGTAAAAATGGCTAAAATAAAAGTCCAAACAGTTAATTTGTAAACCATATCAGGGGAGGAAAGTCAAAAAAATGGCTTTGGCTGGGTAATGCTGACAAGTTTCATCCATTCTTCGAGAAAAGACCATCTCCCAACATGAAAACATCGAGTCACTAAAAGTTTGACATGATTAAAAAAAATAACCAAGAAAGAGGTAGAGTTCAGACAAGCATGATTTGTTTGTCAATTGACACCTTTCAAAAGTCAAAACAAAAAACATACTGCAGCTAAACAAAATAAAATTCTTGAGCTTCTTTAGCTTAACATGTGGTTAAACAAGCAGACTATCTTCCGATTGACCCAAAAAAAAAAAAAACAAGCAGACAATTTTTATCACATAGGCCAGTAAAGCTTGTTACACTGCCTGAACTTGAAACATTCTACTCATCTCATCTAGGCCGAAGGACCAAAAGGCTTGGAACTCAGCTCACGTGGTCAAGAACTAAAAGGCTCTTCTTCTAGACATCACCACTACAATCAAATAAAATTTTGGAAAAAGACAGGAATGTACCTCATCTCCCATTTCCCGCAGATACCTAATGAAATTCTGGAACCGATTCTTGTATCCGGAAACATAACTGCATAATCAATAGAAAACGGGAAAAGGTTAACGAACAATCACCAATAACGACTTTTACTCTACTCATAAAGGTCATTTCAACAGTGAAAAATGGCATCTAAAATGCTTATTAAAAGAAAAAGAAGATTAATTGGCAGTAAAAAATATTTCTGGTGACCACATTCCAATATATCCTGCTTCATATAAAAACTTCAAGGCTCTAAATTTTTTGCACAATTTCATCTTATGAAAAACTTCAAAGAGGAGAGAAAACGAAAGGGAGAGGATGTCATAAGCAACAATATATTGAACTCAAGGTTGGCGCATGTACCCAGCATGAGTTCGTAAATTTTACAGGAGTGTGACCCAAAAGTTGAATTGTTATTAGTTGGGTATTTGGTGCCATTTTAATGGAGTATAATCAGGATATTCTACTTGACAGATGCAAACTGAAAGACGAGGTGACATTTGGAGATATTATCAAGTGTTTGGCAGCAGAAATTAACGAAGTGTTCGCACATCACCAAACATAACGTAGGTCGAAAAGGATTGCAAGAAGCGAACAATGAAACAGAACTTAAAAAAAAAAAAAACACATTGGAAAACATCAACGGCACCAGTGTGTCATGAGAATCACATCAGAAATGAATATTTTAATTAGTTAAACTGAAGCACATATTGAATTGAATTCGTAAAAATAGGTAGCAAAAGATATAGGCAACTCAAGATGCTTATAGTTAATCAAAAGATCAGGCGAAAAGCAAACAGCAACTTTATGAAATCTACACCAATAACGTCAAAGTTTATAAAGGCAATGCATCACAGCTGCAGTATAAAACCACCCAGCACAGTGAACAATAGCAATTTGTAATTCAAGTCGGTATGGAAAATATATCAATACTAAATCTGTCACAACAAATTCTGAAAACTAAAAGAATGAAACAATATATAATCTACAGGCTAACTTATGTTTAAGCATAACCAATAACCATCCTTAAATTATTTGTAGAGACAGCTCCTCAGAGTAAAATCCAAACTATAGGAAAGCGACTTAAAGATAAAATAAATTCCTGAAGTCAAGATGCCATGTAATACAAATAAACAACAGAATGACCAACAAATTCAGTACAAGCTAAGCGACTTCATCGCAAATTCACGACCATTCAAAAGTCAAGAATAAATCCCATGAAGCTACATGGAAAACTCCGTAGAATTTATAAGCCTAATTCAGTAGCCATGTTTGAACTTGCAAGTATCACACTTATGGTACAGAGGACACGCTAGGGTTCACATACAAGTCATGAATTTGATATCATAATCCACGCATCAAATACATCAGCTGAATCAGAAAGCTGACCAAGTCATGGATACAACTACAACTCTGTGAGACAAAATAGAAAGCAATCATCTGTTGCATGTAAACTTACAATGATTCTCGGAAATCAAAATCCAAGAACATCAAAGCTAATCAATATTTTTTCAGCCACACAGTTATTTTTTGCCCATATGGAAAAATCAGAAGGTATGCTTATGAGATGAATAGAATTTATTTATACCAAAACGATTGACCAACCAATGTCATTCGAAACCTGACTTATAAGGCAGTAAAATCCATATCAACAACAGCTGGCAGGATGCGTTGCTAGAAATTCCTTTTACAAGCAAGAAAAGCTAACTCACCAAGGTTTTTTAACATATTCAGGATCTAGATTAACACCAAGCCAATTACTGTTCTAATTGACAACTCATAAAAGCACAACACCAAATGAATACATCATATCCACAAACGCCCATTGCTCAACCTCATACCACTAAATTAAACCCATCAAGCACAAAGAAAAATGAAACCATCAAAATAAAAAATAGTCAACTTGACAAACATCAACAAGCAAGCAATTACCCAACTAGGTCCCCATTATCTGGACTTATAACATAAGGAAACATAAAAGGGAGACTTAGCCCAAAAAAAAAAAAAATCCCTCATATTTACATTTTTTGAATTCTAGGACAAGCACCTTTTGCAATCAAAGGTAAGGACAAATGTGTCTATGAAAGTGCCTAAAACCCTAGGATTCCTTATATATGAAAGTGTCTAAAACCGTATGGTACCCTATGAAAGTGCCTAAACAATTAAAACCCTATAATAGGAAAGTGTATCCTAAAACTCTATGAAAGTACCTAAACATGTTTCGGCCTTATGGCTAAAAAACTCAAAAAGTTAAAAGATCTCCACTGAAAACTATTTTGCTGGCGTCCTTCCCCTAAATGAAAACTATTTTACCGTCCTTATGGCTAATTTTTCCAACATATAACCATCTAAATCAAAAAGCACCTCAAAATCAACGAACACCCACAGCTCAACCTCATACCACCAAATTCAAACCATCAAACACAAAGAACAATGAAACCATCTAAATTCAAAATCTTCAAATTGACTAGCAACATCAGACAAGCAAGCAATTACCCAACTGGGTCCCCGGCCATGTTTCCACTAACAAGTTTCAGCAACAACTTATGGCATTTTACCAAGTTGTTCACATTAATCAACAAGTTATTGGTTAATGGAAACAACTTGACATTTGGTAAACATAAAACATCTAAATCAAACAAGAAAGCAATTACCCAAATGGGTCCCCATTATTTGGGCTTAAAAGCAACACAAAGGTTCCGCATTTATGTATACATAACTAATTCAACAGTAGAATAAGGGACTCACGCAAAGGGGGAGGGCTCAACAAAGAGAGCAATACGTCGAGGCTTAGAAATGATTTCTGATTCGAGCAAAGGAGGAGGGTTTTCCTCCTCTTCATCCCTGAAGTCACTAATGGTCATGTTGTTAGTTGCAACACAAGTCCTCTGAATCAAACCCACACTACTGGGTCTCTTACACAACAAAGAAAAAGCAATGGGTTGTGGTTTTTGAGGGGAAAAACAAGAGATTTTGAGAGGAATGGGTGGTTTGGATGAAGATGGAGAGGAAGCAGAGGAGGAAAGTGGGGAGAAAGCAGGATTTATAAAGAGAGAAGTGGACATGATGATTATAATTGCTGAGGTTATATATATGGGTGATGACTTGTAGAAGGAGAGGTGTGAGTTGGGTATTTGTTTGAATTCGGGTGCGTGTGGGACTTGGAGAGAGATAGAGAGGCGGGGCTAGGAAGGAATCAAAGGCCACGGGTACTCATCTCAAATGGATATTCTTCCCAGAGGGGCCGGAATAATTTGAGGTATTGAAAGTATATGCTGGTTTTCCAGTGGGGACGAGGGAGGCTTCCCAAGTGCAATTTTGTTGTACGGTGGGGACACACTAATTGTAGATCCTAGAGTTCAAAACGTGAAGTATTTCATGGGAAGAATGGTCATTGTTATCTTCTAAGTCACACAATTACGTATGCGTGCGGAAGCAAGAATTTGGGTGGAAGCGTGAATTGTTTTCAGAGAATATTTTAGACCGGTAGCGAAAGGTACTACTGAAAAATTATATGAGTAAAGGCCCACACTACTCACACATCCACTGTAAATTGTATGGATTTTATAGAAATGTAAGAGAATAATTTCCAAAGGCACTAGACAGCTGATATTACTTATGTTTGGGGAATTTTTCTTTAGTTTTCATCAAAATTTTTGGATGCCAAAATTGGAAAGGATTTTCAAATTAGACGAAATTTGTTTCAAACTTTTTCGTCTTCAGTGAATTTAGATTGTCAAATCTAACAACTAATGGGGGAATTTAGCTCGTCCAATCCAATAATTAACATGCGATTTTTATTTCACGTCAAAACTTATGTACCAAAAATTTGGTGTACCCATGTATTAGTGTGTTTTTGGCCATTGAATTATGGGTACGGAGAACTTAAACTCTTTTTATTTACCTATTTAATCGTTTGCATTGCCTAGTCTTGTGCTGTGCACAGCAAATCGCTACTGCTCCGGTCTCGTTTCGACGATCGAAAACGTTCACTTTGTAGATCTCGTTAAGTATAACAATTGTTCCAAAAATCAGCCTGTTCGGATATCATTAAGTGCATCATCTGAACATTATTATCTTAAAACGAATGGATTCGAAACTCTAGATAAAATCCACTGTTTTTTTTTTTTTGATACACTTATTTATTTTAAGATAATAATGTTCGGATGAGGCACTTAATGATATCCGATCGAGCTGATTTTAGATATACTTGTTCTACTTGACGAACTCTACAAAGTAAACGATTCCAATCATCCAAGCGAGACCGAAGTGGCGGCGATTTGCCGTGCATAGTACGCTGTGCAGCACTGCCCTCCAGTCTAACGAGTTTATGTAATTATCTCGTTTTTCGGTGTAAACTGGTGTCTTATATTTAACTTCACAGTACATTTGGCGTATTGTGAGCCGTAGCCCTACTTGGGCAAAAAATGTATCCCGATCACCCTTTTCACATTTTCTACTTTTATAAAACTTGAGAAAATCATTTAATGAAAAAAACACATAATATTGATAGCATGCATTTCAATATATCCAATTAATCTGTTTTTTAATTGAAAAGTACCTTTGTGCATAACACTAGACGAACGGATTGAGAATCTTTCGATTTTACTGTGAATTGCAAATTCTGAATTTTAGACAAAATTTACATTCACTTGAGATTTGCCCAATGGGATTTCGTAAAAGAGAGTCGTGGTGCAAAATTGGTTTGATTTTGGGTAGACTACGGCATAGATTTTTTTAATTTTCGAAGAAGACTAATTATTAATTCTTTGTCAAGTGTCAAAAATTAAGGGTTTTTTTTTTCCCCCCCGAGAACGGCAGCAAAAACAATATGGGAGACAGCCCCACAGTCTAATGAAATTGTTTGTGGGCATGACAGCCCCACAGTCCACCCTTGATCTACCCACCCTTCATCTCTGTCATCTATATTCAAAATGAAAGCTTGACCCTATATAAAAATATGTACATAATTAAGAATAGCAACACATTGATTTAGAAAGTCCATTAACGGAGTGGTCTTTTTCATGATAGTGGGATTCGAAGATTAATTAGCTACGGCAGTAAAAGAATCGAGTCTTGACAGGCGTCTGTGACCAACTTTATATTAGTATAAAAGGTTGTTTCGAATAAGTTTGCGGACACAAGAATATATTTGTGAAATCATATTTATATAAAATACGAACAAATCCTCATCAAAGGGAGAGAGAGGGCTCTCATAGGATAAGTGCAAACTTACCCCAAGAATGTGATTTCATTAATGAAGTTAACCAGAAGGAGTGTTACCATCCGGGTATTAAATTTGCCTTTTCCATTGGAAATTATAAATTCATTCCACTTGTGGTGGAGATTTTCCACCGCCGCCCATTGTGGACTCCACTGTGCGGGGACTTTGGGTTGGTACAGTGTAGAGAGGTGCACAGCACCGTACTGCACACATCTGAGCTGTCGGATCGTACATTCGACTGCTTAGATCTCATCTCGGCAACCAACGATCAAGAGCCGTTCATTACCGAGATGAGATCTGCGCCGTCGGATGCAAGATCTGACCCCTCGGAGGTGTGCAGCATGTACGGTGTTGCGCGGTGCTGCTGCATAGCACCATCCCCCAATTCACTGTGTGGTTAATGTTACAATATAATCCCAATTGTTTATCTTGTAGGGCCCACAGTATAGCATATTAATGCAAAAAAAGCATATTAACGCAAAAAAAAAAAAAAATCAATTTGATTGAATATCAATAGTTCTATTAAAAGTAGAATTTTAGTTTATAAAATAAATGACCTGATCTTGTCAAGTTAAATTGTCCATGATCATCCATTTTATAAACCAAAATTTGAATTTTGATATACCTATTGATGTTCAGGGAAGCTAATTTTTTGAATGAGAACACTACCCTATGGGCTTTACAAGATGAACGGTTCAGATCGCCAATTAATGCATTGTGGGGCCCAAAATAATGGTGGTGGTCCTAGTGGAAAACCCATAGTTTTGCCGCCGGCGGAAGAAATTTAGGTGTGTGTTCCACTAATCAAAATAAGTATTTATTTTTTGAATTAAATGTGATGTATTTTGGGAGAATGATCTGTCTCATTAAGCGAGAAATAAGTACTTAAAAAATAAAAACCTTAACGGACGGGTTACCCCAAAACCCTCGTTCAAAACCTATATATACCAAACAACACCTTAGCTTTTGCTTGCGAAATACTCCTCCTTTTTGCTTATCTAGAACGAAGAACATGAGTGTCACCCAATGGGGAAGCCTTCCAATCCAAATGTTGCGTCTCCTAATAATCAAAGATACTTCGATAATCAAACAACACCTTAGCTTTTCCTTCCATTTTTTTTTCCCTTACTATTGGTTCCAAGTCTGAGCTAGTTCAAATTTCCCATGAAGACCATTTTCCATGGATCCATTAATATAAGCAACTATTATAATCTTTAGAATCAAGATTACGTCAACTTCTTGCCAATTGAAACCCAAGAGTTTCCCTCCTGATCAAGTGTCTGAGACTTACGGATTTTCTTCTTGGAAGATAATTTATTTATTTCTTAATTAATTAAATTGTTTCAGAGATTAACAGGAACGATGACATCATATTCATAATCTGAGACCCATCTGAGTTACAAAATTAAGAATAATTTTATGTTCATCCAAGACACAAATCTGAAGTAAGCAAGAAGCCAACCAAGAGCCAGAGGACACCCATCCATTGGGACAAGTTCACACTTAATGGGCCAAGCCTAGAAACACCTATTGAGACAAATCCATACACCTAAAGGGTCAAATACTTACGGGTTTGGTCTCTCAAAATTCGTACCTTTTTGGTGGTAACAGCCCTTTGTGGCTAGTCCTTACATGGTTGGCTCCAAGTATAATTGGGTCCCTCGTTTTTTCAAAATTAATCGAGGTAGGCGTAAGTTAGTTTGGTCCGGATACATGAATATTAGAAAAAAAAGAGAGTGAGAGACTTCTTGCCGGTTGCAAATTACTGGTGCATCTGTTGCTTGTCCCAAGCCAAAACTTTTTCTTATTTTCTTTTAGTATTGCTTTTGTGGCCTAAAACTTGGAGTACGTAAATATCTTAGGATCATACATAAGATATTCGATTGAATATCCTCTTTGTCTCGTGGGTCATTTTAAAAATCAATTTATTCGTCTAAATCTGTATGAGTATCTTTTGAGACATCATTAATTAGATGAATAATTGAATAACCCATCAGTGTCATGAGAATATGTTATTTTTGGAGTTTTGAGGGGTTGATTCCGATGACGAACCGAGCCAGGCCGGAATGAGTCCAGATCCCTCTTATCTAAGTTTTAAAATTATTTTACGCTCTCGTTTTGATTCTCAATCTCTTGAATCTTAGTCGCTTTAGATATATTTCGAAGGGTGTTTTCAAACTCTCTTGCGCAGGGTCACGCGCATAACGGTGTGACTGGGATTGGGGAGGTGTGAGGATTTTACTAACTAAATTTATGGGGATATATATATGGATTTATCATTGTAGATTGATTTACTTTAATTTCCACCTGCAAGTTATTAATTTCTAGTAAGCTTTGTTCTTAATAACACTAATGAAAAAAAAGATCAATCGCTACTTTTAAAGGACTATGATGACGAATATTCGACGCCTTATTATTATAAGAAATTATCTATTATGCTGACATAATCGAAGCTTGTTGGAACATCAATCATCAATTTTTAGTAGTTGAGATCATATAATCCAAACCTTTTGTTTTTTTGTTTTTTTGTTTTTTTTTTGTATTTATGGTACTTGAGAATTTTTTAGTAACTCAGTAGTTTTTTGAGGCCCCATTTTGCTAAAAAAATAACATCCCAAATTATCGGCTTATTTATTGACTTATTCAGCCAATACGCCAAATTAAATAAGTAAACTCATTCTTCTTGTGTTTAGCCAATAAGTCAAATGGACAAGATATTTTTTTTAACATGCAGCAAAAAGAAAGTCATTAATCAATGTAAAGGTTACATGGATTAATAGAAGCGGGCGCACAACGACATCACATCAAGAGAATAACTATCCCAACGACGTTAGCAACCTATCCCCACGATAACTATAAGCCACACATGTCCCTAAAAATGGTTGCTAAATGGTACTTCCTCTGTCTCTAAATAAATATCCGGCGCATAAACCTAGGCCTTACAAAAGATACATATTTTTCGTTAAAAATTCTAATTTTTTTCCACAATCTAATAGAACCCATTGTTACTTATTGATTTGTGAAAAAAATTTTATTTTTTTAATGAAACAAATATATTTTTTTAAAGGCTTAGATTTGCGCCCCAGATACTTATTTAGAGACGGAGGGAGTAAGTGGTCTAGTGAGCAAAACAGGAACTAATCCCCAGGAGTACTATATAAACTAGAGCACTAAAACCAAGGGGTATATTCACAAAATCCTCCTAAAAAAGGGAAATTTATATAAATGGTTCTCCTAGTTTTATTCGAGTCTTATTTTCGTTTTCCAAGTATCAATTCAACTCTTTTGACCTTCAAGTTTGATTTTTGTGCTAAATTGATCCAATTGATAACTTCTGTCAGCCAAATTGGACGGAAAAATTCAAATTGATGACAGTTTGGACGTAGCAATTTGTACTAAGTTGGTCCAATTGATAACATATGCCCTAAATCTGATTTTTTCTGTCCATTTTAGCTGATAGATGTTATCAATTGGACCAGCTTGGTATAAAAACAAAATTTGAAGGTCAAAAGAATTGCAATTGATACTTGGAGGACAAAAATGACACTTGGATGAAATTATGAGCACCATTTCTACAAGGGTAAATTACTGTTTACCCCCTCTAACTATGGGTCGGGGACACTTTACCCCCTCTAACTTATTTTTTTAGCACTTAACCCCTTTTAAATAATGAAAACCTTATTCCGTCTAACTTTTTTAACGGAGAGGCGTAAAGTTACGAATTTCGTTCCCTAATTCCACTCCAGTTCAAATTGCATACCACATATCAAACTGTAAATTGCATACCACAGTTCAAATTGGAGTACTTCTCTTTTGCAAATTGTAGTTCATTCAATTTCACTCCAGATCGAGGTTCACCCAAGCACACGGATATATACATAAACACCCAAATCAAACACCTACAAATTCATCTCTCTGTCTTTCACACAAACACACAAATTCACAAATCAATCTGTAATCGAAAGACCCAACACACATACAACAAATCCAAAAACTGAAAATTGAAAACCCACAAAATAAAAACCCCACCGGAATCCGGCGCCAGAGCCAACAATGGCAAAAACGACGAAGCCTGCAACACCAACACTGTGAAAAGAGAGACAGAGAGGGAGAGAGAGAGGGGTACTGTAGCAGGGGGAAAAAAAATCTGTGATCTGTATCTATTTGTGTCGGTTTTGCGTGTGTGCATGTACCGTCCATAAGGCGGCAAAAAAAAAAAAAAATCGTTGGAAAAAGTACTTTCGGTGTGTAAATGTTATTATGTTAACCACCAAAAACCAGCATCGATTTGGATTTTATTTATTTAAAGAATCAGTTTGAGAGATGAACTGAACGGATCCATTATAGTCTTTGACAACCCTAGAATCCTTGCCAAAGAAGCAAATGGAGATCAATTATTATTATTGTTAATTCTGGGTGGTTTGGTCTCACGCGCACCCCTACTAATCCGGATGTCTAGTTCCACCGCTCACTTACAGAGAGCCCAATTAAAACTGGAGAAATTTATAAAGCTCCGAATATGAACTCGCCCTAAAGGAGAGTTGATTGAACCTAAGATGTTCCGCACATAAAAGCTAGGAGGGAGAAAACTCCCAAGTCTTAGACTCTCAGGTCTTGACACTAGACCAACCCTTAGGGTACGTTAATGGAGCTCAATTATTTGATAGACATGATAAGAATAATGGAGAATGTCTAAACCTTCCATTATCAGGTGCTTGTCTATCAAGCTACATTACGCAGGACCTTAATTGACTTTCATAGTTGCAAAACCTTCACTCCAAATTGCTTAATTCCCATGGATTCCCAAACAACCCCGTTCCGCTAAGATTTTTATTTTCTTAAGTACATATTTTTTGCTTTACGAGATAAGTTATTCTCTCACTATATATCAACTTTAATTTAAAAATAAGTACTTATTTCCCTTAAAGGAACGGGCCTGACTCATTCAATGTACCATAATAAAACTTTTTGTTTTGTTTCATTTTGTTACGTACTTGAACTTTTTTTTCACTTGTTGTAACGATAGATTACCAACCCCCACTCCTCAAAAAGAAAAAAATGTAATGTTAATATGAACAAAAACAAATTATAGTAATTCATCGAGTAATGATTTGGAGTGGCGAATACAGAAATCTAACACAGTCAGAGCACACTATATATCAATTATTAAATCAAGCATAATAATTGTATGCTAGTAAGAAAAAAAGTTCTACATAATTTTGAACCAATCGATGCAATTTAATATCGATTAAGAAACAAACAATATACTAATTAAAAGATATACCATGACCCCTCAATTGAAAAAATGTCATCTTTCACATCACTTTAAATGCATTACAGACCAAGAACCGGCGGTCCTGAGCTAAAATTCGAGGTGCGGTAGCTGTAGGTCCCGAAAATATCGAATGTTAGGAGTCTCTCCTACTTTAATATATTTCTTATAATAGTCCAACTAAAAAGGGTCCCATCTTTAAACTTCGCTTTAAGCCTGAAAAATCCAGTTGAGACCTGGGTTTTTTTTCCCACACTTTTCTACTATTGAGACTTACCAAGTTGCCATGCAATTACTTCTACCAATAACTTGTCTAGAAAAAATAGTGGTTGATCCCAAATCACCTGTGAAAATATTGCCACACATCTCCCATTTTCTCCCCCACCAACGTTTATTATAGAATTTACCAATGTGAGTGGCGTACGAAGTTTATAAACCCCACTTGAGTACCAAGGGCACTTTGGCCATCATATTTCTTGGTTTCATTTTGCCAACTTCACTATAAATTCCTAAGCGAAAACAGATCGAACAACAAGTCATTGAAACGGAAATATTACAGTATTTGGTAGAATGAGTTCACATAATATGTTTCCTTTTGTTCATGTTTTTCTCTTTCTTGGGTACGTATTTGCTTCTGATCAATATTCCCAAGCCCAACGCGCGCAAGCTCCTAGCTTCATGTTTCGCTCTCTTTACTCGTTCGGAGACTCTTTCGTTGATCCCGGAAATAATGGCTACATACAGACATTTGCTAGGAGCAATTCCCCCCCTTACGGTAATGATTTTCCGGAACGAATTGCCACCGGAAGGTTTTCAAATGGGCTGTTGTTCCCCGATTTTCTTGGTGGGTTTTTCGAAATGGTTTAAATTCTCTGTGCCGAAATTTTTTGTTTAATGCATTTTTGTGGTAATTTTGTTGTGTTTTTTGTTTTTGTTTTTTGGAGTGCAGCATACTACATCGGTGTTGAGAATTACCAGCTTCCCTACTTGGGCCCAGATATTGATCTTAAAGACTCAGTGACCGCAATCAGTTTCGCCTCCGCCACCAGCGGATTTGATCCGAACACCGCCAACAAAACCGTCTCTTTCTCTCTCTCAATCCGGCTTAATCCGCACTCGAAATCGCCAAAAAAATTCAACTGCCCTTTGATTTCGAGGCTACGCGGATTGGCTAAAATCTCCTGTGTGATTTTTTTTTATATTTTTTTCAGAATGCAATCCAAATGTGGGTGCAGCTGGACTACTTCAAAAAGTACAAAGCCAGACTCCAGAAGAAAATGGGGAAGACGAAAGCCAATAATCAAATCAAGCAAGCCCTGTTTTATGTCAACGCCGGATCAGACGATTTTGCTTTCACTTATTTTCAGGATGGCGCCCGCGGGCAAACCACACAGAGTCCTCGTGAATATGAGCAATTCTTGCTGCCTTTTATACTGCAGTTCTTACAGGTTTTAATATGAGTAATAGTATTGCTGCAAGGGAGGGAGAGAGAGGACGTCGCTGGGCGAAAAACAAAAATGGGTTGCGCTAAACATATATGGACTGAAAATATACGTATGACTTTTTTGGCAAAAATACATAAATATCCCTTCAACTATCACTTTTTCCTACAAAGATTCCCTCACATTTAAAATCGTCCATAAAGACCCCATCGACTACTGGAAACGAAAAAAATGCTAATTCCGTTAACGGAATAGAAGAAATGAATAAGATACCATTTTTATAGGACAAAAGTATATAAAACCCCCTCAACTATCATTTTATTCCACGGAGACCCCATAACATTTATATTATACCCTTATTCTATCAATCGTTGTTTTAATTATTTTTTTAATTTTATACAATTTCTTTTTTCCATACATCAACCATTTTAAAGAGAACCTTCTGTATATAACCCTAAAATTTCATCTTCACTTATTTCATCTATAAAAGATCGGATTCCACCAAAAATAGTGCAAAAACCGTGGTGCCGTGGTGGTTCTTTTGCTAACAAGAAATGAGAAGGGAAGAAGAGGAGGGAAAGGAGAGAGAGGTGTGGGAGAAGAGAAGTGGAGGAGAATGGTGGTGGCAACCGGCTGCTGCGTTGCTTTTTTCATCTTTTTTTTTTTTTTGTAACTTGTTTGGGTTCTTTAGAGAGAGAGAGAGAGAGAGAGAGAGAGAGAGAGAGAGAGAGAGAGAGAGAGAGAGAGAGAGAGAGAGAGTATGTATTGGAGGAGAGAGAAAGATGGTCGCCGGAGTGGGACAAAACTAGTGGTTAGCTAGTGAGGGTATAAAGAAAGAATAGCTTAGATGGAGAGGGGGAGATTACCTGTGGTTGAGAGGGGGAGGAGAGAATACTTGTGCTGGTTTTGGATTTTGATTGAAGGTTGTTTGTAGAGGGGAGAAAGAGAAGGGTTAGAGGAGGTGTATATATGTAATGCAACAAGGGTATTTTTGTCTTATTTATGGATAAGGGGGTTCATCACAAACAATTTTGAGACGGAAGGGTGTCACTTGGGTAATGGAGATTAGATGAGGGGGTCTGTATGGACAATTTTAAATGTAAAAGGGTCTCCGTAAGAAAAGTAATAGTTGATGGAGCGTTTGTGTTCTTTCGCCATTTTTTTTCCCCGGACCTCACAGCCCATACAAGCTTCCGCCCTTGGCAAGTATTAACATAACATAGTTCCTTTAATTGTTTCGACTGCGAAAACGCAAAAAATTGAATTTTCCGAATTTTGCCTTTTGTTATCTATCTAACAGGGATTATTGGACCAAGGGGCTCAAAAAATCGCGGTAAATGGTCTCCCACCGTTGGGTTGCAGCCCTGTTGGTATCACTCTGCTTCCTAAAAATCCAACAAAATCTCAAGTTGACAGTAGTCCGAGGAAACGCAAGTGTCTCGATTATGCGAATGACATATCGAAAGATTTCAACGCTTTGCTCCGGGAAGCATTGGAGAAACTGCAGAGTCAATCGCCGAAAACAAAGATTACCTACATCGACTTTGAAGAACCGCTGCTCCGAATTATACAGAACCCATTTGATTACGGTTAGTACGAAAATGCATAAAATTTCATAAGGAATACGAAAAATCGATATGTATCTCTCTGTTGGAAGTGATTTTACATGCAATTCAAGATTCCCGTCAAACTTTAGATGGAAAGCATAAACAGACATAAGTTAAAGGCCCCGTTCCGCTAACTAACTCAAAAAAGTACTTATTGTTCAATTTGTTGACAAGGGTTTTCCTCTTTTACAGGTTTTACCGAGGTGAGCAAGGGTTGCTGCGGGACTGGACTTTACGAAATTGGGATACTCTGCAACCAAACAACTCCAGTGTGCGCAAATGCGTCCCAGTATGTGTTCTGGGATGCAGCGCACCCAACTGAAAGGGCATATGAAATAATTTTCAACAGCAACGTTGCAGCCATTGATGAAATCATTGGGAGCTAAATTCTGATCATCCTTGTCGATCGAATTTTTAACACGCGAGCACAAGTGTTTATAAGCACATAAATATTACCAAGAATTTAAATAATTTGCGATTCCGCAAGTGCGAAACCTGTTACCTATCAGAATCAAGAAATATCATGTTGGTTAAGCTTCAGGAAAATGGCTTTGTCAAGTTTTTCTTAATAAAATTTTATTGCCGACAAAAAAAAAAAAAAAGCTTCAGCAAAATGCATTAGATTTGTCTTGATTTTTGGAAGAGCTACAAAATTATGTACTCGATCTGGAATCAAATGATTTTTTCCATCCAACGTTTTTAGTTTCAGAGTTCCTCAGGCCTGTTTACAGCAAGAGAAATGAAAGGTACAAAGGTTTGAAACACACATTCTAACACAACTGCATGCATCAGGAATCGTCAGATACACAGATGAATCGAACGGGTCCGAGTTACACTATTGTGTCTGAATCTATGTTCCTAAACCTTCCCCGGCCTTACAACAATTAGTGTTGCATCAAAAACTCAACACATTCATAATCACGCCCAATTATTAAGCAAATGAGAAATACGCTTGGAGGATGGACAGGGAACAAGAAAGACTAATGAGGAATTTATTTAGTAGCAATATTACGTTATGTAAGCTTCGGAAAAAGGTTCCAAATCACACCCCTGTATCAAGGTGTATACTGTGTGCACCTCTTGAATCACCGCATCTTGTAAATCCTTATATACGATTGCCACGAATCCTTAAAATTCAAGGGGTGCCGATCGTACACATTCAAACGCGCCCGGTGTTCTGTAACCTTCCCAATTAAATTTTGTATGGTTACTTATAGTTGAAGGTAATGCAATAAGAAAAAATGTTACACAATCATTTGACGAGAAGTAACCGTGATCGATTACCTATAACACGATGCTGTAACACAAAAAGTTTGATCAATACAAAAATAGTAATCCCCAGCGAATAGTAAAAAACACAAACACACGTTTTTACGAAACGATGTACTGTAGTTGAGCTGTTGTTTCACTTAATTTAAGTTACATCATTGTCACATCATTTGAAATACATATACTTAAATAATTAGACACGTTCAACTCAAAATTTGTTGCTACGATTACGATAAAGAGGTGCTGAGCGACCCATTCAGCTGCTCATCTCAATAATCGATGGCTCGGATCTTAATTCGAATAACGGATGGTCCAGATTATACTGGACTCAGATTAGATCCAAGCCGTTAGTGTCGAGATGAGCGACAGGATGGGCCACTCAGCACCGCTGCCAAGCACCCCAAGCACGGGGTGCTTGGCAGCATCTCCCATTCCCCGCCTGTGGATGCTGCACCCTTAATTTAAATTGTGACTTTTACCCAAATAAGTATTTTTAGAAAATTTATTGGATTTTATTTTGGATATTTCAAAAAAAATTTGGGTGAAAGTCATAATCTTTTTCTTTTCGGATTCATCTTGACGAAACGAATCACTAATCCACAAAAATTAGGCGCAAAACTGACAAACGTGAAAAAAAATTTGAATGAGAACAAATCAATAAAAAGCCTAAAAATCTTAACAGAAATTCAAGTTGTGAAACACATACACCTTGAAAATTTCAAATTCTGCCATTTTGCCCTCTCCCATCAACGTACGTTTATTATGAAAAGTGTAGAGTTTACTAGTTGAACTTAATTTTGAGTGGACCCACATGTCCCCACTCTGCCCCTAGTGACCTGGGTGGATATACTATCTAAAACATTGTGCTAAAACAATTCCACGTGGGTAAAAAAATACTAGTTCTACATAATTTTGAGCCAAATGATGCGCGTTTATTTTGAAAATGAAACACTATTATAAATACCTCTTAACTTAAAAATGTCATCGCTGTATCTAGTAAAATGCACTACAATTGACGTGCATGTAAACTGACCTTTTGAGTTGTAAATAAAAACTTTTTCCTATTATTGCTGCTTACCGGCTATACAATTACTTAAGCCAATTGATCATAAATTCAATTGGCGATAACTTGTATAGGAATACTAGTGGTTAATCCTAAATCGTGAAACACACAAGTGAAATTTTTTCCAGCATCCCCCCATTTTTCCTCCCATCAACGTTTATTTTAGAGTGCTGCTATTGGTACATATGAAATGTACATATAAATTTTGTGGGGCCCAACTCGGGTCATACAAAAATTATCTGAACCGCCCACTATTTATGAAACATTTTTTTATGGAGTCCTGTAAAAAATCAGCTCAACCCGATATCGGTAAGGAGTTTTTCTGAATTTGTGCGGTTCAGATCATTTTTGTGTGACCCGAATTGGACCCCACAAAACTCATATGTACATAATATGCACATTTCGTATGTACCCCTAGCATTTTTGTTTATTTTATAGAATTAATAACAATGGTAAGTGGTGTGCAAATAGATAAAATTTCACTACTTGAGCACTAAGGGCACTTTGGTCATTATATAAATGCCACCTTCACTATAAATACCAAAGCAAAACCAGAACGAGTCATTGAGACAGAAATTTGCAGTTTTCCCTATCATGAGTTCCCCCCCAAAAAATGAAACATCAAATGTGTTTTTTTGTTCATGTTTTTTCTCTGTGGCGTGTTCATACATTGATAAGCCTTGAATGGTGTAAATTTATAGGCTTATCTCCCTCCGTTTTGTCGCAGTTGCATGCATAATCGCCCATTTTTGTTTGATATTGCGCGCAATGTGTGTTTTTGTTGAGCGGCAGGTAATTGAAGTAAATATGAGCCTTTCTAAGGCTTCCAATAATCCCCGGAGGAGCCTGGATGTGCTCGATATACGTGGGGAGTCTCGAGAGGTCATTCCGGGTCCTAAACGAAGTGTCCATAGCAATGGAGGAAGACTCGGAGCAGAACGAGGGCCGAAAGCATGCAGCAAAGCAAGCTGCAAATCAAGAGGGCCTTGGGATTGATCCCCCATTACCCAGGGCTTGATCCCCCAATCCAGCAGCCAAATCTAGTGCTCCAGGGACCGATCCCCCTCTCACCAGGGATTGATCCCTCACTTCTGCTCGGACATTTTAAGGGCATTTTTGTAAATATGTTGTAAAGGGGGTATATATACCAACCCTTGTCCGAAATATAGGTTACTTTTACTTTTGCACTTTCTCTCTCTACCTTCATTAATGGAGCTCCCACCTCTCTCCTCATTCATGTCTTAAGGAGTGATTTTAGGTACGATCCGTTCAATTTTGAAGCATTTCGCCTTCATTAAAGTTGTAAAGAACCTTCTCCTCTTCGAGGATCTTGTGTTTATTTCCTATTTAATCCGTGTTTGGTATTTTCCTTATATTTACCCTTGCTCATTTCGTTTCTCCTTTTAATATGAGTGAGTAGTGTAGTGAGGTTAGGTTGTGAGATGGTTAACATTCCGTAGCCAAGGGTGTGGCTTGGTCTTCTCTTGTAAAATCCCATTTTCTAGCTTAAACATGGCTTAGGGCTGATTTTATGTATCAAAACTTAAATGTGTTAATCTCTTTGATCAATTGTATGCAAGGTCTAAGCTATTTGCCACATTTGATGCTTTGAGCTATGTCCCTCTTTGTGTTTGTCAAACTGAACCAAAAGAGCTCCAAGTCATGTTTAACACCTTCGTTAAGAAGAGAAGAATCGAGTTCATCATTGCGTTATGTGTGTTAATTATCCCTAAACCTAGCCTTTAGTTTAAACCTCCAGTTAAAAAAACCCGTAGATAAGTTAAGTAGCCAGCTAACAAAATCCAGTAGTTGGCCGTCTCAACGCCGAAGTTTGGTTGGCGGTCCTAACACCATAACCCTCTACGCAAGCTAATCTCTGAACCAAGTTATGGATGCGCTCCATGTGGATTCGACCCTGGACTTCCGGGTATTAATATGCTTTCAACCGACCCAGCCCTACCCTTGAGGCATCCTTATTACGACACACAATTAGGTCGCAAGCATACATGCTTCTGAAAATCCCGGAGGCCACCGGAAATTTCAAGCTGCTAGCTCCCTGTTCCGCTCTCTTTACTCGTTCGGAGACTATTTCATTCATCCCGAAAACAATGATTACATACCGACCAATGCTAGGGGCAACTTCCCCCCTTACGGTAACGATTTTCCAGGACAAATGGCTACCGGAAGGTTTTTGAACGGGATATTGTTCCCTGATTTTCTCGGTTGGTTTTTAAAAACGGTCTTCATTCATCGATTAGTTTTTCAAAAAAGAAAAAAAAAAATCATGGACAAGATGTGGATTTTTATGCTAATTTTGTTGCGTTTTATTTGGTATGCAGCATATTACTTGGGTGCTCCTACGTACCAGCTTCCATACTTGGGACCGCCATGTCTTATTGCCACTTCCCTTAAAATTGAACTCTGGGAGTTCTGCTTAACCTTCAAAGCTATGATCATATTCTACAGCAAGAGTCCCTCGAACTCGAAAAGCAATAACGAACATGGTTGGCCCAATGGTAGATTTCGCAGCTGAGCCAAGTACCTATTCGAATTTTGAACATACAAAGGGGGACCTTTTGGTGTGGATTACAAAATGAAGCTGGCTCAGGTTTTTCATTTTCCTAATTGGACATAGAAAGGGCAAAAACTCGCATTCGGTTATCCATTTGCCCTCGATAACTGTGAGGACAAAAATGGAAACACACAACACGATTCATGTAACCGCCCATCCCATTGCAGATTGCAGTTTCCTAATTCTTAGAACTAAAAAATGCAATTTCTAGGCACCCATCGCTCGTAACATAACTGATGTAACATAAGATAAGAAGATCATGATTTTTGTTTCAGAAAGCAATCCAAATGTGGCAGCAGCTGCAATATTTCAAAGAGTACAGAGCCAAACTCAGGAGGAAAGTTGGAAGGAGGCAAGCCCATCATCAGATCAGGGAAGCCGTCTTTTACATCAATGCTGGATCAGAAGGTTTTGCTCTCAATTTTTTACAGGATGGCAATTGTACTCGGCAGACGTCAATCCCTCTCCCAGAATATGAACGTTTCTTGTTGAAACATATGCAACGATTTATACAGGTTTGTATCCGGCACCCATTGTACTGGAAAACATAACGAGCACAACATATCGAATCATATATAGAAGATAGAGGACATAGCGGCCAAATATTAGCTTGAGTATATTCTATCATGTGATTGCTCACAGCAGTCCCCCGCTTCCCTAGTAGAAACAGTCAACTATATATACATTATTCAAGATTTCTTTTCTTAACGCACATGCAGGGATTGTGGGCCCAAGGGGCTCGAAGATTCGCAGTAAATGGTCTACCAGGCTACCCTTGGGTTGCATCCCAATTGGTATTACTAACCTTCCTCCAAATCCGAAGGATGTACAAGCCTCTCTAATGGCGAACGCGAATGCTCGGACTATGAACGCCGTGTCAGCTGGAAGAGTTCAATTCTATTCTCCAGGAGAAGATGGAGGACCTGCAGAGCATATTATCAGAAACAAAGATGACTTACATTGACTTTGAAGAATCACAACTCGACGCGATACAAAACCCAAATGATTATGGTTAGTACAAAAATGTATAGAGTTCCCAAGGATTTTAGAAATAATGGAAGAAAGTGAACTGGATGAAATGGGGAAAAAATTATGGATTCATTGCTTTCTGCATGCATGCATCTAGCTAGCCATCTACGTACTTGCATGAGAAGAATGAAAAATTGGCAAAAATTAAGGTGTTTTTTTTGAAAAATATTTCATTCTATATGTTGAATAATGGACTAAGCCCTCTGATTTTTTAAGCAACATTTGTTTTGTTACAAAGTTATTTATTCGGACTTGTAAATCGTTGCTTTTATGAGAAAATTAGAGCTGTCCCTGTATTTTAATGAACATTATACAAACATACGTGAGATGTACGTGAAATTATGCTATTTAAATGAGGTTTTACATGTTTTAGTGAGGTGAACAAGGGTTGTGGGACAGGACTTACTGAGGAATAAACTGCAATGGAACAAGTGCGCTTTGTGGATGTATATACGTATTCTGGGATGCAGAACACCCAACAGAGAAGACCTATGAGATGATCTTCACAAGCAACCTCCCAGCCATTGACGCAACAATTGGGAACTACTGATTTCAATTTTCTTGGTCAAATTTCCAACGGATGCTATAGCAGCTGTCTTGATAAGCATATAATTAAATAACGTGGATGTTTAAAAGAGAAAATTACCTCTAAGTACTGACACTTAATTCCCATTAAGGATAGATGAAATACTTAATTACCACTAAGTCCACTTTTACAAAAATACATTTACCATTAATGGAAGTGGCACCCTAGGTTTTAGGGCATGCTAGGGTTTTATGGTACCCTAATGGGTACCCTAAAATCTTAGGGTACCCTAGGATTTTAGGATTTTAGAGTACCCTAGGGTTTTAGGGTACCTTAAGATTTTAGCTTTTAGAATACCCTAGGATTTAAGGTACCTTAGGGTTTAGGTTTAGTCACTTTCATAGAGCGCTAGGGTTTAGGTTTAGGTTTAGGCACTTTCATAGGAGTTTTAGGGTGCACTTTTCTATTATAGGGTTTTAGCGGTTTAGGCACTTTCATAGGGTGGCCTAGGGGTTTAGGCATTTTTATAGGGTACCCTGAAGTTTAGGCACTTTTATAGGGTGCCCTAGGGGTTAGACACTTTTAGTATTTAGGATTTTAGGCACTTTCATAGGGTTTTCGCGTTTTGTTAATTAGAGGAGACTTGGTGGGAATTACTTTTTATTTTCTAGACCTAGAGGTAAATTGCCCTAAATAAAATGCTTGCGCAACTTTTTGGCAACTGCAATTGGCGTAATGGTATATGTGCCAACCCTCAAAATCATGAAATACGAAAGAGGGCATAAGCTAGAGGAGTAAAACCAAAAAAATCAATAAAAGACAACAACAAAGGAGAAAACTGCCCCAAAAGACCAAGCAGCAGCAGCAACATATATAGCAGGTCCTGGCAATATTGTAGCAACAAACAGCAAAAGCGTGTGCGAAGTGAACGCGTATGTAGTAGCAGAAACATAATTGGCAACCCTAAGGGTTAGTCCGGTTGGTTTATGGGTTTGCTCCCCACACAAATAGTTATTGCTGGGTTTACAAGAACTAATTCCTTGCAGTGTGACCCCAAGAATCGAATCATGGTCCATTGTGTGGGGAACAGACCCCTCCAATTTCATAACCCATAAATGGTTCCAACTTACTCACATGTTCAGGTACACAAAAATACATACCCACCTACTTTTAGCAACGATTTTGGCTTAAGCTTTACCTGTTGACATGTCTACCAATATGATTGTTTGAAAAAGAATCAGCTTCTCCAATTAGGAGAAATGTGGTGAAACCCGTATCATTGAAGTTTGAGACTTTGGATAGTAACGCGTACCAGTCCGTGATTTCCATTGTATCTTTTGAAATACAGCGAAAAAGGGGATACTCAGGAGAAGCTACCAAGGGAGGAGAGAGGGGTGAGAGTTGGGAAGGCTGTGTTTGGAACCTAGAAATGGTGTGTGTGTAATATGTGTTTGGAACCTAGAAAAATGCTAAAACTGTTTTTGTTGATGCCAAAATTGTTTCTGGTGCCAAAACTCTAATGCATAAAAGTCTTGTACCATTGCACATGGTACAAGCCTTTTTGTGCACTAGAGTTTTGACACCAACAAAAATAGTTTTGACATTATATATCATTCCCCGGGAAATAATTATAAGTGGCTCTGTTTGTTTGGAGAAATAGTAGAGTATAAAAGAAGGGAAAATAATTAGGAGAGAAATTGGAAGGGAATTTCAAGAAAAATTGGAGGGGAAGTTGAACTTCTTTCTTTGAAATTTTGCTTCTCTTTCTCTAGAAACCAAGCAAGGGGAGGTAAATTTTTAAAATTTTCTCATCAGTTTCATTTCTTTTTCCAAGATCCAAACAGAGCCTAAGCACGTTAATGGCCGGATTGGATTTGGATTTTTATCCAAATTTGGTCCTGCACATTCCAAACTACGAATATTCAATATAATCCGTTTGATCCGAATTTGAAAATCCAAAAATAAACGGATCTGATCTGGTAATACACCACTTTAATTTAACAACGCACTTATTCAGCTTATACATTACACCTCTAAATCTGATCCGGATTGCCCTTGGCGGAATTGTGAAAGTCGGATTTAGATTATATTTGAGTTATTACGGGATCTGATCGGATTTGAATTCTATCTGATCGATAGATCAAATTTGATCCATAACTGTGACGGTGGCAAGGTTAGGGGCTTGAGCTCTCGTCAAATGTTCGTGATCGGTCAATTTTGGGCCATTGCCGCTCACCTGGAATCCATAACCACGATCTGATCAAATTTGAATTCTATTTGATCGATAGATCAAATCTGATCCATATTTGTGATGGTGGCAAGGTTAGGGGCTTGAGCTCTCGTCAAATTTTTGTGATCAGTCAATTTTAGGCCATTGCCGCTCACCCAGAATCCATAACCATGATCAGGGTTGTTTATATCCTAAGTCTAAAATATAAAAGATTAAGTTTATCCTACATTGATTATATAGTTGGTATTGTTAATGTTTAGTTTTTGGTCAATTAGTTACGACAAGAAGGTATATAAAATTTGGATTGAAATTACTAAGGTATTAAAACCATTTTTCCCAATGCACTTATTAACATGATCCAAAGTGTTCATTTTTAAGAGTTTGCTAAGCATAATATAGCAAAAGAAAAAGAAAAAAAAAACCACGTTGATTAAATATTGATAGTCACGCGTGATCGAATTCTCTCTTCTATGTGCATGCTAGTTACAGTCTGATTCTTCATTTTTTTTTTCCCCTTAACAAGCTTATGATTCGAGAAATAGAACTACATACGTATTGTCCACAAAATTAAATGTGTGGTCATAGACTCATAATTAAGTGAATCCCCTCACAATTTAATTTACTTCGATTTTCTCGCAGATGGGAACGCAGAACTTTCTTTCTTTGTTTCCTCCCTCGGCCGAAAGATACATAGCTAAGCAAACATAGCTGATAGCAGTTTTACCGTCCAATCTAATTCAATTCCTCTCCACATGAAAATACTCAGCCCATCCAGACCAACCAACCAACCGGTGCAAAGGTACTTTCCCATGCAATTTCTAGGAAAGAGAAACCCTCTTTCCCCCCATGAAAACAGCCATGAAAATCTACCACCAATACATACCCAAAAAACAAAAACAGCTTTTAATTTGGCCTCTTATCTGTACCTTCGTTGGCAATATCCCACCTTCATCTCTCTTTCTCCCCTCAGCTCTCCTCTGTTTCAATCCTCCTATTTAGCCCCCTAGCTCCTTTCTATTTCACCATCCAGTATTATTTCCTTGTCTGTTTTTTAATTTGCTTACATTTCTAGGCAATGGCAGCGAAAACCGGCATCGTGTTTGAGGACTTCTTTCCGGCCATGATCGAAAAACTAGGCGCGGAAGGATTCATGGACGAGCTCTGTAACGGGTTTCGACTGTTGATGGATGGGGAGAAGGGAGTCATCACGTTCGGGAGCTTGAGAAAGAATTCCGCCATGCTAGGGTTGCAGGGGATGAGCGACGACGAGCTGTTGTGCATGCTTCGAGAAGGCGATTTGGACGGCGACGGGAAGTTGAATCAGATGGAGTTTTGTGTCCTTATGTTTAGACTTAGTCCCGATCTGATGAATGGATCAAGAAGGTGGCTGGAAGGAGCTGTTATGAATTAATTTGATGTAGACTTTGTCCTTGTAAAGGTCTTATGCCACATCTTATTATATATTTATATTTACTAATAATCAGGTGTCACGCCACCTTATCCCTGGTCTTTTCATCCAGCCAGCTATTATGTATCCATTTTTGTAGGTCTTTTACGTAATTACAATATCGTACGTGATTATTAAGAAAGGCAAAGTTGGGACGTAACAACAATTCAAAAAGCACACATCTTCAATTAATTGATCTTCAGGTCATGTCTATGTGTAGTGATCATTTGATTAATGAGACTGATCTCCACCTTCCACTAGCAATAGAATTATTTATTAAAGCTCGCGTGACTATATGAATCGGCCCCACAAGAATTGAATTAATAAAACCATTAAAACAAAGGGCCAAGACCTTGACGGGAGTCGTAAACAATTAGGATCCTATACATAGATTATGTTGCTAAAACTATAATGAGAAAATCAGATGCCCAAAACAGAGAACATAAAAATGTAGCCGCAATTTTCTATAGTGCTTGCAGAAATATGAAAACAAAAGTTCTACACAATGAAAGACACATCTCTTTTACTCTTTAGTTTAAAAAATGCACAGAGGGCAGTATGCCGCAATTTTCTATATATAGTACTTGCATAATCATGAAAAATTTGCAGAATTACTTGCATAATTATGAAAAATTGCGGTACGGCTCTTGTGCACATTGCGGTATGTACATAAATTTACAAACTATTTTGGTTAAGTACGAAAATATTTGGGATTCCTTAAAAGTTATATATTTTAATCGTTATGTAGTTAATTACTGGAGAACTTTCTTTTCCTTTTGGTTGTAAAAATTATAGTACTAATTAATGAAGTGTTTTAGTGTATTAGGAAAAGTCTTTCAAACTAGATAATTAGGAGAATGACGTCTAGATTATGCTATGCCCTTGTAATGAAAGCAAAATAATTCATCGGATGCCTAAAACAGATCATAGTTTAATTGTTCCATCTTTTTTGTCTAGTTTAATTTTTCTATCTTTTTTGTCTAGTTTAATTTTTCTATCTTTTTTGTCTCGTTTAATTTTTCTTTTTCGGGATCTGTAAATTTAAGGAAGGAATCTATGCCAAATATTCTGCTCATCTTTGTGTCATTCTGAGTTCATCGAGTGCGTGCATGTATGTATCAATTGATACCGGATCAATTTGATTCGGATACGATTTATCTTTTGGGCAAAGTCCACTTTCACCCTATGTGTTTATCGCCATATGTGGATACCTCCTTCATTATTCAAAACTGACCACATAACCTATCTGTAGTTTTGAAAAGGTGCAGATATACCCTCTGCCGTCATATTTTTCATCCATATTAACGGAGTTGTATCTCATACGCCTCTATAATGTAATCTAAGTTGTTCATAATGTATTAAATAAAGAATAAAGTATCTCTATACAAAATCATCTCGACCAGGTATCAATAACCCAGTGATCTAATATTTAGTAAATTCAAATTTGAAAATTTAATTTCATAACAAAATCGATTCAACCATGAGGTTTTCATTTTTTGATTGACTTGAATTTTGACATAAATGTAGTACTCGTCAAAATTTATAATATCAACGGTTTGGATTCAATTTTTAGTATAGGGGATGGTGTGATTAGATTTAAAAAAGAAGAAAAATCAAGGGACATGATGAGAGTATATCAATCTTTTAATGTTGTGTCTGTTAATATGGTTGAAAAACATGATGGTAGGGGGTCTATCCACGTATTTTCAAAACCACAGGTCAGTTTTGAACCATGAGGGGGATATCCGCACATAGCGAAAACCACAGGGGGTCAAAGTGGACTTTGCCCTTATCTTTCAACAAGTTCAAAAATAAACAGTTCCGAACATCCAAGTGGACATCGAAAGGACCCACAAACGAAACTTACAGTACGGTTTAGTCTTGTTTTGCACGGAAGAGGAGCTAGGACAAAATATATAGATATCGAGTATATATAGTTGGGTATTCCCATGATACACACCCTTTTTTAAGAAGTGTACATCATAATTTTAAACCTTTAGATTTAAAAGTGAATAATTCGGACCACCAATTTATTAAATCAATTAATAAAATGAAAAAGGGGATTAGCATGTAATAGGTTGTTCTCTCCTCATTGACTTTCTCCCTCTCTCTTATTTGTAAAATACTGCAAATTAAATAACATAACCAAAATTGTTATGATAACACAAAAAATTGGCATTTTCTTACCATAATGTGTCATACCAAAAGAACATTTAGAATTGTACATTTAATATATTTGATATGAAACCAATATCTCTGTTGTAACTGAATGTACTATAGACTTGCACCCGCGACACCATAATAACAATCAAAACCATTAATTTCGTTATATTTGTTGATTAAGTAATTCACATAATTTTTTGGCTCGATAGGGTTTAGAAAGCCCATTCATCAGCACCCGAATTCAAGAGTAAAAGGATTTTTTTGTCTGATTAAGGATCTAATGATAAGCGATCAATTTCATTCTTAATACATGAGATCTATTCATATTATGTTAAAAATAGACGGTTCCGATCAGAAAAAAATGCCTTAGATGAGGCTCGGATGATGCATTGTTAGACTTTAATGTATCTGGATACATTAAATATTTTTTCGATTACGTAATTGTCGATATCTGATGATATCTAATTTTGATGACAATGCCGAATATCATATGATTTGATATTCTAACAGTTATGATTGAGCATTCTAAAAATATACTCCCTCCGTCCCTTATTTATAGTTTTGTATTTTATTTTGGGTTGTCCCTTAATAGGTGCCTATTTTGTAAAGTTATGGGGGGTAAAAATTGGTGTATTGTCTATTTTATCCCTAAAATTGTATTTCATTTTAAAAAATTAGTGAGTTAAAGTATAATGATGATGGGTAAGTAGAGAAAGTGGAGGAAAAGTTGATGTGAAAGGTGTAATGATGATGTATTTTTAATAAGTTGGAGTTACGAAACAGGACATTTATAAAAGGACGGAGGGAGTACTTGCTAACGACATTTAGTTATGTATAGTATTTTGCCGATTATAACTATCTTTAACAGAATATTCTAATTGAATTTTTTTATACGACACGTTGTGAGTATAAAAACGTCAATTTATGGTGTTGCAAACAAATTTGGTTATATTACTGAATTTGTGGTATTTTAGACATGTATTTTACTTGATTATAACTATTGTTGTTCGTGATAAGACATATTTTGGTATTATTACAGAATATTTTAATCCATTTCCTTCGGTACGACATATTGTGGTAAGAAAATGTCAATTTATGGTATTGCCATAACAATTGTAGTTTGTCATATAATTTGTGATATTGATATATGTTTTCTTTTGATACGACACGTTATGATAAGAAAATGATAATTTTAGGTGTTTTCATATCGATTATGGTTATTTTATATAATTTCCAGTATTTTAAAAATATATTTTACTTGGGTATAACAATTGTTGATTCTGGTACAACATATTTTGATTTTGTTACGGAATATCATACGAGTCAAAGAATTTTTGGTACGACTCATTATGGTAAGATAATGCCAATTTATGGTGTTATTAGAACATTTGTGGGTAGCATTATTTAATTTTTGATATTGTATGCATATATTTGGTTGGGGTACATGTATTTTGGATTCCAATACGAATAATTATGGTTACATAATAACAATATTTTTCAATTATGGTAACCTGCTAATGACTTGCTCAACATGTAAATTTTAAAGTACAAGTCTTAATTAACTAGCATCATAAATATACATTAGAAAATCAAAAATCGGCATAATGAAAATCACAAATTGTTATATTTTAGACATACGGTATAACCAGTGTACCATAGCTTCCCCTATGAGGGATCCTACTATTTGCCTGTTCAATCCATTCAATGGGGGTTTTTTTCTTCCTTTCTTTTGCAAGGTTTTGTTGAGGTGAACAAGGGTTGTTGCAGGACTGGGCTTACAGAAATTGAAATAAGGTATAATCAAACGACTTTGGTTTGTGCTGATGTGTCCTAGTACGTCTTCTGGGACGCAGCACACCCAACTGAAAAGACATATGAAATCATCTACAAAAGCAATGTTGATGTCATTATGAGCTCATTCAGAGCAAAGAAGCCCATATATAGTCCAGATAATTTGAATAATTTTGCGAATTATGCAACTGCAGGGGAATATATAATCATATAATGAAATATGTCAGTTATGGAAGTTATGAACCGGAGCATCACTGATACAACACTTGCAATCTCCTAGCTTCACGTTTCGGTCTCTGTACTCTTTCGGAGATAGTTTTGTCGACCCGGGAAATAACAACTACATCCCGACATAAGCGAAGAGCAGTTTTCCCCCCTTACAGAAGCAATTTCCCTGACCGAATTGCCACCGGGAGGTTCTCAAACGGGCTGTTGGTCCCTGATTTTTCGGGTGGGTTTTTGAAATGGTTTTGATGCATAGATTTCTTTGTTGAAAGATTTGTGTGTTGGACTTTGGATTTTTTGTGCTAATTTTGTAATGTTTTTTTTTATTTTTTTTTTGGTATTGCAGCATAGTACTTGGGTGTTAAGGGGTACAAGGCTACCAGTGCCCGTACTTGGGTTGGGCCTGAATATAGATTTCGAAGACTCAGTGACGACAATTAGTTTCGCATCAGCCACGAGCGGATTTGACCCAACTGCATTCGGAATAAGTTATATATGATCACCTGGTGTATTGGCAGTGTTCATGAATAGATTTTTAATGGCTCTCAAATTCAAAACTCTTGTACTACAAAAAAAGTGAAATTAGATTTTTTAAATTAAGCACTCCTACTACACATCTACGCCTAAAAAAGGAAGAGAAATAGATTCCAATGAATCAAGATTAAGGCATTTGGTTGGGGTAACCACTGAAACAAATCCTCTACTCTTTCTTTAAAACCTTCTCTTTGTATGCTTGTGAAAATATTCTTTTCGAACTAAATTAATCAATCAAGTCAGTAAAGAAAGCATGTCGCTAATCACTCTAGGTGGTATGGTTGGTGTGTTGTTTTGGAAAATGTGGCACGAGCATAACGGCACGAAAAAAACACAGGCACAGAAAAAGCACGAAAAAAGCACGGGCACGTAACAACATGAGTAAATATAATGGGACAAGCTGTTATATTTATTTTCTAATATTTTGTGTAAAGTACTTTCAACGATTAATAACCTCCTTGGTCAATGGTCTTTATTGTGGAAAACCTTATTCCAATTAGTAAGATGAATTTATTTGATAAAAATGGACCATTAGTTCTCCAATTTACAACTATGCCACCGGGTATTTATTGGCCTTGCTTTGATTGGATCATTTTGAGCCTTTATTTTATCTTTGGATAGGCTTTTTTTGGGGGTATATATACTACATAGAACTACTACATATTTTGGAACCTAAAAATCTGTCATTTTTTGGAGCCTAAAACCATGGCAACCTTGGGCTTTTGCCAACACCGACCATGTTCCCAAGCCAAATTGCCACCGGAAGGTTTTCAAACGGGCTATTTATCCCTGATTTTCTTGGAATTTATTTTAAATGTACTGCTTAATTTGTAGATTGTCTTCGTTGTAAGATTTTATATGATCATGGAATGTGCTTTTTTTGTGCTAATTTTGTTATGTTTTATCTTTTTAATTGCAGCATATTACTTGGGTGTGAACGGGTATCAACCTCATTTGGGCCATGGATTTCAATGAGTCACAATTACCGCAGTTAGTTATGCATCAGCCATGAGGGGATTCGACCCACGGACCGGCAATAAGACTCTCTCTCTCTCTCATTTGCATGAATTTTTACATTTTTGATAATGATTCGCAAGTGTAAATATGATTGTTGTTGCTACTCCAAGCCGTTATTTCTATATTTTGAAAGCAATCCAAATAGTGGAGCAGTTGAACTATTTCAAAAAGTATAAAGCCAAACTCCAAAAGAAAGTTGGAAGGAAGAAAGCTAAAGAACAGATATAGAAAGCCCTGTTTTACATGAGCGTGCTTTCACTTATTTTCGAGATGGCAATGGTGGGCAAAGGACACAGACTCCTCAAGAGTATGAGCAATTCTTGGTGGCTTTGATACTGCCGTTTTTACTGGTTTTCGAACCAAAACCATTTCAATTCCGATTTGTAAAAAGAGATTGTACAGAACACCAAACAATAAAAGGTTTAAAATTTTCTTTGCAACTTCCCAAAGGATAATAAAATCTCTATTAAACGACTCTAAAAAAAAATTCCGTGCAAGATTTGTGCATATAATTTGTACCCATATTTAACGACTCTGATTTGTGCTGATGTGTCCGAGTACGTCTTTTGGGATGCAACACACCCAACTGAGAAGACATATGAAATCATCTACAAAAGCAATGTTGATGTCATTGACAAGCTCATACAGAGCTAAGAAGCCCATATATAGTCCGGATAATTTGAATAATTTTGCGAATTATGAAACCGCAGGGGAATATATAATCATATAATGTAATATGTCAGCTATGGAAGTTATGAACTGGAGCATCACTGATACAACAGTGCAATATTATTTTATTCTGACATTAGTATTTGGGGTTTCACTGATACAACTTCCAAACTCAAGGGGGGTGTCTGATATTTTTGAAATGTGAGTAGTGTCTGTGTCTTTGATATTTTTGTACAAGTCATAATCTTCTGCCTTTCCTCTTCTTATCTCAGGGATTTTTGGCTCTTGGGCGGTTGTGTTTGTTTGTAAATTTATTTTAGTTTTAGTTTTGTTTTTTAATTATTATCCTATTTCTTTCTCCAATCATTATCCTATTTCTCCAATTATTATTTTGTCATCCCTCCCTATCTCTCTCTACTCATTACCCATCTCTCCATTCATTATCTTATTTCTCTCTCCACCTACTACCAAAACAAAACTAAACTAAAATGTCAACCAAACAAAGCTGTATTTTTGGTTATATAAAATATTAAAATTATGACTTGTACACTTGAAAGCAGTTAAAGCCCAGTTAAATCAGCATAAATATGAAAACAAAAGTTCTACGCAATGAAAAGACACATCTCTTTACTCTTTAGTTTAAAAAATACACAGAGGGTAGTATGCCGCAATTTTCTATATATAGTACTTGCATAATTCTGAAAAATTTGCAGAATTACTTGCATAATTATGAAAATTTGCGGTACGGCTCTTGTGTACATTGCGGTATGTACATAAATTTACGAACTATTTTGGTTAACTACGAAAATAATTGGTATTCTGTTAAAATTATAAATTTTAATTGTTATGTAGTTACTGGAGAACTTTCTTTTTCTTTTGGTCGTAAAAATTATACTAATTAATGAAGTGTTTTGGTGTATTAGGAAAAGTCTTTCAAACTAGGTAATTAGGAGGAATGACGTCTAGATTATGTTACGCCCTTGTAATGAAAGCAAAATAATGCATGGAATGCCTAAAACAGATCATAGTTTAATTGTTCTATCTTTTATGTCTAGTTAAAATTTTTCTATCTTTTTTTTGTCTAGTTTAATTTTTCTTATTCGGCATCTGTAAATTTAAGGAAGGAATCTATGCCAAATATTCTGCTCATCTTTGTGTCATTCTGAGTTCATCGAATGCGTGCATGTATGTATCAATTGATGCCAGATCAATATGATTCGGATACGATTGATCTTTTCAACAAGTTCAAAAATAAACTGTTCCGAACATTCAAGTGGACATTGAAAGGACCCACAAACGAAAATAAACGGTTTAGTCTCGTTTTGCACGGAAGAGGAGCTAGGACAAAATATATAGATATCGAGTACATACAGCTTGCGTTCTTTTTTGTCCAGCTATGTTAGTTTGTAGCTTATGAAGAATATATACTACTAGCTAGTTTTTTTTTTTTGAAAATGTCATTTCATTTCATCACCCAAAGGGAAAGATTTCATCACAAATACATGGAGAGAACCAAAAACTACTAAATCGAGACACGAGTTACTGCTTTAAGCACACAGGCTACAGACTCTAGGACATCCTGCCAAAGCAAACCTACACTACATGCTGGTATGAGAGACCCGTCAGCGACTCAGAAGTAGAGGCTCCAAAGAACCCCAGCTCAGACCTCGAACAATAAGCGCAAGGATGAAATCGACAACCTACCAAAAGAACATAAAAAAACAGAAAAAAGAAAAAGAAAATGAATAGCCACCAAAAGCCTCTGAGTTACTGCCCTAAGTTGACTCGCTGAGTCGCCCCACTGAGTCGCAGCAAAGAGTAACAAGCAAATTTGAAAAACTGTCTGGCATCTTCCCCGGAATGAAACCAAGCTCCATCGCCGGCCGCCTGCGAAATTCGGAGCCTTATTGTGCCGGGGGGCCCAAACCACCCAACGTCATCTTCTCGTCAGCCCAAACAGGAACCCTTACTAGAAGAGGTAAATGGCTGGTGGTGGCTGGAGGAAGAGGCGGCGAAGGAAAAGGTAGCGGAGGGGGCAGGTTCTGGCAGGGCCATGGAAAGGCCGGCGGTGGAGATGATGGTCGGTGGTGGGCAAGGAGGGGGATGGGTGAGGGTGGGGCAGGGGGGCGGCAACCCCACCCCAAAACACAACACCAAGTTGGAAATTAGAAAAAGGGATGGGGGCTGAGAACAGACGGGGGATGAGGAGGGGAGAGAGGAGGCGCGGAGGAGTAGAGCGGTGGAAAAAGGAGGCGGAAAACCCTAACCCTAGGGTGGGTGTGGGCTCCCGCGCCCTCCGCCTTTTTGAAAGAGTCGCCACCCGGATTTTTTTTTGAGATGGGTCATCCGAGAAACCGAGGAGTCGTTTGGAAAAGGCTTTTAGTCTAGCGAAAACGTTGAGATGTCGGGTTCGGGAGCCACATTACGAATGAGGAAGGTTTTTCTTCAAAAAGCACCCCATTCGCCTGGTAAAACCGGTCTCTACTTAATATTTTCAAAAGGGGAAATCTTCAATATCTTTTGGAATATCAAACTCTTTAATAAAGCAAGTAGCGGGGAAGGGACATGGGAAATATTCACATCAACGTGCATGTGGTGCTGTCTGTACAGTAGTGATAAAATGATGTGAGCAGACAAAATAAATAACATTCAGCAAACTGTCTGGACCTCAGCCAAACTTTTCACGGCACTCTGAGATGCCGCGCGCGGCAACTCAACACGCCGTGCGGGGTACCTGCTTTGCTGTCAAATTGTTACAGACTTTCAAGACATCATCTAGCTTATCGTTTTCTCTATGTCTTTTGAAAAACTCATTAAGAGCCTCACGGCAGTCAGATCATCCCAAAAATGCCATTGTCTTTCTCAAAACATGGTTTTGAAGTAGTTTTTAATATATTTGATCATTTGGGACGATCTTGAAAAGCTTTTAAAAGAGCCGGAACATGGCTTGTGAATATAGTCTTATTTTAAGAGCAACAGAGACAGTAGACAGCAGATACAGATAACCATAACAGAGGAAAACTCAGATCTAGGCAGCCTGCTCACAACAGTATCAGTATGTACCATGCCGTGCGCTGAGGGTCAGGGTGCTGCGCGTCTGATCAACAGGCCGCGCGGTTCCACAACCTCAACACAGTGTTGGTTTTATTTTCTAAAAATGGGTTTTTAGTCAGGATCTAACCAAAAGGGATTAGACCTGCTGACAGAAAAGTCCCCTCAGAACTAGAACGGAGTCTAGTTCGAGAAAACTAGTTTTTACCTTTGGTTTCGAGCTTGATCAATAGTCGTAGATGCAAGGATGTGGATGGATTGTCATGGACGTGGATGGTGGAGGTTGAATGAGACAAAGGGAGTATGGGTATGAGTGGAGGTTAGGTATTTTGAGAAATGGGGCTTTGAAGTTAATGAATGATCAACTTCAATGATGAGAAGAGAGTGAGTGTAGGTGCTTAAAGAATGTCTTTTAGGAATGACATCCTTTAATACTTGGAAATGGAAGTGGTAATGAGAAAGTGGGTGTGGGAACTAGAGAGAGAAAGCAAAGAGGACCAAAGAAAATGCCAAGAGGGGATTCAAAAGAAGGGCCCTTTCTCCTTGAGTGGAGGGGTCAATTTATAGGCAAAGACTAAGGATTTTGAATTTCAAATGGTGGAGGTATTTTCTGGGCGGGCCAGAAGTGCATTTTCGGCTGGGCCAGTCATCAGCTGTGGCTCAAACTAGCGTGGCGACTTTCTCGAGCCGCCTTTTGCTCAAGGTGCCGTGCGGTGAAGGTTTGTTGCGCACGATCCCTTGGATTTCAAGGTGCCGTGCGCTCCAGCTCCACTCCGCACGGTGCCTCTTCCTTCGGCCTAGGGTCTTTTGGGCTTTGTCAGGGCTTTATCTGGGCCTTTTAGGTTTTTCTGGGTTTTTGGGTTTTATTTGGGCTTAGGGAGATCTTTTTTCAAGTTTGCAAAGGTATCGTTTCCTCTATTTCATCATCGGGGCGGACAAAGACTCTTCGAGGTCCGGATTGGGGTGTCTACAGTGGGGTAGAAGAGGAGACCAGGCGGCTCCTAGAGAGAGAGACCAGGCGACTCTCCTATAGCAACAAAGATTGTGAATTTACTACTAGCTAGTTAGTAGTAGTACAACAACAATTAACGAAAAGCCAATTAACATAGATGAGTTGTACAACTCAGATATTTTGAGTTTGAAACTTAACAACTTTTCAGAGCCAGCTGACCGCAAGAGAGAAATCACTTGTGAATCTCCTAGTCCGGGTATGGATGATCTATCTTTGATTGGACTAGGAAGGGGTACAATCAATCAAGCATAGAGTCTAATACATGCAAAAAGAAACAATGCTATTTTTCACAAACTGAGTGATGTAGAACAATTGGAGGCTCAATTTCATGATCAGTTGGATTGATCAAAGCCTCGAAAGCCCAAACAATGCTTAATTACAGATTACCCAATTTAGCAAAGTTTGGACGAGCTCCGATCGGGCCCAAATTTGGTGGGCTGACTTATATTTGCGTTCCGGTCAATGCTCACCATCGAAGTTTTGATTGGTGATGTTTTTCGGTCTAATTACTTCATTTAGGCCTCCAATTGGAAATATTTATTTGCAATTTTAGGAAATATTTATTTCGTTAATAACTCTTAGTGTATAATTCCATAATGTTGATTCTTTTTTCGAAAGTCTTGTTTTTCTTTTCTTTTTTTCCAATTTTAATATTTTCTCCAAATTTTGGGAATTCTCGTTTTTTAGTTAGGGTTACACATTTTTCCTATAAAAGGGGTTTTAAGTTATAACCTAATGTTTAAGCAACTTTTTATCAATAATATTTAGACTTGGTCTCTTTCTCTCGTGAACTCGAGTTTATCATTCATTCAATTAGTACGCAACTAATCTCTTTGTAAATTATGCTGGACTTATGAGAATCTAATATTGGATTATTAGGACCATTATTAGATTCTATATATGATATGCTATGAACAGTCACAAGTCCCTCAAGCTCCCAAGAGATTTCAAGCTAGGTTGGCAACAAAGTCAGCTTAACAGAACCAAAACTATATGTAACATGCTATGAACAGTCACAAGTCCCTCAAGCTCCCAAGAGATTACAAGCTAGGTTGGCAAGAAAGTCAGCTTAACAGAACCAAAACCAAGCATATATACGAAAGAGGGCATAAGCTAGAGGAATAAAATCAAAAAAATCAATAAAAGACAACAAAAAAGGAGAAAACTGCCCCAAAAGACCAAGCAGCAGCAACATATATAGCAGGTCCTGGCAATATTGTAGCAACAAACAGCAAAAGCGTGTGCGAAGTGAACGCGTATGTAGTAGTAGAAAGATAATTGGCAACCCCAAGGGTTAGTCCGGTTGGTTGATGGGTTCGCTCCCCACACAATTGATCACCATGGTTCAATTCTTGGGGTCAAGCCCGTAAGAAAATAATTTTTTGCACGTAAATCGTCTAGTCCCAGAGTTGATGGTCTGCCATTGACCAAACCTTGAGGAGTACTACTTCTAAAGTCTGGGCATCAGCTCGAACCACTGGGACAACCCCTGAGTGTGTACGTGTACGTATATGTGTTTCTTCTCTCTAAACAACATAGAAAATCTTTCTTTCTTTTTTTCCTTGAAAGGCAACATAGAAAATCTTATGGAATATTTCACTCTCTCTTTCATGCATTTTCTCTGTCTAGCTTGGATCTATATATCAATATATGGAAACATTAATTTGAATAATGTGCGCACCGGTCAATTTTTGGGTCAGATATATGACTCATGAGTGCGTAGACAGAATATTGTTCCATAGTGTTTGTCCGTGTCTACGGCACTATTTACCATTTGATGGCATTTTTGTAATATATTTGTAAGAATGTGGGTGTTTTCTTAAGAGAGTTAAAGAATACACACCAACTCTTAGATCAAATGAATCTCAGCCCTTTTTTCAACTTGTATTTGTGTAGTTCCCACACCCTTGTGTTTTATTAGATAGATATATGCATGTGAACCTTAATTTGAATAATGTTAGGCGAGTGAAATAATAAAGGAGACAGACCAACCTATGGAAATTAATGCAAGTCTTACTAATTTTAACCGATGCATGCATGCATGAGGTAAGTTTAATTAGTGAGTTTCTTGGGAAATTTTTAATAACTATGAGCTCAATTTTATTTTATTTTTTTGTAAATAACTAAATTCTATACCAATATGTTGAGAAATTCTACAAGTGAGTGGGTCAAGTTACATAGACAATGGATTATTTGCACGCATCAAGCTTTTCCTAAATTGGCTGGATATCTACTAGTATTAGATTGCTTGCACCTCATGCTAAGGCTATTGATATCCCTGGCTAGCTGCCAAAGTCATCATCACAAATTAATGGAGTAATTAACAGCGCCTTCAGATGGTGAGACAAGAAATGGGGGGTATTTCTCAATCTCACCCAAATTGTGAGATTTGGTAAGGAAGGAGAAGAGCCGAACAAAAAAAATTACTTATTTTTTTGTTCTATTCTCTCCATTTTTCATCCAAATACTTAATCCAAATGACTGATTAATTTGGATAAAAACTCCAAGTTTTTCTTTTCTTTTCTTACCAAATCCCTCAATCCAAAGGGGGCTCTAATTAAAAGAGTCAGTTTTAATTAGACTAGAGCTCACATAGGGGGCGAAGCCAGAATCTTTAACTCGTGGGATCCAGACCTAACTAATAGTCGGGACAATAACAGATCCATGAGGTAATTTGAGCGAGTTTCTAGGGGAATTTTTAAATAACTACGAGGTAAATTTTGTGTAGATAACTAAATTTATTACCAATTTTTTTTAACAAGTGGATGGGGTTAAGTGACAAATATGCCCAAAAAAGGCTTACAAAGAAAGATTTAGACACTATATATAATTGTCACAGCAATTTTTATTACTGTAGTTATGAATTTATGTATAGCATCGAAAAGTAAAGTCATGCATATTTATAGACGTTAGCTACAAGGAATATTCTATGCCAAATATTCTGATCATCTTTGTGTCATTCTGATCGAGTTCATCGAATGCGTGTGCGGTGGAATTAATTCTTGAAATTAAAAAACAATGCATCCATAGTTTGCCATAGATGCATGCATGAGAATATATAGTAAGATGGCCTTTCAGTTCTTGAAGATCGAGTACTCTATATATACACTAAAATAGGGTTCGTACGCACGTACATCAAGCATCGACCATGCAATTTTTTTTTTCGATCTCATTTGAAATTGATTAAGATCAAGTCAAGAACCCTCGTTAAGAGAAGTGATTTTGGCACTCCTCAAATTGATAACCGCACTCACTCTCAAAAAATAGTGCCAAAATCAATTCCATACCGAGATTTTGCTATATATGCCCGTTTGTGTGACCCTACTGCTATGGTTGGCCAATACAATAATTGTAATAGGAATGCGTTGTGTTTCTTCTAACTCTGCAGTAAACAACATAGAAAATCTTATGGAATATTTAATTTGCCTAAATTGTAATATACGTACGTACCTAGCTAGCTAGGTATAGGCTATCCTCTAAGCCCCTAAAATGAACGGAGCCATGCATAGGCCCATACGTGTCCTCGCACTTTGGTGATCATAGTCCTTGGTTTCATTTTGCCAACTTCACTATAAATACCTAAGCGAAAACAGAACAAGTAGAAGTAGTCGATCGTTGAGACAGAAATATTACAGCAATCGGTAGAATGAGTTCACATAATAATATGAGTCCTGTCGTCGTTCATGTTTTTCTCTTTCTTGTGTGCGTATTTGCTTCTGTTCAATATTCCCAAGCCCAACGTGTGAAAGCTCCTAGCTTCGCCTTTCGATCTCTGTACTCGTTCGGAGACTCTTTCGTCGACCCGGGAAACAACAACTACATCCCGACGTACGCGAAGAGCAATTTTCCTCCTTATGGTCGCAATTTCCCGGGCCGAATCGCCACGGGGAGGTTCTCGAACGGGCTGTTGGTCCCCGATTTTCTGGGTGAGTTTTTGATTTGTTTTTAATACGTAGTTGAAAGATTTTGTGTATTCTGGATTTTTGTGCTAATTTTGTTAAAAAAAAAATTGTGGTATTGCAGCATATTACTTGGGTGTCAAGGGGTACCAGCGCCCGTACTTGGGACCGAATATCGATCTCGAAGACCCCGTGACGGCAGTCAGTTTCGCCTCCGCCACGAGCGGATTCGACCCCCGGACTGCCAATACAACCATCTCTCTCCCTCTCTCCCTCTCTCTCATTTGTGAATTTGTACATTTTCCGATAGTGATTTCTGTATTTCTGTATTTTTCAGAGAGCAATCCAAATTGTGGAGCAGTTCAACTACTTTAAAAAGTACAAAGTCAAGCTCCAAAAGAAGGTGGGAAGGAAGAAGGCTCAGGAGCAGATCAAGAAAGCCCTGTTCTACGTGAGCGCTGGTTCGGACGACTTTGCATTCACATACTTTCAAGGTGGGCGAAGGGCACTGACTCCTCCAGAGTACGAGCAGTTCTTGTTGGCTCGGATACGGTCGTTTTTACAGGTTAATTTCCGAGCCGAAACCAAACAAAACTACTCCACAAACAGCAAAACAAAGATTGCGGACCAAAATATATATTGAGATTTTCTTCTGTGTGATCTTACAGGGATTAGTGGACCAAGGGGCTCGAAAAATCGCCGTGAATGGTCTACCACCGTTGGGTTGCAACTCGGAGCCAGCGCAAGTGTCTCGATTATGTGAATGCTATAGTGAAAGATTTCAACGCTTTGCTCAGGGAAGCACTGGACCAACTGCAGCATGAATGGCCGAAAACAAAGATTGCTTACATCGACTTCGAAGAACCTCTACTCCAAGTTATACAGAAGCCAGATGATTACGGTATTGTGCAATCCTTCATAAAATTTCCTAAGGAACAAGAATTACAGTCTTTTAAGTCTATCTCTAAACTTCACGAGAATATCCAGATTGGTAATTACTCGGAATTGATTTTGATAATTCCAGATTCCAGCCAAAAACCTTTAAATGAATTGTCTAAATTTACTTATCGTGATTGAGGATTAAGTAGTCTTCTACTTGTTTTGAAACACCATACAAATCTTTTCAATACATAATTGCAGACTCCGTATATGTTAAATCCTACTAATTGCTTATCCGTATGATCATATGAGATCAACGCCTGTTCAGTCCATTTAATGGGTTTTTTTTTTTGCAAGGTTTTACTGAGGTGAACAAGGGTTGTTGCGGGACTGGGCTTACAGAAATTGGTGTAAGGTGCAATCAAACAACTCCCGTTTGTGCTGATGTGTCCGAGTACGTCTTCTGGGATGCAGCACACCCAACTGAGAAGACGTATGAAATCATCTACAAAAGCAATGTCGATGTCATTGACGAGCTCCTTCGGAGCTAAGAAGCCCTCGTTGTGGTGATCTTTTTCTGGTGGTTCCTAATATTATGGATGTAGTTGATCATAGCAGTAGTTATATATATGTATTAGTTTGACCAAGTGCTTGCATCAGTTATATGTATGGGATGGGTGAATGTTGAGTGTTATGAATTATGATATAGGCAAGATTATTAAGAACTGGAGTTTTTAAGTTTAATTACAAACAAAAGTGTAAAAGGAGGGGAAAAGGGCATGCAAAACTGTAATATCGAGTGGTTCGTGAAGGGAAATCCTGAATAAGAACTGGTTCATGATTGTGAAGGAAAACCATGCTTCAGTTGATATGGTCTCTGATGTCGCTATGAACATGAAGTGGTTCTTGAAGGAAAATCATAAGCGTGCATTATATTAGCGGAACCATAAAATTAATGCAAGAGCAGAAGCATAAAATATATGGATGGACTCACATACTGTAGCTATTGCCATGAATGTGCACAAATTAATGCAAGAGCTCCAACCACAAATGTGAGTCCACAATGCTAGGAAAATGGCCTGTCAAATGCATGGCATTAAAATTGCAAAATAGGTTCACAGAACGAAGGGTGTAGGTGCTAGGATATTGCACAAGGAAGGTTGCCCTGACAGATTGCATTCAACATAAAAGCGAGTAGACAAAGCAAAATAGGTTTAGACAACCAACAACGTAGCGGTTGCAAACAAAAACAAAGCAAAATAGGTTTAGACAACCAACAACGTAGCAGTTGCAAACAATAGGACCGCAGAAGTGTGCATAAGATTAGGAAGCCTAGTAGATGGCAGAAGTTCTAATGAAGTAGTTGCGAAGACCATTTGGTAATGCCTGAAAAGAGGAGTGGAACAACAATCTTATATTATGTGATATGCTATGCATACTCTATAAGGGGGAACATAAGAACTTCAAGGAAGCAGAGCGCAAACCTGTGCAGAATCAGCTGGGCCTATGTAGTTCAGGTGCCATGCATTACTTACGCCTACATGAATGTACTATAATTTTAGGAAAGTAACAATAATAGGTGGTGATGAACAGAAGCAGATAGATGAACAAAATGGAAAACACATTAGACATGGCTGTTAATGAGACAGAATACAATAGAGCGTATGTATACCTTCTTCACTGTAGCGTAGAAACGAATGGTGTATATAATACCATCCATCCACTGAGCTAGCATACAGCTGAATTTCCATTTGCTGACACCACCTGAAGGCAAAAGTTAACGGTAATCATCAAGGAAGCTGGAGCCGAATGCTTTGTACATAATGCGATTCTTTTCACCTCTAACTGCTAGGACACAACTTACTTTCTCACCTTCAGCTGTTTGCAAGTAGAAGATCGTGGCCCTTGAAGAAGTCAGTGATGGATTTTTGACTCGAGCCCAACGCACAAACGAAATACGCACGACCATTTTCTGATAGGCAAGGAAAACTGGCGGTGTAGCATAGCAAAGTTAAGGGAAGCTAGATTTATTGCACAAATTAAAGGAAATGTATTTGGAACTTTAAAAAAAATGTGCTGGAAATAGAACGATAGAATGAAGAAGTGACTTATTAGGAGAAATTAAATTAGGAGAGTTCGATTTATCAACTCGACAAAAGAAAAAATGCAAGGTGTTATCACTTGGAATGGTAAATTGTTCTAGGTCCATTGGAAAGCAGATGGAAAAATGATTTTGTAGGAGGAAATTCATTTTCTATCTGGCATGTGATGTTGCACTATTTTCAATTGATTTTTAGATGCCACTTCAATTGTTTCCTCTAGCAAACGTCTATATGAATTAGCCTTAAAGAAGTTGCTAATAGCTAGGTAGGTTTCAAACTGGAAACCATGGCAGCAAGTAAATTCCTAAGCATAAGGCTTTGGTCACAATGTCAAGCAATTTAGGTTTTGTCATTATGAAATTTAAAGGAAGCTTAGCACATACCTGGTTTCTAGGCACATGTTGATTTCATCGGGAGCTTAGCCCATACGAAAATCATGTTCTATTGATCCTAGCTTTGTCTAGTTTCTACATCCCTGGACAAAGCTAGGTTGAGAAGCCAATAGAATGAAAGACACATTTTCAACATATTACCTATTATGTTACAGCAAGCGCCATCGATTAATAACCGTGAAAATGGGGAAGACGAAAGAAGAGGAAAAGGCAAGCTGGTTTTACTCATTTTTCCCTTAAGTTTCTCAACATAAAAAGTCAAAACAAGCAAATGTAATCCAAATCCCGAAGCTTGGACAGAATAGGCTCACAAAACAAACAAGCAACTTGCAGGAATTGGCAAAAGCAAGCAGCTAACCATCTAATAATATACAAGTGCAAGCCGGTTTTACTCATTTTTCACTTAAGTTTGTCAACATAAAAAGTCAACCACACAAAGAAAACCTCTGGATCGTCTAGAACCCTGAGTGGAGTACTATCCGCGCTAAGGAGATCTCTTATAGCTTCATTGTAGATCTCCATTGCATAAAACTTCAAAACAAATGCTCTTTCTTCATGCAGGGGAACATCGAGGGAAAAGGGGAAGAAAAAGGTTTCAAACCAGAAAACAAACTGATAATTGATTACGAAAATAAAATAAAAATGCAACACCAAATCAGCATTTCATAGTTGAGAATAAATTCCTTTCCTTACACCGGCGCTGTAAACCCTCCCTTTCCCTCCAAACCAATACAAATGTGTCATGTCAACAGGTGAGTACGGAATTGAACAAAAGGTCACGCCTTTTCCTCTCCTTGGTTTACCCGGGATAACTGCAAAGGTTAACTTTGGGGGGGAAAGTTTGAACAATTACGAAAAGAGCCCACCATTACATAAACACCCCTGGTTCCCATTATCAGCCAACTTCAGCTTCAATTGGACCTTTCAAAAATTGAGTATTCATTTGCAAAAATTACTAACAATTCAATAGAACATCAAACGGTGGTTGTGCATACACACATAATATCATCTCTTATTCGAACCTCGCGAGTAGCAATATACTTACAATTATTTTGGGAAAATGATTTTCACACTCCCTTTCTTTATATCCACATTCCTCTTTTTGTCTTTCAGTATGTCTTCTGGGACGCAGCACACCCAACTGAGAAGACATATGAAATCATCTACAAAAGCAATGCTAATGTCATTAACGAGCTCATTCGGAGGTGCCAACAGTGCTCTTACCCTTAATGATGTTTTTGGCGGGGCAACTCGTGAAGGCTTGTTAGATCTAATTTTTTGAAAGTTCATTAATGCGTTCATACTTGGTTGGAGTCCATCTGATCGTCTAGGTATTTGTCTTCTTTTATCTTGACTAGCACTTTATCTCTTTTGAGATTGTTAATTCTAGGTATGATTATACTGCATTATCGCCAGTGTCGCTGTTTGCATCACATTCAATGTCTGAGTCCAGGTGAAAGACATCGACTGCCTTATGTTTTTCTCATTTACAATAGTTAGATAACGAGTTTGGCTTTATCCAAAATATTTGTAATGAACTTCGTTATATAAGTGCCGGTGTGCTATTTTTAATAGGGGCTGGTTCCCCTCACACAAAAGTTAACACAAATTCTGATGGAAAACTAATCAGAGTTTTTTGCAAATATTCAGGTCAGCTAAAACCTGGGCTGGTTCCCCTCACACAAAAGAACACTTGATTAAATATTATGATATAAACAAATTGAACCGCTCTGATCATTTGCATGGGGCTCCAAAATGGGTCCCACAAAAAATTTATGTCAAAATTTCTTTGAGGGGAACCAACTCTTTTTAAATATAATCTTCTCCATATTTTTTTTTTAAATTGTTAAACCTAGCGTGATCTACGAGTTATAAGAAAAAATCAATAAAAATGAGGGTAGTGTTAGGGTGAACTAAATCAGACCTAGGCCCCCTTCTGTTAAGGTTTTTTTGAAATACTTATTTTTCGCTTTACGAGACAAATTATCCTGTCGCAGTACATCACTTTTAATTCAAAAAAATAAAATTTTTATTTTAGTTAGTGGGACACACCCTCAGCATGTCTTTCAGTATGTCTTCTCGGACGCAACACACCCAACTGAGAAGACGTATGAAATCATCTACAAAAGCAATGCTAATGTCATTAACGAGCTCATTCGGAGGTGCCAACAGTGCTCTTACCCTTAATGATGTTTTTGGCGGGGCAACTCATGAAGGCTTGTTAGATCTAATTTTTTGAAAGTTCATTAATGCGTTCATACTTGGTTGGAGTCCATCTAATCGTCTAGGTATTTGTCTTCTTTTATCTTGACTAGCACTTTATCTCTTTTGAAATTGTTAATTCTAGGTATGATTATACTGCATTATCGCCAGTGTCGCTGTTTGCATCACACTCAATGTCTAAGTCCAGGTGAAAGACATCGATTGCCTTATGTTTTTCTCGTTTACAATAGTTAGATAACGAGTTTGGCTTTATCCAAAATATTTGTAATGAACTTCGTTATATAAGTGCCGGTGTGCTATTTTTAATAGGGGCCGGTTCCCCTCACACAAAAGTTAACACAAATTCAGATGGAAAACTAATCAGAGTTTTTTGCAAATATTCAGGTCAGCTAAAACCTGGGCTGGTTCCCCTCACACAAAAGAACAGTTGATTAAATATTATGATATAAACAAATTGAACCGCTCTGATCATTTGCGTGGGGCTCCAAAATGGGTCCCACAAAAAATTTATGTCAATTTCTTTGAGGGGAACCAACTCTTTTTAAATATAATCTTCTCCATATTTTTTTTTAAATTGTTAAACCTACCGTGATCTACGAGTTATAAGAAAAAATCAATAAAGATGAGGGTAGTGTTAGGGTGAACTAAATCAGATCTAGGCCCCCTTCTGTTAAGGTTTTTTTTGAAGTACTTATTTTTCGCTTTACGAGACAAATCATCCTGTCGCAAGACATCACTTTTAATTCAAAAAACAAAAAATTTTATTTTAGTTAGTGGGACACACTTTCAGCATTTGATTGGCAAAAAAGAAGAAGAAATAATTGGGGACAAATGGAGTTATAACTGATCATTTGTTATGAATTCGAATATGTCTTTGCTTCCTTTGCTACTAATTTATTTATTACAAAGGAATAAAGAAAGAAACAATGCATGTCTTATGATCCCAATCACGGACATTCGGTTATGGAGAGCCCAGGTTTTAGCTGACTGGGGGGCTGTTTGGCTACAATGGTGAATTTGACCGGCTGGCCTTGAATTATAGGTTTGCCACCTTTCACTAAGCATTCGTTGCCAACTATGAATAGGATTTTAGGGTCCACCTGCGCTGCAATCGCAGAGAAGCCGACACAGATCAATATGACACCCTGTGGACAAACACATGTGTTGCTTATGACAACATCCCATTCCGGTAGCCCTCCCACCACACGCCCGTTCTTGGTGATGCTTGCAGTGATTGAAGATGGCCTACAACGTTGTTTTGCAAAACCTGCATATCATATCACAAAGTCAAAGAGAAACAATTTTGCCTAACATAATTTTATAATTCTTCATCTTTTCTAAATTTATATTAATTTTAAGGCAAAATTTGTTGGATTCGTATCGATGAGAAATCTGTTAAAAAATTGATGTATGATCAAACGGTTAAAAATTTGTTCTAAAGACCAAAAAAATAATAATCCTACGTTATACAGAAACAGATTTGTTTAATTGTATTATCCTTTATGGATATTTTGAGCTTAATTTCTATCATGGTTTGTTGCCAATGAGCCTTGGCTCAGTTGGCGTGATCCAAGCCTTTCTCAGTGAGGCGGGAGTTCGAGAACTCGCGAGGGGCGTGGGAAGGTTTCAGGTCTATGGACAGTCTATGAACTCTCGGTGAACTAACTTACTAACCCGCTAATGCATAAACTACGACTAAAAAAACCTTAACTATTTTACGGACTATGTGTCTATGTCAATGTTAGAATCCTGTGATCTGTACTTTATCTATTTTAAAAAAAAAAATAAAAAATCTGTACTTTACCTGATTACCTAGATTGTAGGTCTACATCATCTACAGTACTTTACCACTTCTAACTTGTATCAGATTATCCTGACCATACTTTATGATTATCCTGACCATCTGGGTTACCGTTTTTTTGCTTGGTTCAGTTGAGTTGGTGAATCAGCTGCAATGGATTCTTGCTTTTCAACAGAGAGCCAATACCCACTTGGGTAACTCAAGCAAATGTGGTCTCACTGATAGGGATAAAACAGGGGTCTCTGGGTTGATCAATTGGTAAAAGGTTTCAGATCATGGTCTGTTTGACTTTTTAAAATCTTTCTTCCTAACGAATTAATAATCCCAAAAAATCAGACAAAAAATAAATAAATATCATCTAAGAAGAAGATATGCAAAAATAAATAAGTTATGCCAAACCCCCAAGTCATACTAGCCAAAAAGACACAACATAATTACGCCCTGGCCATAATCCATCCAGGGAATAGTCTTCGCCTTCAATTTTTTAAATCCGATTTGATTTATAATTTATATATCCCTCTATGTGTGAAAGAAAGAAATATAATGAATCGATCAAAGAAATACATTCATACATTAGTTTGGAATTTTTTTCCTCATTTTGTTTTTGTAAACTTGTTGATAACTTCACGTTTCAAATATCAAAATTTGTGCGAGTATTAATGAAGGGGAAAAAAGGGTTAAGCTATTTCTCTCCAATAATTTGCAAAGAAAAATGATGCAACGTTTAGGAAATCCCGAGATATGTAACTTTTAAAATAAATCTCCTGGTTGAAATCGTGAGGTATATATGTAGCTTTCAGCCAATCTACTCATAAAGCCTCTGTGGAGTTGTCAACGTAACACAACGGAAATACTATTTGGAACTGGACGACTAACCTTGCACAGTGATTAAAAGAAGAACCAAAAGGAAACACAAAGCCTTATGTGATGCCATTTTAGTTAGCTCCCTCGACCGTGCAAGCTTAGCTTTTGTTAGGGGTACTGGTTTGTGAGCTTTCTTGTTTGCTATGTCAATATTTATAGTCAGACCGACCAGAAACAAACTGCCATGAGAATCCTTCCTTTTAAGCAAAATTTAATTCACTCTCTTTAATCGCTTAACTCGATTAGGCAACAGGTTACTTGTTTTTCTATCTTGGCAAAGATTTTGCGCGGTTCAAAGATTTTAGATTTTGTGTGATTTTGGCAAAGATTTTGTTGTGTTAACGCGTAAAATCACTATCTCCCCTGCTAGAAACACTAGTATATATAAGAGGCCTGTAAGTATGAAATCCGCATTGGTCAATGCAATTTAATTTGAGTTTTATTTGCCTTTTAGAAAAATGGAAGTAGTAGAGCATGCGAAAGCAATTAATTAGGATGTCAAACATAATAAGGAATTTCTTTATAATTTGTTGCATCTACCTCGGCATTTTATTTGTCCCACCAGCTGAAATGGACGTTAGTACTCCACGGTATTTACTTATCCAGATCTTTTTATTATGGAATTCAATTATCTTTTACTTTATACTCCGTAGATAGATTTGAAAGCATTCAATACCTTTTGACTATGGTGGGGGCCAATCATTGGGTACGCCTGCCTGACTATGGTGCGTCATACTCTCTCTCACTTAGGAACACACGTCGTCCTATGTAGGGTCAAGATTTCTCCCAAATGTGCCATGTGAACAGGTGAGTAGACAACCACTGCTTAGTGCAGTTGGTAAGTCATTGTCTCCCCTTTGTGGCAGGTCTTGGGTTCGAGCCCCACAGGAGGCAGGCTATGGACAGCTTCTGGCAGTTCCGTGCTAACTCTAACACCCCCCACTAACCTCCGCTGATGTATATCGCTCTGACCGAAAAAAAAAAAAAAAAAGGTGAGTACGGAATTGGACAAAAGGTCACGCCTTTTCCTCTCCTTGGGTTGCCCAGGATAACTGCAAAGGTTAACTTTGGGGGGCAAAATTTGAACAATTACAAAAAGAGCCCACCATTACATAAACACCCCTGGTTCCCATTATCAGCCAACTTCTGCTTCAATTGGACCTTTCAAAAATTGAGTGTTCATTTGCAAAAATTACTAACAATTCAATAGAAAATTAAACGGTGGTTGTGCACACACACATAATATCATCTCTTATTCGAACCTCGCGAGTAGCAATATAGTTACAATTATTTTGTGAAAATGATTTTCACACTCCCTTTTTTTATATCCACATTCCTCTTTTTGTCTTTCAGCAAAAATAAAAAAATACATCCACTTTCAATATAAAAAGCAAAAAAGAAATATCAAAAAAGGGAGTTCGAAAATCACTCTCCAATATTTTTTGTATTATCAATGTGAACGATACACATGATTTGCGCACATGTGTTAAACATAAATCCTGCATTGGGTTCCACTCCAAAATATAACAAAATACAATTCCAAAGTTCTGAAAGCGAGGAGTCATTGCGTTGGGTCCCTTTCAGAACTTTTGAATTGTATTTTGTTATATTCCGGAGTTAAACCCAACTCAGTATTTATGTTTAGCATGTGCACAAATCATGTGTATCTTTCACATTGATAATACAAAAAATATTGGGAGTGATTTTCGCACTCCTTTTTTGATATCCACTCTCTTTTTTTGTTTTTTTAGTATTGAAAGTTGATGTAATTTTTTTTTGCTAAAAGACAAAAAAAGATTGCGAATATAAAAAAAGGGGAGTGTGAAAATCAATTTCCAAAATAATTATAAGTATATGTACCTACTTGCGAGGTTCAAATAAGAGACGATATTATGTATTTGTGCACAATCACCATTTAATTTTCTATTCAATTGTCAGTAATTTTTGCAAATGCATACTCAGTTTTGATAGATCCAATTAAAGCAGAAGTTGGTTGACAATAGGAGCAAGGGCTGTTTATGTAATGATGGGGTCCTTTTGTAGTTGTTCGAACTTTGCCCCCGAAAGTTAACCTTTGGCGTTAGCCCTAGTAACCAAGCAGAGGAAAAGGCGTGACCTTTTGTCCAATTTCGTACTCATCTGCTGATGCGGCGTGTTTGTATTGGTTTGGAGGAAAAGGAAGGGTTTACACTGCTGGTGTAAGGAATTTATTCTATTCATAGTTAGCCTATGTATATAGTCATAAATGTCTGCTACTATGTATTCGGTTATACCAACCATGGGGTACGTCTTTCCACTGCATCTTTGCCCATAAGCAAAAATATTTGCTGAATGAAGAAAATGTGGAAGTGAAAACCTTTCTCATCTTATTCAATTTGTAAATGAGGTTATAATTACCAGAAAGCAACAGCATGGAGATTATACTCACAGTAAATGCCACTGACTACTGAAAGAGCAATTTCCTTTGCGCGCTCCTTCCTCATAAACGTGCTTGGTCTGGCTGTCGCCAACAAATACTCTATCTTATCTACCAATATGAAACAGAGACAAGAACAAGGAAGATTGGAATAAGAAAACAACACGACCAAGGAAATATAAAATTCTGTGCACTTCTGAAACATCTACTTCTACAACACTTTATTTATCATCAAAAATTGCCCGAAGGGCCTTCTTTCTTCAAATTGTTAGTGAACTAAGAACCTTTGATCGAGCCATGACAGATTACCCTTATTCATTTTTATCCTTCAGTTTGTTTGAAAACTTGGGTACATAGTAGTTCATGAATGCTTAATCTTGAGCAGAGTTTTGAAACATTTGGCATTAGTGTCCTGACAGAGAAATACAGGTGATTGAAGTGAACCAACAAATTTCATGGAGAGTGTGAAAACAATACTATTATTTTTGCGGTGAAATTCAAATCCTTCACGTGGACATGATCAAAATCATCCAATGTTCATAAAAGCCTATCGTGGTTGCTGTCAATACCTAGTTCGATGTGCTCTAGATCAATAACCTAGATCATTTCATCATCGGCTTATCTCACATTTAAAATGTAAATAAACATGTGAACCGGAGCAAATTGGAAGAAATTTAATTAGGAAATTTTCTTACCAAATATAAAGGCAGTCCGAAACAGCGACCGCTCTTGCAGGCTGTTCCGGAAGAAAACGGTATTCTCATTGATGCATTCCCAATCCGCGACCTCATTCTTAGCAACCTCCTCCTCACTCAAAGGCTTCAATCACTACAAGAAAATCGTTCAATAGCAACGGTCAAAAGTGTTGCTAGAGATGCAAAAAAGCGTTGCTAAAGACCAATATAGGCTATACCAACGGTTATAGAACCGTTGGTTAAACCGTTGCGAGATATCCGTTGCTGTAGGGTTATAGCAACGGTTTTAGCAAGCGTTGGTATTTAGTAACGGTTTCTTTAGCAACGCTTGTAACGTTGCTAAAGGCAAGTTTTTTTTTCTAAAAATCTAGGGTAAAATATGACATGGCAGCCACGTGGCCCCCGTCGCCATGTGTCGCTGACGTGGCGCCCATGTGGCCTCCACTCGCCGCGTGGCGCCTACGTGTCACCGCGTGGCACATGGATGGCAACACAACAATTTTTGCTCCTCCTGGGAATCGAACCGTGACCTCCCGCATGCGCGCGCAAGTGCAAACCAACTGGGCTACAACACTTGTGTAATATCAATGGATTACTAATATTTATACTATGCATACCAGCTGGGTTAGCTTGTGTCATTTGAGTTTTGTCGATTTATTCTTAACCCAAGTTTTTAAATTCAGTTTATTCTATACAAACACCTACTTTTTTTTTCCCGATTAGAACCATCTATTTTTTACATAGTAAAGAGTACATCCTTCATACGAAAAATGAAATTAATAGGGTATCGTTACATACTTGATCGGGCAGAAAACAAAATCAATGGTCTCGATTATAGTCCGGTTTTTAGTAACGGTTATGGAAAACCGTTGCTATAGGCCGGTTTTTAGTAACGGTTATGGAAAACCGTTGCCATAGGTCGGGTTTTAATAACGGTTATGGAAAACCGTTGCTAGAGGCCGGTTTTTAGTAACGGTTATGGAAAACCGTTGCTATAGTCTTATAATCTAGTAACGGTTGCATGAAAACCGTTGCTATAGTCCTGTTTCTAGTAACGGTTTAAAAACCGTTGCTACACACCGTCTATACCAACGGTTTTTTGAACCGTTGCTAGCTAAACCGTTGGGAGATCTCGATTTTCTTGTAGTGAATCTAACCAACACAATAATCTTCTCCTCACCATCACCACTTATCACCTCCCCTTGCATCTTCTCCCACTTAGTCAACTCCTCCCCACCAACTGCCCCCATTTCTCACCCCACCTATGTCCTCCTTTTTCACAAATCCACCTCCATTAATCCAAAACTGAAATATCCATAGCTGAACCAATCAAGCATGATCACTCCCCACTGTCCTTCTTTCCAACCGTGCAAAACAATTAAGACCCTAGCCCAAGTGGATTGTGCTTGACTGAAACAAAAAGGTTGATTACAGATCACTAAACCAACCAATGAAAGTAAACCCGAGATGCAAATCGTGGGTTAGTTGAGATGAAGCTAGGTTTGCTCAAGTTGTAGCTCATGTTGAGGTGTTGAGTCTTTTCAATTTTTTGTTGGATGGGCTAGTTATGTTCGCTTTCTTTTTGTAATTCTCTCGATGTACCCTTTCGAGTTTATATAAAAGTTTCGTTTGCCGAGCATAAAAAAATATTTGTGAAATGTGAGTAGTGTTTGTGATTTTTTATCAAAAGTCAGGGGTGTCGCTGATTTTTACCCTAGGAAAAATCATCAAAAAAAAAAAAAAAAAACATAGTACATGGCAATGGATTATTAGATCTGTCATGAGCACATGTATGGTGATCCGAAATGTTTTCCAAACTTGGTCATTCCGTATACTTAGATTTTGTCTTGATTCGAAAGAGAAGAAACAAAACAAAATTACGTTAAATAGAATTAGGGTCAAGGCTACGATTAGATACACAACTTTCTTTGGGTATTTGCTTCTGTTTCTTTGAATCGCGAATTGAGAGTTTCTCAAGTCTCCAGCTACGGAGATGATCTCTAGAGTCGCTACAAGGCTAGCTAGGGTTTTTTTTTTTTTTTTTGTACGGACGCCGAGAGAGGAGTCCATGAGCACCACCACCCCTGTGTTTGTTGCATTGCAACATGTCTAATGAATTAGTAATGGAAGATGAATCTTCTGCCTTTCCTATTCTTATCCAAGGGATTTTTGGCTCTTGCATAAAACTATAGCATTTTTTTTTTTTTCTAGGCAGATGAAACTTTTATATAACTCGAAAGGGTTACATCGTAGGGAACAACAAAAGCAAATAAACGCTTACAAGTTCAGAAAAAGAAAAGAAACAGGATAAAAACTGAAAAAACGAGCATCCAACAGAGTTGGATGGATCCACTCCTCAGAAACACATTACAAGTTCACTTTTCTGATTCCATCCAGGAAGCCCTTAAACTCCTCCACAGTGTATACCTTTATATCGAACTTCACCTTAATCTACATTGCGACTCTGGTTTTGTTCAGCTCGCCTACTTGCCCTACTCCTGTCGAAGCGTTATTGAACACATAGTCATCCTTCACCGACCACAAGGACCAAATTGTGGCAAAGAAAGTTGCTTCTCACAAATGCTTCTCCAAGTTCCGGAATCTATTATCAAACCATCAAGTAAAAAGATCTATCAGACATTCAGGACATACCCAATTCATATGCCACCAATCCATAATCAAAGACCAAACATCCCATGAGAATTGACAATGTAAGAAGAGATGTTGGGGCGTTTCCAGTTGAAGAGAACACAACGGGCAGAGCACTGAAATGCCTTCCAGGATCAAGTTCCTACTTTGAAGCACGGATCTAGTAGCCACTCTATCTTGAAAGGCCATCCACACAACCTTAGGGGGCTGAGATTTTTCCTAATTGTTTCGAAGACCAGATTTCTTGCATTTCTAGTCTGTTCCTATCTGTTATACACTGATTTCACCGAGAAACAACCGTCAAGTGCCCAACTCCACTTCAATTGATCACGTTGGATTGATCCAAGGTTACTGCTTGAAGTCTTTGTTGTAAATCCTCATGTTCTTGATTTTCCCAATCACGTAGGGTTCTTCTAAATAGCAGATTCCATCTTCCCACTCCACTACCACGTACCTTTTACAACACTGATCATCTCATCATCCTTCTGCCTTGAATACATGTAAAGGCGTGGGAACTCCTCCTTAAGAGTGGTATCCCCCATCCACGTGTGGTGCCAAAAAAAAATCTCCTGTCCAGAATGAACCTGCAATCTTTTAAAACCTTCCTAAATAATAGTCCCAATACTTGAAGATGTTTCCCCTACCGAACATATGTCTCTCCAGATATTCGTGACCACACCAGACACCGGCAAATAAGGTAACCAATAGCCTTGCTCCAGATTATATTTACCTTTAATAACCTTCACCCAAAGGGAATCATTATCCTTAATAACTATAGCATATTTTTGGTTATATAAAATATTAAAATTATGACTGGTACACTTGATCGAAAGCAGTAAAACCCAGTTAAATCAGCGGATTCTACTAGAGAAACAAGTACGAGAATTGAGTAATCTCATGAGTCACACTCCCTTGAAAAAGAATGAACAAAATAGGACTCAGCCTGGCAATAAGGTAACAAGTTACTCGTGTCAAAATAGTTTTTTTTTTTTTTCGACGGTCAGGGTGTTTGGACCTTATTACTCGTACGTCAATCATTTTCTCAATCTGGTCAAAGCATCTACGCCGGAAGACTAGTTAGGATATTCATAAAAAAATTACTCACTTGGTGCTTGACTTCAAGAATTGAACTTTGGTCGATTGGATGGAAAGAAAACCCACCAACCAATCGGGCTAACCCTAGAATTGTCTTAAAATAATTGATAGAATATAGCAGACTATTCGAGCACCACTCGAAATTTATACCCACTCAAGGTTGGGACTTGTGATCTCCGTTTGTTTTGACGTACGTAATGATTTTGTTGAAATTGTTTTTGTTACTTTAATTTTTCGGTATTAGTTGGTATTTGAAAAATATTTTTTAAAACAAAAAATTGAATTAGTTATTAGTTTCCTCGTGAACGTTTATACAATTCTAAGTCTCCTCGTGAACGTTTATAACTACGCGCCTATATATATGGGGCCGATTCTGTGGACAAAATAAATAACACAACATTTGACACAAATTTTGCGTTATATATAGTCACTTGGCTTTATAATGCAGCTAATGCCTAACAATTCTCGCACTTCAGGCGTGTTTTCTCTCTCAATAAAAGAAATTTTATTAATCTCTCAAAAGGAAATAAAGATTAAAGGGAACAAGGGTAAATAAGAGTTACCCAAGACCTAAAAGAGACGTTGGCAAGAAGCCAACAAAAGAAAAAAAACAACCCCAACACACCAATACCTAAAACGAAAACAACACCGACACACCAACACCCAAAAAGGAAACAAGGAAAAGAAAACACCTCCACCAACAAGCAGGAAAACAGCTTAGAAACAAAACCAAACCCTAGAAAAAACAACCAAAACTAGCTCCCACACCAGAATCTAGAGAAGAGCACCTGAGAAGCAGGCACAAAACAACAACAGCTCCAAAAGCATCACACAAAAAACACCAACCTCAAACACCCGCACCAAGCCACCAAGAGAACAGCTAGCAAACTCAACAGGAGACACAAAGCATCGACAAAACCCCAGCCAACCAACAACCAAAAAACGCAGTAGAAACAGCTACAAACACCCAAACAGAAAGACATCGGAATCAGAACACCACGGAGAGGGAGCCTTGCGTTTACTCTCTCTCTCTCTCTCTCTCTCTCTCTCTCTCTCTCTCTCGGTATTAACCAACACCATAAAATGGGTAAAATATTTTTCTTCAAAACAAACAGAGCGTAAGAAGAAAGATAGTTTGATGGTGTCTATCGCAAATGAGAAGGCAATCTCTCCATCACTCCATTAAAGGGAGATTTATCCACAAACAGTGTGAATGCTTTCCCATTACAATTCTACAAGCCAAAATTTAATTTTTGCCCCCAAGTAGGTTGCAATATGGAATGTCATGAACGTCATATGATCCGAACCTTGTGACCACTAGAGATTTGTTCGATCGTTAACTTCAGGATCCACACTTAAAGTCGAGGTGTGCGTTGCAAACGATGCGTTTAATTTTCCAAGGAGTGAGCCTTGCGTTTTTACTCCTTGCGATGTAGGGGATAATTCCCAAATAATTAGATTACGTATCATTTCCATATTTTGTGGTTTTTTGATCTGTTAAAATTTTGTCTCTCATTTTTTTGAGAGTTTAGTTTCATCTTTGGACGAATATTAGTCTACAGATAGAGGTTTTTTTTTTTTTTTGATCGGCAAAAGAAATTTTTATTAATTTCCACTAGATTACAAAGATTAAAAGGACAAGGGCAAAAAGAACTTAAAATTACTTAAATTCCAAAACTACCTGAGACCTAAGCGATGGTCCGAGACCAACAAACCCCAAAAACCCAAAAGACAAAAAAACCCCAAGCCCAAACCCCACCCCACCGGAGAAAACAACCGAACCATCGACAGAACCCGGGGAACCCAAGACGCCGCTGCCTCCAAAAACCAAGAAGCCCAAATCCAAGCACCCAACAAAACCAGCAGACACCATCTACGAATAGCCAAAAGATCCGAGCCCACACGACCACCACTGACCTTCAGCCCAACACCTGAGCAACAGAAGCAAACAACAAACAGCAGCACCAAAAGCAGCACACAAACAACAACCTCGACCCAAACACCCGCACCCAGCCACCTAGGCAACAACAAAGCAAACCAACAAGATACCCAAACCTGCAACACCAACACGCCAAAGCTACAACCAACACCAGAAAAACACATCCAAAACAACAAGCACCAAGACAGAAAAGACAAATGAAATCAGAACTCCACGGAGAGGGAGGCACCTTCCTCTAAATCATCAAAATCGCCAAGCTCCTCATCTGTAATTTCACCCTCCTCCAATTCAATATATTTCATGATATTGAGGTCTTTAAGAGTCGATGTTACTTCACAATGACATTTGTGCCAACAGTGCTCTAGGCCCTACATGATCGATGTTTTTAGCAGGGCAACTCGTGAAGACTTGTTAGATCTAATTTTTTGAAAGTTCATTGGTGCGTTCATGTTTGGTTGGAGTCCATCTAATCATCTAGATATTTTTTATTTTTTATCTTTGACTAGCACTTTATCTCTTTTGAGACTGCTAATTCTAGGTATGATTAAATTGGATTATCGCGAGTGCCGCTGTTTGCGTCACACTCAATGTCTGAGCCCAGGTGAAAGACATCGACTGCCTTATGTTTTTCTCGTTTACAATAGTTAGATGACGAGTTTGGCTTTGTCCAAAATATTTATAATGAACTTCGTTATATAAGTGTCAGTGTGCTATTTTTAATAGGGGCTGGTTCCCCTCACACAAAAGTTAACACAAATTCTGATGGAAAACTAATCAGAGTTTCTTGCAAATGATTGGAGCCATTCAATTCGTTTAAAATAGAATTTTAAGAGTTTCCATTAAAAATTAACTCATTCCGATATTGGTAAATGCTTGATCAGTTCTTTCTATTTATCTTATAAACCAACTGAATGAACCGATTAAACACTTATAGAAATCCAAATGAGCTTTCTTTTTCTTTATAAGAACACTTAAATATTATGATATAAACAAATTGAAAAGCTCTGATCATTTGCGTGGGGCTCTAAAATGGGTCCTACAAAAAATTTACGTCAAAATTTGTGTGAGGGGAACCAACAAATCTTCTCCAATTTTTTTTTTTTTAAATTGTTAAACCTAGCGTGATCTACTAGTTACAAGAAAAAATCAATAAAGATGAGGGTAGTGCTAGGGTGAATTAAATCGGACCTAGGCCCCCTTCTGTTAAGGTTTTTTTGAAGTACTTATTTTTTTGTTTTACGAGACAAATTATTTTGTCACAATACGTCATTTTTAATTCAAAAAATAACAATTTTATTTTAGTGAGTGGAACACACCCTCAACATTTGATTGGCGAAAAAAAAAAAGAAATAATTGGGGACGAATGGAGTTATAACTGATCATTTGTTATGAATTCGAATCTTTGCTTCCTTTGTTACTAATTTATTTATTACAAAGGAAGAAAAAAAGAAACAATGCATGTCTTATGATCCCAATCACGGACATTCGGTTATGGAGAGCCCAGGTTTTAGCTGACTGGGGGGCTGTTTGGCTACAATGGTGAATTTGACCGGCTGGCCTTGAACTATAGGTTTGCCCCCTTTCACCAAGCATTCGTTGCCAACTATGAACAGGATTCTAGGGTCCACCTGCGCTGCAATCGCAGAGAAGCCAACGCATCTCAATACGACATCCGTCTGTGGACAAACACATGTGTTGCTTATGACAACATCCCATTCCGGCAGCCCTCCCACCACACGCCCGTTCTTGGTGATGCTTGCAGTGATTGAAGATGGCCTACAACGTTGTTTTGCAAAACCTGCATATCATATCACAAAGTCTAAGAGAAACAATTTGCCTAACATAATTTATCATCTTCATCTTTTCTAAATTTATATTAATTTTAAGGCAAAATTTGTTGGATTCGTATCGACGAGAAATCTGTTAAAAAATTGATGTATGATAAAACGGTTAAAAATTTGTTCTAAAGACCAAAAAATTTGTTCTAAAGACCAAAAAATTAATAATCCTACGTTATAGAGAAACAGATTTGTTTAATTGTATTATCCTTTATGGATATTTTGAGCTTAATTTCTATCATGGTTTGTTGTCAATGAGCCTTGGCTCAGTTGGCGTGATCCCAAGCCTTTTTAGTAAGGCGGGAGTTCAAGCCCCGCGAGGAGCGTGGAAAGGATTCAGGTCTATAGACAGCCTCTGGAAGACTTTCGGTGAACTAACTTACTAACCACTTACCCGTAACCCCGCTAATATATAAACTATGACAACAGCAGCAGCAGCAGCAACAACAACAACAAGATCATGGCCTGTTTGACTTTTTAAAATCCCTCTTCCTAACGGATTAAAAATCCGAAAAAATCAGACAAAAAAATAAATAATTATCATCTAAGAACATATGCGAAAATAAATAAGTTATGCCAAACCCCCAAGTCATACTAGCCAAAAAGACAGAACATAATTACGCCCAGGCCATAATCCATCCAGAGAATAGTGTTCGTCTTCAATTTTTTAAATCCGATTTAATTTATAATTTATATATCCCTCTATGTGTGAAAGAAAGAAAGATACTCCTTAGAATTATAATGAATTGATCAAAGAAATACATTTATACATTAGTTTGGAATTTTTTTTCCTCATTTTGTTTTTGTAAATTTGTTGGTAGTTCACGTTTCAAATATCAAAATTTGTGCGAGTATTAATGAAGGGGAAAAAAGGGTTAAGCTATTTCTCTCCAATAATTTGCAAAGAAAAATGATGTAACGTTTAGGAAGTCAATAAGGAAATCCCGAGATATGTTGCTTTTAAAATAAATCTCCTGGTTGAAATCGTGAGGTATATATGTAGCTTTCAGCCAATCCACTCATAAAGGGGAGTGTTCATGCGTGTGGCATCTGTCTTAGGTTCGAGTCAATAGAGAAAGATCGGTTCGTTATTGTCACTTACTAACTACTAACATGGTAACGCAACTCATGTGTACAAAAAATTGAAAACAAAATAAAGCCTCTGTGGAGTAGTGATCAACGTAACAAAACAGAAATACTATTTGGAATTGGACGACTAACCTTGCACAGTGATTAAAAGAAGAACCAAAAGGAAACACAAAGCCTTATGTGATGCCATTTTAGTTAGCTCCCTCGACCGTGCAAGCTTAGCTTTTGTTAGGGGTACTGGTTTGTGAGCTTTCTTGTTTGCTATGTCAATATTTATAGTCAGACTGTCCAGAAACAAACTGCCATGAGAATCCTTCCTTTTAAGCAAAATTTAATTCACTCTCTTTAATCGCTTAACTCGATTAGGCAACAGGTTACTTGTTTTTCTATCTTGGCAAAGATTTTGCGCGGTTCAAAGATTTTAGATTTTGTGTGATTTTGGCAAAGATTTTGTTGTGTTAACGCGTAAAATCACTATCTCCCCTGCTAGAAACACTAGTATATATAAGAGGCCTGTAAGTATGAAATCCGCATTGGTCAATGCAATTTAATTTGAGTTTTATTTGCCTCTTAGAAAAATGGAAGTAGTAGAGCATGCGAAAGCAATTAATTAGGATGACAAACATAATAAGGAATTTCTTTATAATTTGTTGCATCTACCTCGGCATTTTATTTGTCCCACCAGCTGAAATGGACGTTAGTACTCCACGGTATTTACTTATCCTGATCTTTTTATTATGGAATTCAATTATCTTTTACTTTATACTCCGTAGATAGATTTGAAAGCATTCAACACCTTTTGACTATGGTGGGGCCAATCACTGGGTACGCCTGCCTGACTATGGGGCGTCATACTCTCTCTCACTTAGGAACACACGTCGTCGTCATATGTGGGGTCGAGATTTCTCCCAAATTTTCAGTTGGTGTGTAGGCTCCAATACCACTTCAAAATTGTACATTACGCCCCATAGTTAGGCTGGGGCCATGGCTTTAGTAGAGGGTGTCGATAGATGCCTGGATGGGTGGTAAGTGCAATGTTACATTGCTATATATAATACTTCCTCCATTTCATATTGACAGTCCATTATGAAAACTCGTATTATTTTTTAAATAAAAAAATCAACTACTTTCTTGTATAATTTTTTGAATTTTTTCACATCATGTTAAAATACTAATCGAGATCTTTAATACAGTGCGAAAAATTTTAAAAATTATACACAGAAGTAGTTGATTTTTTTATTTGAAAAATGGCAAGAGAAAGTATGGGACTCTCGATATGGAACGGAGCGTGTATATATCATGTCCCTATCTTGTACAAGGCCTTTCAAAGATGTGAAGGCATCAAAGCTCATTAGAACTTCATAGTTAAGTGTGTACGCCATGCAGCAATGTTGGATAGATGACCTACTGGGAAGTCGATGGAACTTGGGCGGCCATAGCGAACAATATTGTACGAGCAAGAGTGGGTCGTTACAATTTTTAAGTGACCTATTGTTGTTTTCCTTATAAAAATAATCCTGCAATTTTTTGAATTGAAAAGGTAAAATATTTCGTACATAGTTTTTAAAAAAAATTACACCAAATTAAAGAACTCATGAAAAACTTTAATTTGGTGCAAAGAAAAGAAATTCCAAAAATTATAAATGGAAGTACTTTAATTTTTATTTGAAAATTACACGACTTTTTGCATGACTTTTCGCATGAGTAACCAATTTGGGGTGAATGGAGTACCATATACATGGGCGGATAGAGTCCTACAAAAAAATAATAATAATAACAATGTTAGGATATAATCACTAAAATTGATAATAAATGCCAAGGGTGGGTTTCTTTGCTTCTTAATAAAGCTGGTAGACTCTCTTTGATCAAGCATGTTCTTACCTCTATGCTAGTTTTCCATATGTCCAGCCTTAAGTTTCCTGTCTATGTTTCAAAAAAAATCTCTTCAATTCTCTCCAATTTCCTTTGGTCTGGGGCCCCCAATAAAAAAACCTTCCACTGGATAAAATGGGAGTCACTTTGTCTATCCAAATCTGATGGAGGACTAGGCATCAAGGATTTACAGCTTTTCAATCAAGCTCTTTTAGCTAAACAGAGTTGGAGAATTCTTGACCAACCATCTAGTCTCTTCTCCTCCTTTTTTCTCTCTAAATACTGCCACACTACTCCCTTTCTTGAGTCCAAAGCCCCTTCTTCCTGCTCATGGACCTGGAAAAGCATTTTATATGGTAAAGAGGTGCTTATTAAGGGCCTCAGTTGGCAGGTAGGTAATGGAGCCAAGATCTCCATTTGGAATGATTTTTGGTTGCCTTTTCCCATTCCCCTGGAGTTAAAAGACCACCTCTCTGATAATGTTTCACTCAACTCTTTCCTCACTCTTAGCCATGCCACAGTTGACAAGTTGATCTTACCAGATAAACAAGTATGGAATGCTCATCTGGTGTCAAACCTCTTTACACTAGAAATTGCATCTCTCATCTTGTCATTACCTCTCTCTTAATTCGGATTTGAAGACAGACTCATTTGGGGATTCTCTAAGAATGGGGACTTCTCAGTTAGCTCAGCCTACTCCCTTCTCCAGTCTCTTAAATCTCATTCACATTCCTCCTCTACACCACTGGTTCATAACTTTTGGCCTACTCTCACCTGGAAATTCATTTGGTCTCTTCCTCTCCCCCACAAAATCCTATTTTTCCTATGGCAACTCAGTCAAGAACGTTTGCCAGTAGGGGACCTGCTAGTCAATCGAGGTTGGCAAGGGGATTCTATTTGCCCCTTTCAAATGTCACTCTGAAAGCCTTGTTCATCTTTTCCTCCAATGTGACTTTGTCAGACCTATTTGGTTGGGATCAGATTATGGCATTCTTATTTACTCTACTCCAAATCACTCCCTTCCCTTCTGGCTAGGCTGGTTGCACCATTTAAGTGGCATTTTATCTTTCCACGGGAGGGATTTTTTCAAAAAAATTGCATGTATCCTTTGGTGTATTTGGCTGGAAAGAAATAAAACTGTTTTTGAATCTATTTCTCCATCTCCCTCACATGTTCTCTCTCATGCAAATCATCTCCGCCAATCCATCACACAGGCCCTGGACACTCTTAAGCCAACATCTACCTCCTCCCTAACCCACTGCCCTGGCATCACTAATCCCTCTCAATCTGATATACATACATTCCATGTCACTCCTTGTCTATGCCACTGTGAGGCTCCAATCTTGGATATTTTTTGTGCTCATAATCACAATCTGCAGTGCAGCAAATCGGGTGTAGGCATAACTTTTAAAATTCAGACCAGGATCGTGGGTTCTCTTTTCCGAAGCTCTCCCAATCCAAAAGAATGCGCCTCTATCCTCTCTTTAATTGAGGCAGTGAATTGGGCTCTAACTAAAAATATGTTGCATATTCACATCCATACTAACGATTCTTCTCTTATTTCCCAGCTGAGAAGCATTAAGGAGTTCCCAGCCATTACAGCTCCTTTGTTTTTTGACTTCTGCTACCTTGTGCAGTCTTTACACTTTTGCAGCCTATCTTACTGTGCTCCTAGCAGATTGCATCAAGCATATATTTTGGCTAAGTTCGCAGCATCTTCCAGAATCCATTCTGATGTGGACACCTCTTATCCTTTCGACACCGGATGAGATTCCGACACCGGATGAGATTTCTCCTTTGTTCTTTTGTAATGGAAGATTGTAACTTAGTTATGTTTGATGTATTTTAGTTATTTCGAGCCTTGTGCTTTGTGTTGTAATGAACTTTGGTTTGTAATGACTCTCTTATCTATGAAGTTCTTATTATTGTCAAAAAAAAAAAAAATAACAATGTATTCCTTTCAATTTTTGCTGTATTTTTGGAAGAGTAACCCTTTGACCTCTACCATTAAAATATATAACCATCACCTCTAGATCTTAATAGGCGACTTCAAGATTTTAGTTCTTAACAAAACTGCACCAAAAAAATTTTGTAATGCAAAACTCTATCTAGAATAAAGTTTTTTATTTTGTTAAAAATTTGTTAGACCTGATTTATTTTGTTTTGTTGAGCTACATTGTACTGTATACTTACTCACAAATTTAAAAAGATTTTCATATATATTAGCTATGCACAAACGACCCAATGCAACCAATTGTAAAGTAATCAAAGAATACTGTATTATCCAAAGAATTTAGGACAAAGTGGTTAATATCCAAGCCGTGAAACGCACCCCTGAAAAGATTTATAAATCCCCCATTTTCCCTCCAAGCCTCCCACCAACGACTATCGAAATACGTTCTTTGTAACTTATCATATCGAAACTTATTTCGGTATTTTTTATTTTTCGTAACTTTTTATTAAGTTTTTCGCTCTAATTTATTGGAGTAATCGTTTGTCTCGACGAGATGAATAAAAAAACGTACAGTATAAAACATGGACCGATATTGAAAAAATTCAAATAATACGGCACTTTAGACGAATAAGGAAACTGTTTGAAAAAATCCAAGCCTTAGGGCTAGCTATTGGCGATTTGCACAATCATTAACTTCAAATTCTCGAGATTAATCGAGGTGTTCAAACTAACACAGATATTTGATTATCAAAACAGTAAGCAAATAATAATTTTGGAGACAGATGAAGTATAACTCATGTTCGTTACGAATCGAATCTTTGCTTTCTTTGCCAATTTATTTATTACAACGGAAGAAAGAGACATTAATTCATGTCTTCATTCTCAATCATGGGCATCTGGTTACGGAGAGCGCAGGTGAAAGCTCACTGGGGGGCTCTTTGACTACAACCTTGAATTTGACTGGCTCGCCTTCAGTAATAGGTTTGCCGTCATTCACCAAGCATAAATTGCCAACTATCAAAAAGATTTTAGGGTCCGCCTGCGCAGAAATCGCAGAGAAACCGACGCAGTTCAGTACGACATCCGTCTGTGGACATTTGCATGTGTTGCTTATAACAACATCCCATTCCGGTAGCCCTCCCACCACACGCCCGGTCTTTGTGACACTTGCAGTGATTGAAGACGGCTTACAACGTTTTGCAAAACCTGCATATATATCACATAAATTTAATGAGAAACAATTTTACCTAATACTATAATTTATTACTATTATGTTTTAATTAGTCTCATTTTCATCTTTTGTAAATTTTTATTAATTTTAAGGAAAATAGGTTGGATTCATATCGACGAGAAATCTGTTAAAAATTAATGTATGATCAAACGGTTAAAAATTGGTACTAATGACCAAAAAAAAAATTCATAATTCTAAAGAAACAGATTTTTAAATTATTTTATCCTTTATGGATTTTTTGAGCTTTAATTTGATCATGGTCTGTTTGAGTTTATAAAATCTTTCTTCCTGACGAATTAATAATCCCAATAAAAAATCTAACAAAAAACAAAAATAAATTTCATCTAAGAAGAAGATATGCAAAAATAAATAAGTTATGCCAAACCTCGAATGCACACAATATAAAGTCGTACTAGCCAAAAAAAACGAAAATAATTATGCCCCCATAATCCATATCCCGGGAATAGTCTCCGACTCTCCGCCTTCAATTTTTCAAATCCAATTTGATTTATAATTTATATATCCCTCTACATGTGAAAGAAAGAAAGATAAGAATTATAACATGGTAACGCAACTCATGTGGCCTAAAAATAGAAAACAAAATAAAGCCTTCGTGGAGTAATCAATGTAGCAAAGCCGAAATATTTATGGAAACCTTCGTGGAGTACTCAATGTACGAAAATTTTTCTTTGCTGATAAAAAAAAAACAAAACAAAACAAAACCGAAATATTAGTAACTGGACAACTAACCTTGCACCGTGATTAAAAGAAGAACCAAAAAGAAACACAAAGCCTTTTGTGATGCCATTTTAGCTTTTGTTAGGGGTACAGGGTACTGGTTTGTGAGCTTTCATGTTTGCTATGTCAATATTTATAGGCAGACTGGAAACAAACTATAATGAGAATCCTTTCTTGTTTTTCTACATATCTGGGCAAAGATTTTGTGTGGTTTCAAGATTTTAGATTTTGTCAATATTTATAAGAGAAGGACTAATTGAAATATTTCCTGAATATTTCAACAGGTTACTTGTTTTTCTATCGGATATAATTGAAATATGGATATAATTGAAATATTCAGAAAATTTAATATAATTCTACAAAATCAAGTGTTTAAGTGTATTAGGAAAAGTCTTTCAAACTAGATAATTAGGAGGAATGACGTCTAGATTATGTTATGCCCTTGTAATGAAAGCAAAATAATTGAAATATTCAGGAAATTTATTGTAACTCTTCAAAATCAAGTGGGAGCCCGTGCCCCCACAGGCCCCACTTGTATCCATCCCTGCCCGTAAGAATATATGTAATCGGCATTTGTTAATGCAATTTTTGGTTTTATGGCATATATTGCCTCTTAGAAAATGGATCGGTGGAGCATTCAAAAGTAAGGCCCGTTTCGCTAAGGAAAATAAGTGTCTATTTTTTAATTAGAAGGTGATGTATTATGAGAGATTGACCTGTCTCGTAAAACAATAAATAAATACTTGCAAAATAAGAACATTAGCAAAACGGGACCTAATTAGAGGTGAGCGAAAAATCTGTAAAACCGTGAATCCAGTCCAAACCAATCTAAACCGAAATGTTTGGTTCGGTTTTTTAGTAGTATGGTTTGGTCATGGTTTAAAAAAAATTAGAAACTGCATTATATAGTTCGGTTTGTGGATTCACATTTATGATTATGGTTCCAAACCGATTCAAACCGCACAATACACACACACACACATATATTAATTATGGGAGCTTTACTTATGCAACTACTATTCTAATTTATTGATCCTATTAATCTACCGCAATATTTAGTTTTCCCTCCCTGCCAAGATGTTTAGTACTGTAGTTGGTATTCTTAGTTGGTTCACTTTAGTGAATTACCGCTATTTCATTTTCTGAGTTTAAGACTTGAAACAATTATTGGTATTCTACTCTTAATAAGTTGATTGATATTAGTGTGTTTTGGTAATTTGAATGGAATTGGTTTTAATATATACAAGTTTTCTTTTAATTTATCTTCGTAATTTTTTGTATTAAAATTTTTTTTTTTAAGATGATAGCTTAGTTCAAAGTAAACCATGGTTTAAAACCGAAACCAAACCGTATTTTAATGGATTGGATTGGTTTGGTTCAATGGAATTTGTGTGTTGGTTTGGTTCTCTAAATTCATAATCCATAGGTATTTGTTTCGCTCTTGGTTTATTATAAAACTGAACCAAACCGGACCATACTCACTCCTAGGCCCTAATTATGATGACAAACATAATAAATAAGAGAAAAACTTATTCACAGCGGAGCTGTGAACAAGTTATTCACGGATCTGCGCAATCTCAACCGTCTGTTTCGACAATCAATGGTTCAGATTTTAGCAAATAGTTTTTTTAAAATCTAGACCGTCCAAAACACTTTTGGACGTGTGCAATTGAGCGCCCTAAACTTTGTTTACAGGTTGCTCCATAAAGAAGTTTTCTCAATAAATAATTCTCTGTGGCTGGCTAAACCCCTCACCTAGGGGAGGATGAAGCCTCGCATCAAGTAACCGTGTTCTTGTGTGTATAGATTAAGGTTTTTATTCGAATAGGACTATGTGTTCAAGAACTCATTTCATGATATCATTGGAATGGCTTTTACTTTTTTCAATATGATGAGTATTTTTATCTTGGGTTTTCAAATATTGTCACATAATGGTTTTCATTGTCCAAAATCGGGGTAATCAAGATGAGTTATGCTTGTGAGACAGATCGTGCCGCGAAACTTTTATATATCTTTGGTATAGGAGGGGTCTTGGTATCCCCCTCCAGTCCATTTTAAATTTTTGGTCACTTTTCAAGCACACTTTGATGATCGGCTTCGTTCATTTTGTAGAGCTCGGCGAGAACATTAATCTTGTAAAAAATTATGATCATCGGTCTTTAGTAGATATATGATCGGCACACGTAAAAAAATGCAAGAAAATAAATTTTGGGTTCCGATTCAGTGTGTTTTTTATCCAATTTTTGTTTTTCTTCATTTTCACGTGTGTTTATCATGTATTTACTAAAGTCTGATGAACATAATTTTTGTCAATGTTAATGTTCTTGCCGAGTTCTACAAAATGAATGCAGCTAATCATCAAAGTGTGCTTGAAAAATGGCCAAAATATTGGAAACGGACTAGAGGGGATACCAAGACCCCTCCTATACCAGGGATATACAAAAGTTTATCGGCAGGTAGACTGCGCTAGTGAGATGGTTTGTGCCGTAGAATAGTCCATGCCGGTTGGTGGATGTAGAGATATACTTGTCCACTATTGATAAGGACTGCAAGCCCAAGAGAAAGTGATTTGCAATTCAAGTGTAACGCAGTCTATGAAATACATGGTTATGCGGTTGGGATGAATTCTGAAACCTAGACCTTTCTTCCATCGTTTTCAAACCCTTTTAATTAATTACTCTTTAATTTAACTAGCTCTTTAAAATAAACCAATCAATTAAACATTTTCCCTTAAAATTAATCTAGAAATTAGTCAGAACTACACCAACTTAATTAGCCAATATGTTCCTGCGAATCAGCACTCAGTTTTGACCACTATTCTACGGAGTAGCACTTAACACCAAATTTTTTTAACTTTATTTTTGATACGGTAAGACACAATCATATGGACAGTTTAACTTTAAAATTATCAAACCATCCATTTTACAAACGAAAAATTCAATTGTTAATATATCTATCGATGTCGGATCAAACTGATGATTTTTCTTATAAATATTCTCCCACTACTCTCCGGCTTATATAAGAAAATAATAGTTCAGATTACTAAACGTTAGTGAAACCCACAAATGGCTGTGGTGTAGACGGTCACCTAGAAAAAATTTAGGACGAGGTGGTTAATCCAAGCCGTGAAACACACCCCCTGAAAAGATTTATAAATCCCCCATTTTCCCTCTCCAAGTCTCCCACCAACGACTATCATATTTACATAAGTGTAACCATAGTGGTCGAAAGTTTTTTTTTTGGCATATGTTTGCTATGAGAAATGTACGGAATTACGAGGCGAATTTTTTTAGTTTCGAGTAGGACCACGTGCCCCACTCTAAGTCCACCGCCCCTGGTGACATGGGTGGATTATCTTACAATAGCGCCTTAACAATTTCACGAGAACATTAATCTTGTCAGAAATTATGATCATCGGCCATTTTTCTTTTTGCATTTTGTGCAGCTTAGCACTTGTATGCTTTAATGCTTTTCTCCTCGATGTACCTCTTTCGGCCCCGTTCAATTGCCAAGAAAGTACAGAAAATGATGGGAAAATCAACTTTTTCATAACTTTTGTAGTGTTCAATTGGCAAGAAAGTAGTGGGAAACATGTTTTTAAGTTTTTCTGCAAGATTTACTTTCTTGCAAAAGTGATCTGGCCAAAAGCGTAGGATTTTGCATCACGGGAAAAGTTTTCTCCATTGTGGGGCCAAAATAATTGGCGGGTAAGAAAAAAAGTGAATGATGCCAATACCAAAAAAATACGAATTAGGTTCTTAGAAAGACACTTTGAGATTTACATAAGCAACAACAATTTCGACTACCATGGTGCTTTCTGAGATAATTGTTGTGGAAAAAGATTGGTAGTTTATTTTTTTTGAAAGTATTTATTTATCTTGTCATTAGTCTTCAATTTTGTTTTGTATATACTAACTAATTTCCAATGAGTTTTTGCATCAGCAATTAATCATGCACGGTTGTTTAATATTTATTTATTTAGTTATCGTATACTTATTTTTTAAACTTTATTTGTACGGTTGATTATCAAAGAATGTCAATTTAAATGGGAGATTTGCATGACCATTCAAAATATAGCAAATTGAATAGGGAATTGCAAGTCGATTTCTTCATTTCATGTTAAGACTTTGCATTAGATAATATATATTTTTCGTATGTGTTAATTTTTAAAATATGATAGCCTATTATTTAGCTCTCAAAGTTATTTTTATTTAAAATTAGCTATGAGAATAAAAATAAAGAAGTTTCTCATAAGTGTTTTTTCTCGGTAAATGAACCACTAAACTTTAGTTTTTTTGTAAAAAAAAATTGTCAAATGAACACTCAAATGAAAATAGATTTCTTTTTCTTTTACTTTACTTTATTTAACTTTTTCTGAGAATAACTTTCCGGTACAACATTCTGAGCAATTGAACGGAGCCTTCGAGTTTTATAAAATGTTTCGTTTGCCGAGAAAGGGACAAAAAAAAAAACATCACATGAATGACAACAAGTCCTACAAAGCTTTGTTCCGAACGATGCATTTTGACTATGCTCGTTCATTCCAAAATAAAATAATTACTTATCACAACACTTCTTAATTTCATCACTACCGCATCGATTTAAATGCATTACAGACCTATTTTTCCATCTCACGAGTCACGTGTGTTTGTCAATATTGCTACTTTAACCAATTAAATTCCCATTCCACTTTTTCTAATAAGTACTTAAAAATAAAGATATATTTTCAAACTTAAAAATAATGGACTTATGAAAATAATTTTTTAATTTTTTTTGCAGGGTTTGCTAGATCACATCGAAATCTATCAAACAATATTCATATTGCATATTTTTTTAAATTTTAATAAGCCTTTTATTTTTGAGCTTGAAAATGGTAAATAAATTTTTAAGGGGATAATCAGGAACACATCCAAATAATACCAATTCGTGAAACACACAAGTGAAAACTTTTCCTGAGTATCCCCCATTTTTCCGGACCCGGGGGTGCTGTAGTGCATCCCTCGCACTACACGTGTAGTGCAGCCAATCTTACCGTCCATCTCGACGATGAACGGCTTGAATTTTCGTCCGAACAATGGACGGTTAGGATTTATAGGAGCTTGGATTAAATTCAAACTGTCCGCACTGAAATGAACGGTCAGATCAGCCGCACTACACCAGATAGTGCGGTGGGTGCACTACAGCCTCTTCCATTCCCATTTTTCCTCCCACCATTATAGTGGAGTACAAATAGATAAAACTAAAACTTAGTTGAGCACTAAAGGCACTTTGGTCATTCCATTTCCTTGTCTCATCCATGACACCTTCACTATAAATACCAACGCAGAACCAGCTAGAAGAAGTCATTGAGACAGACCTTCACAGTTTTTACTATAATGAATACCCAAAAACAACGGGTATTTTGGTACATCAATTTCTCTTTAGTGTGTGGATATTTGCTTCTGAAAATGCTGAAGCCCAACCCCTGCAGGCTAATAGCTCCGTGTTTCGCTCTCTTTACTCGTTCGGAGACTCTTTCGTTGATCCCGGAAACAATAACTACATACGACCAATGCTAGGAGCAATTTCCCCCCCTTAAGGTAATGATTTCCCAAACAAAACCGCTACCGGAAGGTTTTCAAACGGGCTGTTGTTCCCTGATTTTCTTGGTGGGTTTTTGAAATGGTGGTTTTATTAATTCGTGATTGTTTTCGCGGGAAAATCTTATGTGAAGAGATGTGGATTTTTTGTGCTAATATTGTTGTGTGTTGTTTTTGTATGCAGCCTATTACTTGGGTGCTCAAGCGTACCAGCTTCCATACTTGGGACCATCACTTGATTTCGAGAATCCAGTGACTGCAGTTAGCTTCGCCTCTGCCACTAGTGGATCCGATCCGGCCACTGCCAAGAAAACCGTCTCTCTCTCTCTCTCTCTCTCTCTCTCTCTCTCTCTCTCTCTCTCTCTAATGCTCTCTCGCTCATGCACTCACATCAAACACACATACAAGCGGAGCCAAAAAAATGCCTGGTAAACAGTATTTCCTCTTTTCGAAAACATCATACGATTTGCTCCCAGAACATTGAGTACATATTCGAGACAGAGGTGCCCTCAACCATGGCTTCTTGGCACTTCGACTGAGTCTTCGCTCGGAAATAAAATTTAAGATTTTTGTTTAACCTTGAAAGCTATGACCAAATTCTTCAGCGACAGTACCTCATACTAAGAAAATAATCACAAAAATGGCTGACCGAATAGCAAATTCGGCTGCAGCCACCAGTATGCACATAAGAAAAAAAGATCAAGATTTTTGTAACGACGCAACCAAACCCCCCATGGTATTGTGATAAACTCAAATATATTACCACAGCTTGTATATATGGCCACAGCTCCTTCAATGTGTTGTGACTGACTGAAATTTTCATTCCGGCCGGCTCTGTTTCAGAAAGCGATCCAAATGTGGCAGCAGCTGCAATTTTTCAATCAGTACAAAACCAAACTCCAAAGGAAAGTTGGAAGGAAGCAGGCCAATAACCAGATCAAGGAAGCCGTCTTTTACATAAACGCTGGATCAGAAGATTTTGCTCTCAATTATTTTCAGGATGGCAACGGTGGGCAAACGCCCATCCCTCTCCCGAAGTATGAACGGTTCCTGTTAAAGCTCATTCAACTGTTTATACAGTTGGTATCCGACGCCCATTGTATTGAGGAGCAGAGCCAGGAACTTTTGTTAGTGGGGTAAAAAAACCAATCGATAACCTGCGTTGAATTTTCAACCGGCAATAAACCTACGACAGTGAAAAACGTCTTCACCAACACCGTTTAGTGTTGGGGCCTCTCCATCTAATATTTAAATTTTTTTGGGTTGAATATAAACTTTCTTATGTGCTTTGTTCCCTCTAGTTAAAACAGAGAATAGTACAGATTCAAGTTTTAATTCGTTGACTCGCAGGTATTATGGATCCAAGGGGCTCGAAAAATCGCAGTAAATGGTCTACCACCCTTGGGTTGCATCCCAATTGTAATCACCAACCTTCCTCCAAATCCAAAGGATTCACAAGCTGTCTCTGCAGGCGAACGCAAATGCCTTGATTATGTGAACGGTGTATCAGCTGAATTCAGCTCTTTGCACCAGGAGAAACTGCAGGACTTGGAGAGCGAATTACCAGAAACAGAGATTGTTTACATTGACTACGAAAAATCACTACTCGACGCGCGTAATACAAAACCCAAATGAATACGGTTAGTATAAAATGAATAAAGTTTCCCAAGGATCAGTTAGTGATGGAAAGCGAAATGATAGAAAGAGAGGACAAATTAAAACTCTAAATAACTACTTTTTATTGCGAAATGGTTGAACATCCGCGTGTTTTTTTCAAGAAATTAACAAAATGATCGCGAAAATCTAAAATGTATTATTCTGCTAAAATGGGTTTTTACAGGTTTTAATGAGGTGAACAAGGGTTGCTGCGGAACAGGACTTATTGAAATAGGACGACTATGCAATCAAACATCCCCGCTTTGTGTTGATACCTCCAAGAACGAATTCTGGGATGCAGCACGCCCAACCGAGAAGACATATGCCATCATCTTCAAAAGAAATCTTCCAGCCATTGATGCAATAATTGCGAGCTAATTACGATCATCCCGGACAAATCTCCCACGGATGCGTCTTAATACGCTTCTATATCACAACGTGCGTGGATGATTTAAATAATTTTGCGCACGCATTTCTGCAACTGCAGTTGGAATTATGTAGTGTGTCATCTGATCTCAAAATAATGAAATAAGGACTACTATCGGAAGGATAGTACGAATACAAAGAATAGGTTCCAGTGGCTTTATCCCCCATTCCGGTTGATGAATACATAGAGTGTTGAAGCTGAGATTATCATGCTGTGGAGCTTTAATTTCTCAAACTGAGGTTCAAATCACAACCAAAGCTCCTGGTTTTAATTTGCTCTAGTCTGTCACTAGTTATTTTCTGCAATTAATTACAGTAATACTTTTCCACAATAATCGTCAGATTCACAATCCTCCCTGAATCCTTAATAGACCAGCCAAGCAACTATGTGGGAGTGTGTGGCGTTCAATTCAAGCAAATTAACGTATTTTCAGCACCGATAGCAATTTCCAGGTTCATCCATGAACGACATGAATCCTTAACATAAATTGTCGGATTCACATTCCTCACAATCAACTGCCAAAGGAAAACAATGCAAAACTCAGGAAAAATAGTTCAAGCTACAATAGGCTGTGTAGTAAGAAGATGGCGTGCTTGTCTATCAAGTATCAAGCCTTGTGCATTACATTTAATGAGTACAGAAAGTCACATGTGTATTGATTTTTCCACATTTTTTTTCATTCTAACAGAACGGGTCCAAAAGTTTAGTATGATGTGTACTGAAAAAAGGTCATCGTCGCATCATGTAATCATCGGTTCTACTCACCCTTTGCTACTTTTGCTACTTACCAAATTACCATTTGGTCGAGCTGCGCGCAAATTGGCCTTGACATCCAGTTATAAAGGACAAGAAGTAGCATCATATCTGATCATCGTGTCGAAAAATGCAGATCTGAACATGATTGGTCAACACATCCATCACTTCAATCAGGTACTACAAGATTGTATGATCATTTGAGTAACCAAATGTCCAGCAAGTGATCCGAATAGCATCGAAGAAAGGCAGCTCCCAACTTCCCATCAGCTGCTATGGGAGCAGAATGGTAAGAGATACAATGGAGCCAACCAATGGCGAGATGCAATCATTACACAGGTCTTCATTCATGAGATCCATATTCAACCACAACCCATCTTGTTTAGCATGTTGAACAGAAAGGACCAGTTAACACTACCGAATGCCTTCGCAAAATCAAGTTAGAGAATCAAATTTAGCTTTAACCAAATTTATCATCGCATCCCACCATCCATTACGTACCACCGCCACCCTCACTACCACTGCCACCATATATCATCACCACCATTCCAACATTGCTACCATCATCAGCACCACTCCACCACCACCACCATAACCACTCCAACCATCCTTGCCATCACAACCACTATGTCGTCATCACCAACAATACTTTGTTGTCGTCACAACTGGCATCACCACCATTTCACTACCACCATCACCACAACCTGTTGTCGCCACCACCACCCCACATGTCGGATCTTCTTCACTACCACCACACATCTCCACCGCCAAACCGTCATCTCTCCACCTCCACCATCGCTCCATCTCTCTACCACCTTCCACAACCGAAATCATCCCACTTCTTCATCACCACCACTGCCATCCTTCAACCCACTTGCCACCATGATCACCAGTGCCGGCCCACCCCCAAAGGACCAAGAGGCCGGGGCCTCGGGCATCCCAAAAATTTCAAATTTTAGGGAACTCCATATTTTTACTACTTGGGTTTGACTAAGAGTCTTTTAATACTTTTGCTTCAAGAGATGCAACACAAGTAATATTCAAGTGATACTCATGCGTTCTTAAGATAATATGTATTTGCCTATTTGGAGACTTTGCATTTTGTGTTCATATATAATGATTAGCAAAAGTTTATATGGGTTTGACTTTCTTGTATTGTGATTGTTGTTGTAAATTAAAAAAAATTAAGTTTTAACCTTTAAGGGCACACTTTTTTTATTAGTCCTTGGACACTAAAAACCCTTGGACCGGCCCTAATGATCACCATCACCACCATCTCTGTCACACCACCACATGCAGTCACCACATCCCTATCACTAAATAGAGTTTCCTAAAGACCAGTTAATAATGGAAGGTGAAAATAGAAGAAAGTCAACCGAAAGAAATGGGGTAAAGATGGATTCATTGTTTCCTGCATGCATCAGATGAGAATGAGAAATAGGTAACAAAATCTTTCGAAAAAAATCCTTTCTATATGTTGAATAATGAACAAAACCCTCCTATTCTAGACAAAATTTATTGTGTTACAGAGTTGTTTAACAGAAAAGATAGAACTAATATAGAATGTAAAGTCACTACTTTTTATGCAAAAATTTGAACTTCCATGTGTTTTCTGCAAGAACCATAATGAACATTTAACATAAATAAGTGAGAGGTACGTGAAATCCACAAGTTTTGCACTTCCTAACTATCTCATCCTAATCAAAAAAAAAAAATGTAGTTTCATCACTCTATCTCATTTAACATGCTCTTCCAATCACATTGACCCTAAGGAGCATGAAGATCCAAAACGAATTATTCTGTTAAAATGGGTTTTACAGGTTTTAATGAGGTGAAGGCAGATCAAAAAAAAAAAACTAGGGTTGTTGTGGGACAGGACTTACTGAAATAAGAATAAACTGCAACGGAACAACTCCAATTTGGGCTTATTTACCTTTTTGGTCCCCAAAGTATTTCCGTCGTGCCACTTTGGTCCCCAATATTTCAATTGCTAACATTTCGTCCCCAAAGTATCAATTTTGTCTTTAAATGGTCCCTGCGGCTAACGCCGTTCATTCCCTCCGTCAAAACTAAGGGCAAACTTGGTATTTCATCACCCCATAGCTTTATTTTCTTTTTTAGTCTCCAAAGTATTTTCGCCATGCTATTTTGATCCCCAATATTATACCAATTGCAAGTCAGGGGTGGTGGAAGGACTTATGTGTAGGTAAGGGGTGGTGCAGGCTACAATACACGGATCCGCGGGTTTTGACGAAGTACTCGTGTCGACACGACACGACACAGGTGCGGGATACGTACGAGACCCGGCAAAAAAAAATTGTTGCCACAATCGTTGCAGAACGACGTTCTACTACTAACAGGCTTGTATCTTCCACAATAGAATAAAATAAACAGTAAAGCTAGGCTCACCGCACTTTTGCCCGCTGCATGATCACCGCACGTCGTACGGGGCTCACTCCGAGTCCTAAAAAAATACAGAAAAATACCCATAAATTTTAAAATAATTACTTATGGGGCTTTGAAAAAAAATTAGCTCCAACGGATATCAGTAGGGTATGTTTTATGAATTCGTAGAGACGAAACTGCTCAGTTTCGCAGTTTATTATACTTTGATGACAAAACAAATGAATAAAATGTATTTTTCATACATAAATTATCTATCTTTTTATGAAAATTTACAAATATAAAAAATATTTCAAAAAAAAGTTATTTAATGTATCTCCGCACCCGTGTCTAAATCTAGCTCAATATCCACATATTCCCAATTTTTGAATTTTAGGTATCCGACCCTTAGATATGCACTTGCACCCAATACGTGCATCCGTCTCCGTGTAACATAAGGTGGAAGGGGTGGTGCAAGAATTGGGGAAATACCAAGTTTACAATTGGTACATTGGGGACCAAAATGGCACGGCAAAAATACTTTGGGGACTAAAAAAGAAAATAAAGCTATGGGGTGGTGAAATACCAAGCTTGCCCTTAGTTTTGACGGAGGAAATGAACGGCGTCAGCCGCAGGGACCATTTAAAGACAAAATTGATACTTTGGGGACGAAATGTTAGCAATTGAAATATTGGGGACCAAAGTGGCACGACGGAAATACTTTGGGGACCAAAAAGGTAAATAAGCCCTCCAATTTGTGTTGATGCCTCGAAGTACGTATTTTGGGATGCAGCACACCCAACAGAGAAGACCAATGAAATCATCTTCACAAGCAACCTTCCAGCCATTGATGACCTAATTGGGAACTAATTTCGATTATCCTGGTTAATCTCCCATGAATCCTGTCTAATAAGCATATAAATAACGTGGATGATTTAAATAAAGTTGGGCACATCTTTTCTGCAACTGCAGTTGGAGTAATGTTATGTCTCATTTCTCAAAATCATTAAACAATATCAGCTTGATCAAGCTTCAAGAAAATGCACTACAATGTCTTGAATTCGAAAAAGAAGACAAGCAGACAAGCCCAAATTATACAGAGGAGAGGAGCATTGAAACGCGAGGGTGTTTAACAAGGATAGCAATTAGCTTTAATGTAATGAATAACAAAATAAAAACTCCAGACAATACCAGGGCAAAAATCTCAGAACCAGGGAAAACGATGAAACTAACACTAATGTAGCGATTACTGCAGAGCATTGGCCGCGCAGTCACGCGAAAAGCATGAACAAGGTTGTGCTGATCCAAACTACAGAGCGGAAAACTGGTGGAGGAAAGGGAAGTGCGGTGATCGCAACTGAGGCAACGGACTCCAAAGTCCACATGGCAGATACTGAACCAGATTTTGGGGCCAACCAGCACTCTGCCTAGAGCCTTCGATTAATGTACGAGGGGAGATATCTTCCAATCATCTTACTTAAATTCTTCAAAGATAATGCTTTACTGAGATGGTATCTGTCATCTTGTTCTGAAGTATAAGGCTAAAATTCATTTATCGGAAACAGGGAGCCAAATGGACTGCTGTCATTGAGGTTGGATCACTGCCCGTTTACTAAAAAAGGTTCCACCACAATGAATGAATGAACCCAGGTCATAACTTCATCTCATACACCACAGAAAGAAAGTTTCCTCCAGAAGTCATAGCAACGCAAATCAAATCAGACACTGCACTCACTTTCTTTTGTCATTAATACGAAATAATCATTACAAGTATATTCAGAAAGCTTCACCGCAACTATAGGAAGACTGCAGAGCATTGGCAGCATAGTCACATGAAAAGCATGAACAAGGTTGTGCTGATCCAAACTACAGAGAGGAAAGCAGGTGGAGGAAAGGGAAAGTGCGGTGGCCACTACGGACGCAATGAACTCCAAAGTCCCTATGGCCTATTCTGGACCGACTTTGGGGCAAATCAGCACCCTGGCCAGTGCCAGAGTGCCTTCAATTCTGTCTACGAGTGGAGATATCTTCAATCATCTAAGTCAACTGAACAATGCCTTACATGATATCTGTCATCTTGTTCTGAGGTGAAAGGGTAAAATTCTTCTGTTGGAAAGAGGGAGCCAAATTGATAGCTATCATCTCAGTTGGATCATTGCCCATTTACTAAAAAAGATCACGTCACAATGATGGGATGAACCCAGGTCATGACTTTATCTCAGACACCACAGAAACGAAGTTCGGGAGTCATAGCAATGCAAATCAAATCACACATTGCACTTGCTTTCTTTTGTCATTCATATGAAATGATCAATACGAGTATCAATTGAAGGCTTGGCCATTACATCAAACTAAATAACCACAATATTGCTAACTAATTCTCGCAGGGTGCACAAAATTCTTCAAATATTTGATTTCATCTTATTGACTCATAATATGAAAACAACACCTCAAGCAAGTTCAATAGATTAATCCAAGTTTCTTGAAAAATCACCGTAACACGTATCAAATCAGAGCTACACAACACAAATATTCTTGCACTTGCACTTGCCTTCTCTCTGGTCTTCGTGAGATGCTCACCTGTGTGATCCGAGCTTGAGCAATTGTGTGCCTACAATCCACGGGGTTCTGAAAGCGATGAATATCCTTCTCAACGAAGACGTGGAAACTCCAATCACGTAATTGGCCAAGTACCTCGTCGTCATACTCTGCACGAGCCCAATCAAACTTCCCGAGCCCATTTCGTTTCAGGATCAGGAAACTGAAACTGCACCTGAAAAACTCGAACTTTCCCACACCTCAATCCCTTCAACACCTTCTCTACAAACAAACAGCCTCTCCCCACCGCCTTCGATTTGACTGATCACCCCTCTCTCTAAATCACTCAACTTATCAACATAATTCTTCCTGTATGACTCTTCACTAAACCTACTTTCTCTCTCTACATTTTCTTCTCTCGCCACCACTCTAGACCATACCTCCAACTCACCATTTCTCCCCACAAACACCTGATTCCTATAACAATGCACCACACTATTGCCATTGCCGCTTCCTCCAGTGTTTCTCAAACTAGGGTTCTTATCCACCAAATACACCCACGGATCTTTCCCTAACTTACGTAAATCCGCCACCGCCAAATCCCCCGATTTCGAACAGAGCTTGAATACAACCGACTCGTCCGCATCGACCGCCACGTCGGCGAACGAGTCCCCGAACCGGCTGCTCCGGCCCGAGCCCGGCTCGTTCGTCTCCCAGACGATCGAGCCGGACCTCGGGTCCCACAACCGTATATAACCGGCAAAACCGAACGCGCTCGACGTCACCGAGCTCCCCAAAACCAGCCCGTTTTCCGGCAAGTACGTCAGCTTCGTGGCCACCGTCGTCTTCGTCGAGCTCCCCGCCTGCCGGCCGAACTCCGACGAAACTTTTAAGGTCGATTTATCAATCGTCAAAACACAATTCTCTTTATGGTGACAATCAAAAGCAGCAAAGACCGAATCAGCCGAGTCAGCAATTGCGGTGACTCGGGCCTTATAAACCCTAGGATCCGACGAGTCGGTCCATTCGCAGGACCCGACCCGACGACCGCTCGCCAAGCTGTAGAAGTGGATCCCGCTGGCGTTTTCCGATCCGACGGCTGCTACCACCGGCAAAACTCGCTTTATCGAGGTGACGTCGTTTAGATGAGTACGGATGGTAAAAGAGTGGGCCAAATTGGAGTCATAGCAAGATACCTGGCCGCCGTGGGCGATGAGGACAGATCCGTCGTCGTTTGTGGTGAAGCAGGAAACGACGCCGTCGGAGGGAGGGGTGATGGTGGAGACTAGGGAGGCGTCGATGCCGTTCAAGGGGGGTGGTGCGGTGGCGGATTTGAGGAGGGGTTCGATGCCGTAGTAGGAGGCTTCGTCGAGGAGTTCTTGCTTGGAGAAGAGGCGGAGGGCGGTGGAGGGGAGGCGGTGGGAGCGGAGGAGAGAGAGGAGGAGAGAGAAGATTTCGGGGTCGCGGTCGATGAAGACCGGGTCGGAGTGGGTGGCGGGCCGGTTGGAGAGGGCGGCGAGGAGGGAGTCGGGGCCGCCGGATTGGAGGGTGGAGACGGTGGTGGAGAAGAGCTTGCCGCCGACGTTGAGCTTGATTCGGTCGGAGGGGTGGGGGTGGAGGGTAGTTTCGGGATTTGGGTCTTCCATTTTGCGGACACCGTGTTTGCGGTAAGGAATCGATGGGCTGTAGTACGTTTTATTCTTTTATTAACCAGGTATTCATACTTTAAAATTATACTAGTAGGATGACATACGATTTGCCTTTTTTTAAGAGAAAAAAAAAAAGGGTAATAAAAAATAAGACTTCAAACTTCTCATCTATTTAGAGTTTACGCCGGAAAAGAAAACGCAAGTTATATCGATACAAATTGTGCTGCCTATAGGCCGAAAAAAAACAAATACAACAAAACAAGAATAAAAAAACATAGAAACAATAAGAACAAAAAACACAAAAAAGGAAAGCCGCTCAGCTCTGATGTTGGACCCAACACTTCACTCGTGGAGGCGGGTGAAGGATCACCACTATAACTGCATAGGGCCTGCATCTTGATGCCTTCATCGTAGGGTTGAGAATTTTCGACACGACATGAATCTGGCATGAAATTAGCGGGTTAGAGTTAGCTATTTTTGACACGGAACACGAATATGACATGATATGATAACATGAAAATCTAAACAGCTAGGGTTGGAGTTGAAAGAATTCTAACACAAACACAAGCTGACACGACACGACACGAGGTGAAAATTTATGAAAGGACACAATGACACAACATGAAGTTAGGGGATTAGGGTCGGCTATTTTTGACACGAAACACGAATATGACGCAACAGAATAACACGAAAAGCTAAACAGGTTGGGTTAGTGCTGAGAGAATTCTGACACGAATACGAGATGACACGACACGATGCCCATATATAAGTCAACTGCCTTGTTTTTTTGTCTTTATACAAATATATATATATACACACACACACACACATATGGCAATGATATTGCCACTCCCCTTTTTACCAATGCCACTCCCTTTTTGTCTTGTAATGTGTGAATTTACAAAATAGCCCACGTATTTTGTGAAAGTTTATTGCATTGAGAGGTAAATTAGTAAATTCACCTAACTACAAAACAAAAAAAGGAATGACATTGGTAAAAAGGGGAGTGGCGATATCGTTGCCCATATATATTCGCATTTGTCCAATGGTAAAGTCCAAACACATCGTGCAATAAAAATTCTTGGTTCAAGCTGATGAAGTATTTGTAGTAATCTTACTTACGAACGTTCTGCCAATAAAAAGAGGGGAGGCTTAATTATTCGTCCTCGAAGTGAACCAGAATTATGATTTCGTCCTCCCATTTGACCTAATTATGAATTCATCCTCGTACTAGTTTTTTATCCCATTACTGCCCTTATATATATATATATATATATATAGCGTCCAAATTGGGGATGAAACCATAATTCTCCCAATCCCGTCCCACGATTTCCATGATTGAATCCCGAAAATTTTGAATCCCTGGTAGGTTTCTATATAAGAAAGATCTCTCTCTCTCTCTCTCTCTCTCTCTCTCTCTCTCTCTCTCAAAAGTCCTCCATAAATAGCCGGTGCCTGGTCCTCCAACGTCCTCCGGTGGGCGGCGATCCACTCGTCTTCCGAAGTCGTCCGCCAACAGTCGCCGCCATCCATCAACAACCGCCACGTCGGAGTTCCGATCCAAATCAGAGACCTTGAAGAATATTGGTGGAGCCAACGAATTAGCAAAGCCACACAACAACCCGTCACCATCGAAACAACCAGCGCCAGCGTACAAATCGGAGTTCAACAAGAAGGCCTCACGGATCGGGTTGGGCATCTACCGGTGCAATTATCATTTGATTGGTTGCAAGTATTGTATTACGTGCAGATGGGTTTCGTAATGGGTATTGCACGTATTGGAGTTTTTTTGTTTTTATGATTTTTCAAGTATTTAGATATGAATACATGCGTTTTTCCCTTTTCTTGGAAATTAAATTGGCATTATTTTTTCTTGTAACAAGATGGATTTTTTTGGAAGTTGGGTTCCTGTTGGTATATGAATCATCATGAAATGTTGAAATCGATATGGTAATTTAACCATGAAGCGCTGATCAAGATAACCTGTTTTGATGGTAATTTAATCATATTCGAACTGTTTACCATGAAATATTTGTTCGAATCATGGGTTATTTATCGTGTTCACATTGTAATCATCATGGTAATTTTTCATGTAATGGCATGGTACTTTAACCATGTAACAGTTTGAGTATATTATGTTATTTCTTTTTTATGGTAATTTAGCCATGTTCCGTGTAATAAGTTTAATGAAAAATATGGTTTTTTGTTGTCTGGTTGGCGAACTCGAAGAATGAAGAAAAAATGTAAAGATGCGGTCAACTTATCATGCAAAGATGGCCATTGCGGAAAAAGGATGGAGAAGGACTAAGACGAATGTAAAAATTATAAAATGCAAAAAGACGATTTATCAAGAAGGAAGGTATAAATCATTGGGATTTGGTGATCTACACATTTGAAAATTTGAAATGATCCCATTGTTTCTCACTTAATTGGACGATTGTGATATGAAATCCCTTTAATTTAGGAGTCAAGAAGGTTTATCAAGGACTGTGGTATTCATTTGAATCCCTTTAATTTAGGAATCAAACAAGCAAAGGGGTAATAAGGGTATTTCACACACTAAGAAGATGAAAACATAAGCATGAAAAAAGGGCGGGATGAATTCCTACATGACATGGATAAAGAGGATGAATATTTAAATATTCCTAAAAAGGGAGGAAAAGAGAGACCCAAAGTAATAATTTTTTAAGAGTTTCTATAAAAAATCAACTCGATATGATATTTGTAAGAGCTTTTTCAAAAATCGCACGGCGAAACAGTTTGATTTGCCCTGCGATTTCTGAAAAAGCCCTTACTGATATCCTATTGAGTTGATTTTTTTGTAGAAACTCTAAAAAAATTATTTTAAAAATAATGAGCGATTAGGATCATATTGGTGGGACCCGAGGTGGGCTCCATAAAAGTGTGTGCACAAAATATGTGTAAAAATGTATGTGTTCTTAGGTTTATTGATCAATTTAATTAGTTCACGAAAAAGTTTAGTGGAACTTGGACTAAATTCTTATTTTTTATACAACCTATAAATTTCCGTGCATTTGTATTAGCTTTTTTTTCTTGAATATTTAAGATTTCAAATTTGTCCTGACAAATAAAATCAGATGAATAAAAAAAAGCATAAACCTAATTTGAAGACGAAAGACCAAATAATCTAAAACATTGTCCATTTTGAATTATTGCTGTATTTAATGAACTTGGTTTAGCTTATCTTATCGGGGACATCTATAAAAACATTTAAACAAATATTTCATTATTTCCGATCAAATTTTAATGATCCGAGCCGCTCAATGTGATCAGAACGTGATTTTAAGGGTACTAAATAGAAATCAGCAAAAAAAATAACCAGGAAGGGCTTGATCCGAACAGTTTTGAACAGGTTTTTATTGAACAGTTCAATTAAAAATTGCTCAAAACAAGCCCTTCCCAGTAATTTTTTTTGCTGATTTCTCGCGGGTACCTATAAAATCACATTTTACACACATTGAGCGGCTCAAATCATCAAAATTTGATCGAAAACTATGAAATTGAGATTTGAAGTATTATTTTAAATATCTCTGGAACTGTCCCGATCTTATTATGGTCACAAAATTAATTATAGTTCTAGATTCTTCCTGTTAACACAAATACGAAGGAAAGATAATTATAAATCTTACCATACACAGAAGGCCTAAAAGTTGCCTAGCTAGTTTGATGAAGATCCTGTATGAGTAGGGCCTATAAGGTAAGACCCGAGTTCTTATGTGCTGAAAAATGGTGAGTTCGTGTGCCGAGTGCATTTTCGGCCGTTGGATCACACAAGAATTTAAAACATGAAAAAAAAATTCACTCATGCTCCGTTCCAGAAACAAAAATAAGTACATATTTTTTACGAAGGCAATTTCAAGCTTAAAAATCATGTGCTTACGCAAATAATTTTCCTACCACTATGGATCTTATTTGATAGATCTCAATGAGATCTTTAATACGATGCATGATTTTTCATTTACATTATTTTTGAGTTTGAAAATGGGAAATAAGCTGCTTATTTTTTAAGAAGGTTTCTAGAACGGGGCCTCAATCTAACTGCCCAAATACACTCGGCACATGAACAGATCATTTTTCGGTTGTGGGTTTTGAGTAGTGTTTTTGAATAAAGGTAGAGAGAGAAATGAGAGTAATAACTGTAGAGAGAGGTAAAAAGTAGAGAAAGATAGAGTGAGAAATAAGAGTAATGATTGAAAAATTAAAGAAAAAAAAGTACAAAAATTATTTTTTCTAAAATTTTGATTTTTGAGTTCCAAACCGAACAAGGGCTAAAACCGTTTGATCTGGACAGTCAGAAACCTTGTCCTTAGCTTTCAGCAAAAATAAAGGGTCCTCCAGATTGAAAGCAAAGGACCCTTTTGAGTTGAAATGAGCTGTCATGATTTATGGACGGGGGCCATGTAGTCCTTACTCCTTATAGAATAGGGGATGGGCCACGTAGTCCTAATCGAAATTTATCAAGATTCGTATTCGGATAAATAAATAAAACAAATTTATATTGCATAGAAAAAATATTATCAATTAAAAAGTTTAGTAACAAATTTACTATCCAATCAGGATGGAATAAGGCAATAAAAAATAGAAACGGAACAAGTATTCAAAAATAGCAAGCGATTCGGTTTGGACAATTTGGACAATTCAGTTGCCCACTAGGCCACCCCTAAGAATTACATACTAAAATAAACCACTAGTACTAGTGTATTAAACAACAACTAGTAACAAAAAACAAACACTGATTGAATGCTAAAGGAAAGACATGGGTTTGTGCAGTCGTACATTGTGAATCCACTCTCTCTTTTTCTCGATTCATAAGGGCTTGAGAAACCTCCGTCGCCTCATAGCGTTCATAACGTGACTTTGGCACTAGAATCATCTTTAGATCTACCGATATTTATCTAGATGTTGAATGAACCTCATTTTTTGAATGGATGACCATTATTGTATCCTACGAATTGAACGTTCAGATCATCGATGTAGTCACGGAAGTCGACAAAAAGAGAGCCTACTCCATGGAACCTGAGCAATTGGGTCAGCATTCGGCAAGGCTTTGGAGTAAGGCCTTGGCCTGACTGTGGCTTAGAAATATAACAAGAACTTGTCCCTATAGCATTTACCCAACAATAATTCCAATATGTACATACAAAAATATAAATATTCATATGACATTTGTTATTACAGAAAATTAAATACATATAATCACGACAAACATTATTCTATTTCATCAAGTTTCCAAATATATCGAGGGGAAAAAAATAGCAAATTAAATGAGAAACAATTAAGGGAAAACACTTTTAAATTTCACATTCTTGAAATTCTTTTCAGGCTTTCTCTTTATTCTCCTTCTCCTTTTTCGCCACGACCGTTCCGTCCGTACCGGCCATCATAGCGTACTTATCCTTCCTAGTGAGATTCGTGCACTCGAACCCCAAGGTCCCCGCGAGCACCCTCTGGATATAATTGGCGACGTCAATTGCCGATTGCCCGCCTTTGCAAGTCAATTCAACCGGCAATTGGTTCAAGAAAGTGATCTCGTACGTAGGCCTCGGGTTCATGAACACGAAATAGGGATCCAAGAACTTATGCCCCCTCGCCGTCGTCCCATAAAACACGCTCTGCCTCGCGTTAATTGCGACGGGCACGATCCTGTCCGTGAGCTCCGCAAACAAGGCGCTAAACCTCAACAAAAAGGGCTCCCTACAAGTAGTCCCTTCCGGGCATATCACCAAGTCGCCTTCCTTCAACAGCCGCTTGATATTCTCTGCGTCTTTCTCCCTCTCCCTCGACAATGCCACCGCTTTGATGGGTGAAATCATCTCCGAAAATTTACTTATGCTATACGTGACGCAACTGATCTTCCTCCCCAGGGCAACGGCAGTAACCACCGGATCTAGCACGGTCCGGTGGTTGCAAACAAAGAGGACGCCACTCTGGCCTTCCTTGGGGGGAGGGGGAGGGGTGCCTTTAACAATGAGTTTGATCCCTAGTATCTTGTAGTTGTACCAAACTATTTTTTCGGGCAAGGGTATGTTGAGATATACCCTTAGGATTGAGAGGATTATGCCTATGGGCATCCATAGAAATGATAGGAGGGCAATTAAAGGGGTGGGCCTTTGGACCAAACGGCCCTCGTGAAATATGACTGGGCTTAGAAGCTTGTGTCTTGGTAGGGGCTCACATTTTGTTCTTGGCACCATGTATCCTTCCTGCATTCATAAATAGATTTTGTTAGTTTGGATGGATAAATAGATTTCTTAATTTTGATGCAAGATCTTCTAATTTATTGGCTACAAAACGAAATTATATTGATGCAAGATCTTCTTAACATCCTTGCAACAACCAAATACAATCCCGAACGAAAACTAGGCTCCATTCACTGTCAAGAAATCGGTTCCTGTGAAATTTTTTTTCCTGCTTATTTGGGATCATTTGACGAAAAAGAAATTTGTTAGGAAGTAAAAAAAAAAAAAGCAATTGTTTAATTGTATAGGGAACTAGTACGAAAGCAAGATTCTTGCAAAATCTGGTGTTGTTTGCTGGATGCGTTATGAGAAAACAACTGAATTTGGAAATGGGGTCCTAGCTACAACTTTCTTGCTAATTGAACAGCTGAACATGCGGAATTAAAAGTCGGAATTCATAATCTTTCCGTTCCTTTCATTGCAACTGCATGGGGCCTAACGGATCGATCGATTAGTCGACTGAATCAAAAAAGAAGAAAAATCTTCTACGATATTGATCTTGCATATCAATAGATCTGTAATGACGAAATATATTTTTCTTTTGATATATAGACCTAAGATATTAAGATCGACTTTGTAAAATATAGTATCTAGCAATTAAATATCATAGAACATAAATAGATATCATACTAGAAGATATGTAATGCACGTGAGACGAATGGAATGGATCGAGATCCTCTACAAGGATTCCTTCCTGTGAGGATCGTGTAGGGATTTTCATCCAATCCGGATCGTCTAAGGAGGGAATCAATGGTCCGAATTAAAAACGAACTCTTTCATAAAAAAGTTGATCGACAAGAATTATGTTTATTAAACTGTTCTTTCTCTTTCTTTTTTTATTCAAAAAAAGGGTGAACTGACGTGCTTGACCCCCTTAGGGGTGACCACAAGGGAACCAATTTGTCCTGGAATGTCTAGATTTGAGCCATAGCTGACCTGCGCTGAGAAGGAAATATTAGTCTATCACCACGTCGCGGAACCCATCACTAGAACCCCACCGGACACGAACCCCACCCAAATTCAGCTGTTCGTTCTTGACTTACCTACTAATCGACTGAATTTGTGACACTGGCAATAAGAGTTGAGGTACTATACCTCATAAGGTCTTGATATATAGGGTACATTAATTAGTCCAATTAAGGCTATGTAGAAAGTAGAGGGGGGGAAATTAGGTTGGGTCATGAAGGATGCATGTTCGATAGGGTCAGCTGTCTCCTTCCCTACAGATAAAAAAGCTACCCTTTTTATCCCGATTTGTTTGTCTCCTTTTTGACTTATACATGTCTCAAATTGACTGTCCAATTTCAAAATCAAATGCTCGGATTATATAAATTTTCAAATTAATAGATTAGATTTGGTTTTCTTAATAAGTTGGAAAACCGAGATTGGACAAACAAATCGGGACGGAGGGAATAGAAACCAATTAATGAAAGAGAAGAAACTTCATAAAGGGGCCAATTTTTAGGTACTCTCCCGCAAACAAAAGATAGCTACCATACAATGTGAGTCACTCGTTGTCACCTAATCATTGAACAGAAACGAATGATAATTTATCGTTACATAAATAGTCAGAGTACCACGGAGGCAATGCCACATGGTACTCGAGGAGCGCCGAATAATTACTTCTACATAAAGAGGCCGTTAGGTAATTAAATATATCTAACTGCCATGTGGACTAATAGTAAGATTTGAAATCACTTGAAATGTTAAACAGAAATGCTACTGCTACTGGTACAGCACGTGCTGTACAAAAAGCGCGTACAACGTGTTTTTTGGCTCGTCTTGTGTCCAACAAAGATAATCGGAGCCGCTCATTTTGTTTAAAATATTTTGTTTTCGGTCGCCGTAAAAAATTAGCTCCAACCGATATCGTTAAGGCTTTTACGACACGTCCAACTTTGCTTCATAATTTAAGCTTGCAAAATTGGACGTTTCGTAAACACCCTTGACGATATTGGTTGGGGCTGATTTTTTAAGGAGACCTAAAACAAAATATTTTGAACAAAATGAACGGCTCCGATTATCTTTGTTGGACCCAAGACAGGCCCAAAAGCGCGTTGTACGCGCTACCTGTACAGCACTTGCTGCACCAATAGCACAGTTCAATATTAAATGGTTCTGACCTGTAAGTACCTTGGCATGCATGGAGAGAGAGAGAGAGAGAGAGAGAGAGAGAGGTGACCATAATACTAGACTCATGGACAATGAGAGAGAGAGAGAGAGGTGACCATAATACTAGACTCATGGACAATGCATTGTGCCATAAAAGCTCTTCAACAACCAAACAATAATCCAAAGAAGATCATAATCCCTTCCTAAACTAAAAACCAACCTAATTAGAATCTCAAAATTTAAACACGCTTTAGTTCGTCCAGATCATGCCACCATGATCATAAAGGCTTCATCAACCCTATCAACAGAATTTAAAGACAATGCAGAGGGAGAGAGAGAGAGATTGATTGATTGAGGCTCCATTCCAGAAGCTTTCTTAAAAAATAAGTAGCTTATTTCATATTTTCAAACTCAAAAATAATGTAAATAAAAAATAATTTTTTAATTTTTTTTGCACCGTATTTAAGATCTCAATGAGATCTATCAAACAAGATCCATAGTGATAGAAAAATTATTTGCGTAAATACATGATTTTTGAGCTTGAAATTGCCTTCTTAAAAAATAAGTTCTTATTTTGAGTTCCGGAACGGAGCCTGATTTTAACTATACAACACATTATACAATATATTTTGCAGGATACAATAATGTGACAAAATCTACTTCACACAACATTGTTCACATAATTTTGCACGATATGTCAAATACTATTTCGCTGTTGGTTGAAAAATAACAACAAAAATATTAGAGGCACATCGGTGTGACACACTTCAGCCATACCCCTCTCATACACAGGTGAGTCCCATTAGAATGGGTCTTATCTGTATGTGAGAGGAGTGTGGCTAAATTGTGCCACACCCGATGTGCCTGTGGCATCTCTCCGCATAACATGGGCATGGTGTGTTGTGCATAATGTTGTGTTCTTATATACTTACCAAAAAAAACGGAGAGAGAGAGAGAGAGTTGAACGTACCTTGCAAACGGACATGAAATCATGGTCAGTCTCTCTGTCCCCCAACCCCAAATCGGGAAACTCTCCGATGAATTCTCTCTCCACTGCCGCCCTCTTGTGTTCTCCGACCAGAACACCCGGTTTCCTAGCAAACCCGGTCGCCCTCCCGGATTTCGACACCTCCAATTCCGTCCCGATCACCTTGTCAGCCCCCAAAAAGTTCTTGCAAAAGTGCTCCACCATGATCCTCGGGTTCGCCGTGACGACGTACCGCTTCCCGAAGGAATTGAACACCTTCCACGTCCGCGGGTGCACGTCCTCGGAGTAGAACTTGGGCAGGACCGACCTCGAGACGAGCTCGATGTCGCGGATTTTCAGCCCCGCGAAGGATATGAAGACGAACGTTTGGATCGCGGCGGATTCGGATATGAACAGGTAGGTGAAGTAGACGAAGGGGACCGATAGTAAGAGGACGAGTGCCCGTAGCAGGCTACCGGCTTCGAGAGCGATGAGCATGAAGTAAGGGAAAGCGCTTCTCGATACGAGGAGGGTGCCGTCTAGGTCGGCCGCGACGGTTTGGTTTGATCTCCCGTCGGTGCTGCATTTTGAGATAGGCGGGAAGCGGCATGGAGCACCCATCACCATGGGTGCTAGCTAGAGAGAGAAGGGGGAGGAGAGAGAGAGAGAGAGAGAGAGAGAGAGAGAGAGGGGTTTGTGCTTTTTTTTATTGAGTTTGAGTGTGTTATGTTAAGAAGATGAGGGGGAGAGGGGGGATTTAAAAAGGATTGAGAGAGATGTGTGTGGGGTAAGTAATTGTTGGTGTCTCGTTAGTAGAATCAATTTACGCATATCTCAATCAATTTTTATGATCATCTACTAGTACGTGCGGCAAATAAAAAATGGAGATAAAACTCGTGTCAACTTACTCTACACAACAGCGGATGAAGCTTTCGCACATAAAACCTAGCACGGAATCTGTTAGGATAATGATTTCTACACTTGTTTATTTTTGGATTCTTGATCCGTATATTCTGTATTTTATTCCTGTCAAACTATTGTTTTTATTCTTGGGAAATTTTTATATTGCCTTTCACTTGTTAAGCTTTACGTATATTGAGCCAAGGTATTGTTGCATTGTTAACTAAAATGAATAACGACAAAAAAAAAAAAAAATTAAATAGTGTGAAAATCAATTACTCTGTACTAGTATCTCACTCTTTTTGCACTATATTAGGTGTTATTTTCTAATCAAATAGGCGCGTTACTTCACAGATTAAACAATGAATCGCTTCCGTCCATAATTTTTCGCGCTCTTTGAATGGTGCAAGCTAGAAATTGAAAAAATTATGCACGAAAATACTTCGCTCAGTATACGAGAGGGAGGGACTACATATGTGGCTGAGAGCTAGAGAGTCGTAATGAGGGAAGACTTCTATGGTTTTATTGTTGTTCGTTGTTTGACGTTTAAATTAGGTTAGCTGTAAATTAGAGAGAGAGAGAGAGAGAGAGAGAGAGAGAGAGATCTAAAAGTGGTTGAAAATTTATAGAAATTTCGGTAGTTCAAAAAAAAAAAAAAAAAGGGTGGTTGAAGGTCGTTACCAACGCCTACAACACATTCAATTAGCCTTCTTTTCAGTTTCTTGGCGCCGTTCCATTATGGCTTGTTTTTGCTTTGGCTAAGCTTTGCATTTGGCTAGGTGGCGTAACTTCATTATTTGGTTTTTATAACCAGATGTTCAGGTCATTTTGTGCATACACCTTAACTAATTCCAAGGCCCTGAAGTTGACGGCCAGACAAGCGCCATAGAGTAGCCCGCGGTTTCGGAATGTTTGGCCTTCATGCGGGGTTGAAACATGCTAACTTTATTATTAGATATATAGTTGCCTTTTTTCTTGTTCCTTTTGGTCTTTGTTTTCACATTCAAAAATTATTAAAAAAATATTTAAATACAAAGATAGTTGTTTTATAGACTTTTTTTTTTTGTTAATTTCGCTCATATTTTTTAAAAAAATTATTTATTCGTCTAGATTCTAAATACTAGTATTAAAAAATCATGACTAAGAGTGTGGTTCTACTAACTAAAATAAGTATTTTTTTTTAATTAAAAGTAATGTATTGTGAGAGAATGACATGTCTCGTCAAACAAAAAATAAGTACTTAAAAAATAAGAACTTTAGCAGAATGGGGCCTAAATTTTTCAAAATTTCACTAAGATAAAAATAATCTTAAATAGATAGATCTTTTTCGTATCATTATTTTTTCATGAATTTTTTCAAGCTTGATTTATTTTTTGTCCTAACTCCCCTTATCGAGACAAAATAATGACTAGTATTTAGAATCTGGACGTGTTAATTAAGAAAGTGCTAAAATTTGCTAAAAACTAATCGAATAATACATTGAGTCAGACGAAACCCCTGGCTAGGCTTTCTAATTTCTTTAAGCTCTTGGTATATATGCTTATTGAATAATAAAAATCTATTGCCAACAATATCATTAACCATATAGTGTGTTGCGTGTGGTGTTATTTTTCTTTTCACCTCAATAGTATGTTGTACGTAGTTTCATGGTACTCACCACATGAGTTCATTTCAAATGCATGGGAGATTTAACGATTTATTGTTGCATATGCACATGGAGGAGTCGATAAGCGTGTGACGTTTATTTTGCATTTCAAATCACTTGTACCCGAAAGTGTATTATATATACCCTCTATTTCAATACTTGTGTACATTCGTGCAGATGTGATTGCATGAGAAGAGAGGAAGGTACTCGTGCGCGCGCATTTAGGCTGCTAAAATTGCATGAGAATAGAGGTAAGGAGGAAAATTTGTGCAATCGTGCGACAAAAATTGCACGAATGCAAAGGTACATACATTTTTTCGGATCAAAACATTTGACCTCTATTTTGATGAAATGCCGCTATTTTTCGGGAGTACTCAGATAAAATGGACCTAGATGACATAAGGGGTTGCACACGAAATCTAAAATTGAATTCGAAAAAACATAGGCCTCGGTTAATTTGGAGAAAAAAAAAACTAGTTGAATAAAGAAAACAATCAATGCAGATATAGCATACATTTTTTTTTCTTGATAACAACTGTTAAGGAACAACCGGAAATAGAATACTGGACTCTAATAAAGGAACAGAGGGAGCAGTTGTTTATAGACTTGTTTTTTTTGTATTTTTGTTAATTTTGCTCATATTATTTAAAATTATTTATTTGTCTCGATCGATTCTAAATATTAGAAAAATCATTACTAAATTTTTTAAAAGTTCGCTAAAGATAAAAAAATTAATAAATTAGACAGATCTTTTTCGTATCATTATTTTCTCCTGAAATTCTTTCAAGATTGATTTATTTTTGTACCAACTCCTCTTATCGAGACAAAATAATGACTCTATGCTGGACGTGTTAAGAAAGGGCGGAAATTTGCTAAAAACTATTCTAATAATATATTAAGTTAGACAAAACCCCTTGCTGGGCTTTCTAATTTCTTTAAGCTATTGGTATATATGCTTATTGAACAAAAATACATTGCCAAGAAAATCATTGACCATATGGAATTTAAAGAACCAAAGTAAACGCCGAGTACTCACAAAGCCCCAAGTACTCCCAAAGCCCCAAGTATGATGAGACAGAAAATCAATTCTTTTTCCAATTCGAAGTTTTTTCCTGGAAGTTTCCACCTCTGTGGGCAGGGGCTAGAACTATACAATTTTATAATCGGATTACACATTAATGAGAATAAATTAGTTGAGTGAAATTTCCTGGTCACGAGTAGATGCATGACTGTTTGTGTTGCATGTGGTGTTGTAAATCTTGTTCACGGAGGTATTGTAAACAAGTGTTTACGGTAATCAATAGTGACCGTCCAAATGTATTTCGGACCAATTTCACCTTGACGTGTAAATGGTCGTATGGTAGTACGATATACAACTAGTGTTGACGCGAGACGGGCCACGGAATGCAATATGGTTCTTCAAAAAGAAGAATTGCAATGATAAGGAGAATCGAGAAACTTTTACACTGAACTTTCTTTTTGACCAATTTCACCTTGACGTGTAAATGGTGTATGGTGGTACTACAAACAAAACCCCATTAATTACCCATGTTCGCTTGAATTTGTTTTACTCCCTCTGTCCCAAAATATTTGTCCGATTCGCAAAACGGAGTCTTAAAAATAATATGTTTTTTGCAAGAAAAATTCAAAACTTTTTTTAACAACTTACTAGATATCAATGAGTTCTATTAATTTGCGAAAAAAGTTTGAATTTTTTCTTTCAAAAATTGCATTATTTTTAAGTTATCGATTTACCAACCGGACAAACAATTTGGGACGGGAGGGAGTATTTCCAGTTGGCCAAGTCGTACTCTGTTTTGAAATGGGCGACGGTTTGGTTACAGAGATAAGTACGGAGTAATTAAATTCGAACCCACCAAGAAAAAGCAACCATTAATGTACATGATCATGTATACGTACGTGCCTAAAGCTCCAGAAACAGTACGTCTACGCTGAGGCAAGTAATTAAAGGCCAATTTAATTTAAGGAAGGGAAATAAATTTTGGATCCAAAGCGACTTGAATCAAATATTAACTGCTTCGTGAGAAGATGCTGGAATTAATTTTGTTAGATTTCTTCGAAGGTTTCAACCTAAAATTAATTCAATAAAAAAAAATTTTCTCTCATGTCTAACATGGTAAATTAGAGCTAGATCTTGAGTGGCCTCACCTCCCGTGGGAAAGTTTTTGTTGTCCGAGTCAATCGCTCAGCTCCTGGATCTGCTCGTCTGTCATCTCCACGTGTATCCGGTCTGCACGAGAGGGGGAGTGTTAGATTTGTTCCATATCTCTCATTTAAGCCACCTAAACTTAGTTAATATATTTCAGAGGTTATTCTACCTATTGCAATTAATTTTAGGTTGAAACCCTCTAAAAAAAATCTAACAAATTTGATGACTTAGAACATTTATATAGTTAGAAGTTCCATCTTAGATAATCAAGAACTCCATGTGAAAGCAACGAGACAACCGTTTGATGATGGCAGAAGTAGAGGTGTCAAATGGGACAGCACGGGCATGGGGCGGCACGACACGTCACAGGCACGGTTTTGGCCTGGCACGGTTTTAATGGGCATGGGGCACGGCACGGGCATGGAAGTGGGCGGCACGGCACAGACACGACATGAAAGTTGGCCTGACACGGCACGACACGGCACAGTCGTAGGCGGGCATGGCACTGGCACGGAAAGTGGACGGAAACGGCACGATTCTAGCCGAGCACGGGCATGGGCACGACACCGGCACGGGACGAGGCACGGAAAAACAAAAAAATAAAAAATAAAATATTAAATAAGCCAAATAGCTTCTTTTTTTTTTTTATCCTTATTCAATATTTTTTCGCATTTTACATTTCTCAGGAAAAAAAAGTAAACAACTAAGACTTCTAATTTAAAAATAATAATATCTTTAAAAATCAAGTTTTAGAAAAAATCAATTTTTTACCTTTAAAAATTTATCAATTTTTATTCAGTTATTTGTTTTTGTTAGTGTTGTAAAATTTTGCTAGTGGCATCCCAAATCAAGGATCATCTTTTGCAAGTCACGAAATAGAAGATTCTTTAGGTAACAACTTCTCTCTCACTCTTGGTTTTGAAATTTGGCTCTGCATTTTGGTTGAAACTTTGATTTTTGGTTCTGTATTTGCTGTTAGGTTCAAAGTTTAATAGGTCCACAGTTAGAGTCCAAGTGGTTAAATACAGACCATAGGCATTTCATAAGTTGGTATTTGCTCGTCTTATTTTGGTTAAAGAACAAAGCAATTTTAGTTGGACGATCTTTCCTCTTAACAAATGGCATTTTGGTTGTTTGGATGCAAAACAAGTGCCGAGTAAAATAAATTACACCAAAAAGATGATGAGAGATAGAGGCATTTTTCTTGATTAATATGAGGGAAATAATCTTTTTTGTTACACCATTTAAGAAAAACAGAGACTTTGAAGGTACGGATCGGGAATGTTTGCTTTTTGGGAAGATTTTTTTGGGACAAAAATTGGTTGATGATGTGCCGACACGACAAGATCTAAAAACGGCATGGTACGACACTATTAAGTAAACGGATCAACACGGCACGACACGATTGAAAATGGCACGGTACAGCACGACACGATTTAAGTAAACGGGCCGGCACCGCACGACACGGTTGAAAAATGACACGGCACAACATGACACGATTTAACTAAACGGCACGGCACGGCCCGATTGAAAAATGACACAGCACGGCACGACACGATTTAAGTAAATTAAGTAAATGGGCCCGCACGGCACGGCACGGCACGAAGCACGATTGGCACGAACCTAAATGGGCGGGGCCGGCACGGCACTACCCGTTTGACACCTCTAGGTAAAAGCGGAGCAATTAATCTCGTTTCACCTCCCGGGTTCTAATCCGGGATGCCTTCGAAATCCGACCCCATTCCATTAACATTTTTTTTCACTTTTTATTACTTTTTTGGTTTTGTCTTTATTCGAATTTTTTAGCGTTTATTAGTTTTGTACCTCATTTTTTTGGTTTTTCGATTCGTCTCGTCAAGACTAATCGAAAAAATAAAAAAATTTACTTTCACCCAAATACTCTGGAAAATAATCACTTTTTAGCCACACACGGAAAAAAAAAAAAGTCGATATTTTGACCCCCCCCTTTTTTTTTTTTTACTTAAAAGTGATTATTTCTCAAAATATTTGGATAAAAGTGAAAAAAAAAATTTCCATTTTTTATTCGTCTCGTCGAGACGAATCAATAAGTCTCAAAAGTTTGGCACAAAACTAACTAACGCAAAAAAATTCAAATAAAGACAAAATGAAAAAAGTTAAAAAAAAAAAAAATGTTAATAGACGGGCCCTGGGGTCAGTATTAACTAATGCCGATGCGAGACGGGCCACGGCCGGGATGCAGTATGTTTCTTCAAAAGAAGAGTTGCGATGATAAAGGAGAATCGAGAAACTTTCACAAGAACTTTCTTTTTGACCAATTTAACCTTGACATGTAAATGGTGTATGGTACAGCGCTATATACAAAACCCCATTCCCCATGTTCGTTCCTTGAAAGAAAAAAATCAGGAGGCCGGCCAAGAGGTCCCACTTTGAGACTTGGGATCCCAGCAGAACATGCAAAAGGTAAAGCCTATCGATAGGCGGTTTGGCGGCTAGCTTCAATTTTTGCCTTTTTCATTTTCCCATTTTCAACAGAAGAAAGGGAGGTTTCAAAAGAGAACTACTTACGTGTACATATATAATTAATGTACGTGCCATGTATACATGAGTTTTGCGAGGTCAGTAGCGTCAGGATTTTATTCCCGGAGGATCAGCTTAATAGGCATATTTTTTTTATCGGAACATATACTTAATATATTGTAAGATTTTTTGCTTTTTGATTCATTACATTTGTACATTGAAATGATTCATTAGGCTACATCAATTATCAGGTGCTTATTTTTTTATTTTATGAAAGAAATTGAGAAATGAGAATATAAAATAACTATTATTTTTATCAAATCGAACCAAAATTATTAAGATTATAAGTAGCTGTATATGAATAATTATCAATATATTCAAAATCAGGTATATACAAAATAAAAATTTTAAAACTCGGACGCTGAAGAGCCAGCGTCGGGGCCTGGGATAGCTCCGCCCCTGTGTGAGGCCCACCTCCTCTGGTTCTACAAAGATGATTTAAACTGCTCATTATTTTTAAAATATTTTTTTCATGAAATCCTGTAAAAAATCAGCTCAATCCGATATCGGTAAGAATTTTTTTCTGAATTTGTAGGTGCAAAACTAAGCAATTAAGTAGTTTCGTCCCCCACAAATTCAAAAAAAAATCCTTACCAATATCGGGTGAAACTGATTTGTTACAAGGCTCAATAAAATAATATTTTAAAAATAATGGGCTATTCAAATCATCTATGTGGGATCCGAGATGGATCCCACAAAACTCATATGTGCATAGTATGTACAAGCTCATATGTATCCATAGCTTTTTCTTTCGAGATAAGGAAAGAATGTGAGATTTTTAATTTAAAAAAAAAAAGAAGAAGAAGCTAATAAATTAATTTAAAATTAAAAAGCACCTCAAGCACAGTTTCTATGAAATTTTACTAGATTTTAGACAATTTATTAGCTCCTAGGAATTCTTAGAATTTTAAATCTAGTTGATAATAAATTATCTAAAATCTAGTAAAATTTCATAGAAACCGCGCTTGAGGTGCTTTTTGAATAACATTTTAGATTTCGAGTATTGCAAAAACTTATTTTCACTTTTTTGCATTTTTTTGCAGCAAGCTAGGATTACCAAGTAATTTTACAATTTTAGCCAAAAATATCATCTACTTTTACAAAAAATTGGAATCTATAGTCTAAATTAAATTAAGCAAAATCTAAAAGGATTCTGATTTTGGCACTCCAAAAATTGATGGAGGGACTCCAAAACTGAACTGTGTTGATACATAAAACGATGTCATTTTGGAGCCCCTCCATCAATTTTTAGAGTGCTAAAATCAATTTCCAATCTAAAAACTGGTTCAAAATGGGGCAAAAAATGGAAGGCCAATCGCGGACTTGAGAGAGAAGCTGCCTCCTATTTTTAACTACTTTAGAACTGCTTTACAAATTTTTCAACATCAACCCAACTCCACTCCAAACTCAAAAATGTCTCTATCTTTTATCTTCTTGGTGAAGAAAAAATTTACTTGGAAGCAACCAAAACCCATGTAGATGGGCCATACACTCTCTGGAAAATCTAGTGGATAAATTGTGGTTGAGGTTTGGAGCTCTTTGTCGCGTACTGTCCATTGTTTTGCATCAACAGTAGAGAAGCGTGTGCAGTTCAGTCTAAATCGTTCATCTTTATAGTCAAGGGTTCAGATTTGCCGAAATTTTTCCTGGTAAAAGTGCATTCTTACGTACCGGTAAGGATGTGAAACCAAATCTGAACTATTAAAAATATCATCCGACGATTGCGATCATTTAGACAACATCTCTTACACTGCAGACAAGCCATATTCCTTTCCCCGGCCTCTCCATAAATAACCATAAGCTGTTGCCAACGAGTTCCCACGTGCATGTGATAAGCTTGTGGCTAAGCCATAGCCACAGAGTTGTTGGCTCATTGAATAATATTAATAGAACCACATGCAGGCATCCCTCCTCTCTCTCACCCTCTGATCTGAATATGCTCGCATTAATGGAGCTTACACTGTACTATTTAGTTTTACTCTCTATAATTAGTGAATTTTTTGGTTAGTTTTTTTTGCCAAATGCTGGTTAGTTTTTTTTGTCAAATGCTATTCGGGGACCCGTTATTCACTATGGGTACATCATTTGGCGTATACCGGATGCACATCAATATACGCATGGACTAATTTTTTACAGCATCTCTTCATTCATACATTTTTTTTCCTGATAATCAGTTGGCGGGTGAGTTTGTGTGGACTTCGATAAATCCTAAAGAACCATAAAATTCACTGTTCACTAACGGGAGCCCCACTTAAAACCAGAGTAAATGCTTTTTGTGAACTGACCCAAAAGGAGCTGATTAACACTTGAGAGATTTAGAACATATGGAGACCCAAGGAGGGAGCAACCCCTTATAAGTACAAATATAAAGGGCTACGACCATGAGTAGTGTGATATACCAAATGGCACCTTTTTCTGGGCTCTTTCATCATTTTCGTTGTCAAATATGTAAACTTGGAACATAGTGCAACCTTTGTCTGCAACAATGGTTTTCTCATTGTCTGGTTACATCACAAAAGAATAGAACGGAGCGAGGAGGCCGGATTAGATATATGTATGTGTGGCCCCTAGACAATTTCTGGAATCTAGCTCAATTAGTACTACAATCAAAGAGAAAGAATTTAGGACTTCCACCAACTTGGGTTGGAAGGAGTTGGGTGGTCTCCCCCCATTTCCAGAAAGTTGATTTAGTAATGAGAACAGAGAGGGATACCGATGGGATCAATATTTTCAATTCTTGTGTACATGTAAAACCGGCCTACCCTAGCTAGTGGACCTTTCTTGCAAAACGACATGGATCGGAAGAGGCCCATACCTTCCATCGGTTTCTTGATTTAGAGCAGTCATCTCCGACATGGACTGGAGTTGGGATATATATATTCTCATACGTAAGCTCGATATATATACTCCGTGTATATATATATATATATATATATATATATATATATATCGATAGAGAGAGAGAGAGAGAGAGAGAGAGAGAGAGTCCCCTTATAAATAAGGACCACCTCATTTTAATAAAATGAGGACCTCTCTTTTCCGATTGAATTTTGATGATTCGATCCGCTCAATGTGTTTAGAACGTGATTTTAAGGGTACCCGCGTAAAATCAGCAAAAAAAAAAAGACTGGGAAGGGCTTCATTCGAGCAGTTTTTGTTTATTTTTTATCGAACTGTTCAAATAAAAATTGCTCATCAAATCAAACCCTTCCTGGTTATTTTTTTTGCCGATTTCTTGCGGGTACCTTTAAAATCATGTTCTGAATATATTGACGGCTCGGATAATCAAAATTCAATCGGAAAAGGAAAGTAATGAAGTGGTCTTACCTGAAGATTTCTGTATATATATATATATACACAGAAATCAGCAAAAAAGAGAATTGCATGCGTACACCTGATCTAATCCGCTTTTGCTAGAGGAGAATTGCATGCTTATTATTACTAGCAGAAACTGACGGTCCTTTTTCGCAGCGGTTAACGTGTAAAAAAGTGTCTCGATACACAGAAGAGTATATTCGTATTTGCGAAAATGTGCGTCGAAATTCCAACTCCTTTTAAGTGTTTAAGTGGATATCACTCCCTCCTTGATAATTAAGGGAGTTCACGATTCGGGATTGTCTAAATATTAGGCAAGTATTAGATTGAGTAGGTCGTCTTTATTTTGCTCAAGCTCGCACTTCTCCTGCAAAACCTCTGCTCCCGTTTAGTTAATCTATGAATTTTTTAAGTAGCAAAAAAAAAAAAAAATCTTTCTATCGTCTAAATTTGGTACGGTTGAAAACATATCAATGGTACTGTATCTTTTAAGTATGCGACTAAAATTCGTAAGATAAAAAACTGTGCATTAATTTGGTATCTTTATTATTCGTCCGTTTGTCGGGCGAGTAATGTTTTGTGGGGTAAAGAAGAAATGTGGATAAGAGGTGAATATGGTTCAAGGGAGGTTTTGGTTGGTACAATTGATATGGGTGAATAAGAGTAGGTGGATAAAAAAAGAATGTGAGAAATTACTTGGTTGCCCTTATATAATCTCAAAAACATTTGGATAAGCTACCAATGGTGTGTGGGATAGGAGAAGCGGCTTTTTTCGGTTGTGGGTTTTGAGTTGTGTTTTTAAATAAAGGTAGAGAGAGAAATGAGAGTAATGATTGTGGAGAGAGGTAAAAAGTAGAGAGAGATAGAGTGAAAAATGAAAGTAACGATTGAAAAATTAGAGAGAGAAAAAGTAAAAAAATTATTTTATCCAAAACCCTGGATTTAAAATTCCAAACCGAACAAGGGCTAAGAAATTGCAATTGTTAGCCTCTCTGAAGAATAAGCAATCTGGGTGTTAAGGGCGGACCAAACATCGGATAAAGACCAACCCTTTTGAGCTTATATTGTGGCCCCACCCTCTTCTCCCTCCAATAAACAGGCCCTAAAAACCGTCGATAGACTCCATACAGCCTAGGTGGCTCAATCACATGAATTTTGTGTTATTTGTTCATTTGTTTTTCGTTTCTGCATTCATATCTTTTATAGTCTGTCGGGAGCTCCGTATTATATCGAGAATGTTCCCTGACTCGAACACTTGAGTTATCAAAAAAAAAATATCGAGCATGACTTGAATTTTAGTCTACGGACATTCTTATGGGGGTGGCTTATTACAGCTACAACCACAATCAAGCCGAAATATCTCGTGATCAATTTAGAGGTGGAGACAAAACTTATTATACATTTATTCAGTTGTCTTCATATTACTCCAAGGGGACAGCTACTGTGGTCCTGTGGACGCCACGGGCGGCCAAGAGCCAATTACTAAAACCTTTTGTGTAATTTACAACTTATTAAAGGCCTTAGTTGAATCTCAAAGCCTAACTATAGTGTACTTCGGGTTGGTGCTGTGCAGTGAGGTGTACAGCGCGTATCGTTCTGCATACTTCCGAGCCGTCGCATGCGCATTCGACGGCTCGGATCTCATCTCGGCAACCAAGGATTGAGAGCCGTTCATTGCCGAGATGAAATCCGAGCCATCGGATGCACGATCCGACGGCTCGGAGGTGCGCAGGACGGTGCTGCGCATACCACTACACAACACCATCCCCCAATTGAACTATGTCAGACCATTTGGAGTGTAGTCCTTCAATTTGTTTACAATTAAATTTCATAGATTCTTAAAAAAATTAAAAATCAGCTCATTCAGATATTGGTAGGGACTGGTTCAATTTATTCACTTTCCTTGTATCAGCGACGAAAATCGATCAAGTCACCGATATCCAAAATGAGATGATTATTTACAAGGACTCTTAGAATTTTGTTTCAAAACAAACTAAGCGACTCCGACTACTTGTGCAGGCGAGTCCCACACAATCCGGTGTACTTGTGGCTTACCAATTGGTGAACCTATAGTTCTTTTCTTTTTCAATTTAAATTCATTATTTTACTGGCCCTCATATTGTGATTTTTATGAAAAAAAACTAATTTTATTTTATTTTGGTTGTACTTTCAAAATTTTGTTTTCCTCACATTTTAGAGGTTTTGATCTTTCCAAGTTTTGAGAAATAGTATCGTATCCATTTTTCGTGTGCTTTCCAATTAAGGCAATAGCCAATAAGAATGATTGGCCACGCTTTACCAAAGGTCCTTTTCCGGAAAGTACCCATATTTTGCACTATTTCCTTTTCAGGATATGGACAATAGAACTATTCTTTTAACTCCACACGGATGGTGAGAGTGGAGCATGACACTAGTAAGAAGCGAACGCTATTCTTTTATTTGGAACTTGTGGAAGAGAAGGGGGAAAGAAAACATACTTAATTATATACATATGTATATGTATTGCAGAACTGTTTGGATCAAGCACTTATACTGATATGCGTTTGAGCTGAATTTTTACAAGATCATCTATTTTAGCAATTTAAGTGAATGGTTTGAATCATCACACTGAGACCCAGAACAAAAGTGTGTTAAAGTATGTGTCAAATGTAGTGTCCTTTGAACACTCCCATATACTTCTATATATACACTCCTCTCGTTTTTGAATTCCTATAGAAAGAGGATGAAAAATAGCAAAATGAACTCAATTTTCCTCCTATTTTCTCTCCGACTTTCTCTCTTAACTATTTTCTTCATTTCTTTTTCTTTCCACAAGTTTCAAATAGGGCATTAACTATTCTCTTAAGAAACGAACACTTTCAGTTAGTTGGTTCGATTTTACAACCAACAAAAATTTCTAAGGATGGATCAACGGAGGTTTGCATTAGTGTTGTCTTCAGCGCTCCAACATTAGTTGGACTACATTTAAGTGTTAGTAATTTAATTTAATCAACGGGTAGCTGTAATCTTAACGTGGGGAGATTAATAAGTATTTAATATCATGGAGCTCGTAATATAATTGAGATAAGGACGGGAGTGCAATTATAATTCTGTAGTGGGGTGAATTATAATTAGTGAAATAAGAAATAGAATCCTGGTGGGATTAGGTTTTCTTATTTACACTGGGAGCCCAGACTTATTACTCCTTAGGTCCCTATCGTAGCCCTATATATGCACGTTATGCTCTCTAGGTTAGAAATACGTTTTCACGTTTTCTATTATTCACGAAATAGAGGCAGGCTTAGAGAGAGCAAACAGATCGTGAGAGAGTCCACACTCGGTTCGTGTTTTAGACGTGCAGGGAATACGATAGAAGATTGTAAGGTACGGCCGAGCAGTATTCGTGGCTTATAGCAAGACGTGCTATAACAAGTTCAACCAGCGTTCGTGTCGCAGGGAGTTGAGGAGAAACCCTAATTCCGCCTTGTAGGGTTTTACTTATTTTTGTTGTTTAATCTGCACGCATAATTACTGGGTTCTGGGATTCGTTTCCCAACATTAAGTTGGTCGAAACACACAAATTTAAGCACTAGTCTTTTTCGTTCATAGCTCTGCGCACAAAAAGTTTACGTATTTAGAACTGAATTAGAATAAAAGTGCTATTTTTGTTTGCAAGAGGAAATTAGAAGTTCCTATTTTAAAAAATTTTAGGATTTTTCATTTTTTCAGTAAGCGTTAATTTGGATACAAATCTTTTTCGTTTTTTTAGCTTAGCCCTTCACACTTGGATACTAAAATTTAGGGAAGCGATCAGACGGAGACCTTAGCGACCCTTGAGGTAGGGTTGGCCCTGATACTATTACGAATCTTTTTCGTGTTTTTTTAGCTTAGCCCTTCATACTTGGATAATAAAATTTAGGGAAGTGAGACGGAGACCGTAGCTACCCTTGTGGTAGGTTTGGCCCTGATACTATTTGTCACTGCAAACTTAGTCGAGATGCGTGTATCCTAGTCAAAAACACCCTATTATGACAACAAAAAGATAGACCAAAACGAAGCCGGCCTCTAATTAATACTCCACTCCAATCAACAAGCAATGAACAGACTGAAGAATTAGGAGTAGCATTTATAATATAGTCTCACCCACTTAATCGGTCTGTTTTTCTCCCTTTCCTTAAAGACAAGTAATTATAAGGGACTTTGATGATCTGAGCAATCACTTTCCTACAAAAAACACGGCCGTGACCCATCAGGCCATCATCAACCTAATATTGGGTGGAGAATAATGAATGGATGACTACTACTATCATGGCATGCATTAATGCCCAGCCGAAAGAAAATCAACCATCCTCTCAGAGATTATCATTTGGTGCCTCTTGATTCAGATTGAACATTGAAGTGAGATGGGGACATACATGGAATTTAATTAATATGTTGTTATCGGGGGGCCTGTTTGGTCTTTTTTATCACGAGCAGTACAAGAATAAAAATATGTAGATCGATTACACTGAACGGGACATTAGCTCATAATCGTATGAAGCCCAAGTGATATTAATGGAACAAACTAAGGGTGAATTCCTTACCCAAAAAAGTAATAATAATAATAATAATAATAACTAAGGGTCAGAATCACTTCCAATAAAAAATTACCCTCATGTTTGAGAAATTTAATAACTACCCCAAGTCACATAAAAAAATTACCCTCTATCGGTATATAGCCGCTTGAAAATTCGGCGAAATTTGCCTGATTTGTCAATTACAATGGACTGCACTCGCCTTTAATAGCTTGTGAAAGGCTAAAGAGGTGTGAAAATAGCTTTCACAGACTAAAAAAACAGACAGTTTGCCCTATTATTATCAGGATTTGATGATATCGGACAGATTTCGTGTCAAGATTTGATGATATTGGATAGATTTCGTTGAATTTCCCAACGACTACATCACGACAAGAGAATAATTTGTTATACATGCGGTATTTTGTAATTTTTCAATCACGAGGAAACAACCTATAATTTCCAAAATCCTCTGGGGTGATTTTGGTAATTTATCCAACGAAACAAATAAGCCTCATTGGTGAGAAGAAGTAATCAAATGTTCGCTTCCGTATTAACTCCTTGACCTCCCCTAAAGAAGTACACAAGGGTGTCCCGCATGAGCTAAAGTCCGTTTGATATTTTTCCCTTTGGAATTGGGAAATATGTTTATCTTTTAGGGGTGTTAAATTGGGATGTTCATGTTTAGTAGAATTAACTTTTCTCACATTTCCGTTTTGAAAAAAGAAAAAAGAAAAAAGAAAAAAGAAAAAACTTTTGTCGGCCCAATAATTTACTCATGGACCGAACACAGGGCTTGGTTGAGAGTTTGGGCCCGACACATATTTTGGGCCAGTTTAAAGATTGACCCAGCCCAGTTATTAGCCCATGCTTGAAGGCTTTTTTATTATTATTATTTTTCTTTTGGTCCACACTCCACAGCATCTTTGATGGTACGAAATGATGAGAGATCAGGAAAAAGAGATTTTTAGTCTTTTACCACCAATTGGTGAGATTGGGTGAGAAACGAGAATTACCAATTAAAAAATTATTTTTGTATTTCTCTCTTAATTTCTCATCAAAATGCTCAATCTAAATGACTGATTTTATAAGAAATCATTATTATTTCTTTTTGTTCTTGTATTGTAAAATCCCTTCAAATTAGCCTCCACACATGCTCTTAACCCTTGCTCTGTTTTCATACTCTCAACTTTTACCCTCACGCATGTAGTTGTTTGGAAAGTTTTTCAAAACGATTTCACGGTCACGCTCTCACGTTATGTGACTTAGTGGAGTACTAAGAGCAAGTATACCAGTCATTAGGTAAAAAAAAATGGTGAACAGTACACTTTTTTCATTTTACCTACTCATATTTCTCTCAACACTACACTAATACTATCTATTTTACCTAACACCAATTAAAATATATATTTTTTTACTCATTCTTTATTATCTTTATTGTTTAAAGAGAGGAGAAAGGAGGGAGGAGAGAGAGAAAGAAATAATAAAAAAAAAGAAAGGAGTATGGATAGTGCTTAGGTAAAAATAGAGAACAATTATTCACAAATGCATTTTAACTCCTCTTTTAGAGCAAGTACACCAGGAGAGGGGAAATAGCTTTTTGGCTATTTTACATGGGCAAAACTCAAAAAATAGCCTGCACCAGAAGAGGTAAAACAGTAGCTAAAATGAATTTATGAACAGTTGTGATCTATTTTTACCTATGCACTATTCATGCTCTTTTCTTTTGTTTATTGTTTCTTTTTCTCTCTCCTCCCTCATTTCTCCTTTTTTAAATAATAAAGATAATAAAGAATGACTAAAATATATATTTTAATTGATGTTAGATAAAATAGATAGTATTGGTGTAGTGTTGAGAGAAATATGAGTAGGTAAAATGAAAAAAGTGCACTGTTCACTATTTTTTTTTACATTTTAGCTCCTCTTTTAACTCATTTGGTGTAGACTATTTTTTATATTTCTCTTAAATAAAATAGAAAAAAATATATTTTTGCGCATCTCGTGCACTTGCTGTAAGGACCCTTGCAATCGACACCTTCTTCATTTCCCTTTCCCTTCCTTCTCCCCTGCCCCTTCCCTTCTCCCCTCAACAAATGGGTAGGCCCATCAGTGCCCTTTAAACAAGGTCCGAAGCTGTGGTCGCTGAACCAAGGGTTTTCCTTTCTCTCCTTCTTCATTGGGAACTAGGGTTTCACCGTACCAAATCCAAGAACAACGGCCTGCTCAAAATTCACCTGTGCGCATCGATCAGTAAAGCCAAGAAGAAGCAGCAGCAGCAGCAGCGGATATGGCGAGTAGCCAATCCTCTGTAGCAAAGGTGCCATTCCATGTACCCATTGAAATAGCGATTGAAATCTTGTCAAGATTACCCGTGAAATCTCTCCTCCGATTCAAATCCGTGTCCAAAACCTGGTACGCTCTCATCAAAAGCTCTCATTTTGTATCCAAACACCTCACCCAGTCCACTCTCAACCCCAGTCCCACTTCAGCTCTCTCCTTGTATCCATTGTCAACACCAACAACTATCACTCGCCCTTGCTGCACTTGAACCATCCATTTCATGAGCATACAGCTCTTGATTTCCCTTTCTTGACTGAGTGGGAATATATCAGCATTGTGGGTAATTTTAATGGCTTATTTTGTTTTTACAATAAGTGTGAGCATCCTGTGATTCTTTGCAATCCTGCGACCAGAGATTTTCGCCCAATTTCCAATGACATATGGTGGGACATTACGAATATTGCTTTTGGGTTTGGTTTCCATCCCAGTGCTAATGATTACAAGTTGATTAGGATTGTGTCTTGGGTGTGTAGCCTTGACGAGACATTCTTTGTCCAAACTGATATGTACGAAATGGGCAGCAATAAGTGGAAGCTAAAGTGCCTTCGGTTTCTGGTGACGAGGTTGTTGATGCTGTGGAATATGAGATTTTGGGATGCAATACAAAAGCTTTTCTCAATGGGGCTTAATATTGTGAGGCAACTGCTTCAGTAAGTGATGAAGTGATTGTTGTGTCGTTCGACATGGATAATGAGGTTTTCCAGATAATAAGAACGCCACATATTTTGGGTGGGGTTCGGGAGGAAATTATTTCCCTTTCCAAATTTGTGCAGCTAAAGGATAAACTCTGCTTGATTGATTATCATGACGAGAGATGCCTTGATGTGTGGGTGTTGAACGAAAATCAGAAGTCTTGGACTTGCCAATTCAACATTGGATGTTTTCCAAGAATTGAGAATATTGTGAGACGTGGGGACTTTTGGAGAATTATACTTGTTGGATGTGCGAAAAATGGCGATCTGATAGTAAACTAAAAATCTTCTGGCTTTTGATCAGGTTCGACATCTGTGTCAGATTTGTTTGTACACGGAGACCCTGGTTCCAACATAACGAAAACAATGAAGGCAAAAATGCCAGTGAAGTTGTGCTTAACGAGAACAAAAAGAAACAGATGAATCTATGAATTCATGTATGAGACTCAGGTATCAGTCGTTCTCTTAAATAGTTCCTTTGTTCATCAATATTTTAGTGATTCAGTTAACTATGCGTCGAGGTAGTCGCTTTCGAAACTGGTCTAAAATACTCGCATTTACTACATTATGTGCTACCTTTTTGAGCCAGAAAATAGTTTCCTTCGAATGATTATTTAAAAGTGTATATTGCTACCTTCGTGAGCCAGAAAATAGTTTCCGTCGAATGATTATGTAAAAGTGTGTATTATGTGCTACTCAAACCATATATTTTGGAGCTGTGTTTCAGTGAACTAGCATCTGCAAATTGAACAATTGGTGTCTGTACGTTTTCGTTTCTCATGAGCATAAATTTTGTCAGTTTTGTTGGTGTTTTAAAAGGCCTGAGGCGCATTGAAGCGGCAAGGGCCCCTGGAGCCTAAGTGATGAAGCAGAACACCTGAGTGAAGTGGAGAGCACAGTGGGAAAAGAATTGTTATACTTCATCAAATGACCAAACAATCACCATCTAATATGACATCTATTTGATTGAAAACCAACATGTATCATAAGGCAAGTATCATTCTTTGAAGCCCTACATTTAGAACTTAATCATCTTACATAGCAATCACGTAACAATGTATGAAATAGCAACAACAAAAAAAACATAATATTCATCCATCCATCCATCAAAAAACATAATATCCGACGTAGAATGAGAGTTCTAGTTTCTGGAAAATCCTTTATTGTGACTACTTGTTACAAAAAGCTGATCACTCTCAACTCTTATTTATCCCCTTCTTCGGTAAATTTGAACCTTGCCATTTTTGCCATGCTCTCATATTTACCACAATGATGAGCTCCATTGATGAGCTTGGAAGGAGTTTCCCTTCGAATGATTATGCCGTCTGGCTTTAGGTTGAGTGAATCAAGATCCTCACTTGACCGCTCAGGTGATGTGAAATGGGATCAGCCTCGGATGAACGCCATGTGTATGAGGTCTCAAAATGTTAATTGTTTGACATGGTACTACAAGTCTCCATGTGTTGGAGCCATGTTTCCAGTGATGTAGGATTTGCGATTTGGTGCCCGCACATTTGTGTTTCTTCGGAACATAAATTTTTTGTTTTGCTTCTTTGGTATGACAATGTAGTTGTATAACTTGTATCCATATCTGTGACTGCACTTTTCTTTTCCTTTCCTTTCTTTTCTTTTTTTTTTTCCCCTTGCTGTGGGGTTTTTCAATGGAGTCTAAATCAAGTAGTTCACTTTGATGTTTTTGTCTCTCCATTATTTAGTGCGTGTCAATTGCCCCAAAACTGCTATCCAATTCAAGTGTGTTAATGTAAATTTGCAAGGATTCTGTGAAAAATGTTATGTTTATATGTGGGCGGGCTCGCTTGATGGTATTGGTAATTCTGTAATTATATTCAGTTGTGGTTCACTGGTCTTCGTGATTGATGCAAATTTTACGAGGATAGGGAGCACAATGGATCTGGTATTGTGTCCATTATCTGGCGATTGTAGAAATGATCATGTTCTCGAATGGCTGAGAGAGTGGGGGTTCGTGGTAGCTGAGGTTTGTTTTTGCAGCTTGATCTACGAAAACAACCTCGGCTTTACTACAAAAACTACAAAAATCAGCCTCTACTTAAGCTTCCATCTGTAACATAGAAATGATCATATTTTGCTCATTCTGGATGGAGTTGTTCGTTGTTAGTAGTACATCTTTAGATCTTCGAGATGATCCATACATCATTAAAAGTTGATGATATTTGCGTGCTTGTTGAAAAATATTATAATCATACTTTCACATAGCAACAGACATTCCATTAAACTTTTCAGGAACTGTCCGGAGCAATTGCTAGAGGTGTCCAACACTTGTGGATCTCACAAAAAATACTCTTACGAGTAAGAGTATAATGTATTGTGAGAATAATGTTGATTGTCTCGAACATTCTCATTCTTTAGGGCCCCATTCTCCCTAACTTTTTTTCCTTTTTCGTTTTGTGTGTTTTTTTCGTCTTTTTTAGTTTTCGATAAATTAGAGTCATATTTTTTGAATTAATGATTTGTCTCGATGCGAAGAATCTAAAAAGTAGTATATAAATTATGACCAAAAATAAAGAAGCGTTCATTAAAGACTAAAATACCAAACAACTGTATTTTTTATTTGTAATGTCATCTTATCTTAAGTTTTTTTTTTTTTAATATCGGTTCACATTTTTACATTTTTTGGTATTAATCGTTCGTCTCGACGAGACAAATCGAAAAAGAGACAAATCGAAAAATTATAAAAGTATGGACCGATGTTGAAAGAATTCAAATAAAGCAGCACCTTAGACAAATAAGACATGTTTTCGTCTTTGTTGAACTTTTTTTTTTTTAATCATAATTTTATACTATTTAGATTCATCTGATCGAGACAGATGATTAATTAAATAAGAAGATGAAAATTAAAAGTTAAAAAGAATGCACCTAGGAAGAATCCCCATGTGCCCATCAACGACGGTTGAAAAGTGAAAACTGCACCGTGGGTTTTGCATTTGGGAAAATTTTAAAAAAACCTCCTAACCTTTACTTTAAATTTTAATTAGACTCTCAATCTTTTAAAAAAATCAATTTTACCCCAAACGTTATCTTCCGTTAATCAAAACGCTCCCTTCCGTCTGAATGACTAACGGATTTCGTTAAAGGCTCCGTTAAATAGCGTCCTGATCGAATTTTGATGATCCGAGCTGCTCAATGCTTTTAGAATGTGATTTTAAGGGTGCACATGAGAAATCAGCAAAAATAATGACCGAGAAGGATTTCATCTAAATAGTTTTTTATTGAATAATTCAATAAAAAACTGTTCAAATCATACCATTTCTTGTCATTTTTTTTGTTGATTTCTAGCGAGTATCTTTAAAATCACGTTCTAATCACATTGAGTGGCTCGGATCATCAAAATTCTAATCAAATTGAATCGGTGCGAAGATCTCATTTTTCTTATCATTTCATCTTAAATGGTCGTAATGAATTTTTGACTCTAATACATTTTAATGAGCACCCTAAGAGAGACTTGAAATTAAATAAGGAGCTTTAGGGTTCTCATTGAAAGACCTTAAAGCTAAAAATTCATTATGACTATTGAAGATAAAATGATAAAAATAAAATAAAATCTTTGCACCGATTCAACCAATTTGAAAATCGGAACACTTAAATAATATTAAATAAATAAAAGAGAAAAAATATAAAAATTATTAAATAAATAAAGAAGAAATAAGAGAAAATGGGGTTGGGGTATTTCTGGGGCACAGACTGCAGAGGTATTTGGGGTATTTTTAGAAGAGGAGCGGGGGGGTAAAAGCAATTTGCTTTGGGTATTGGCCTCCTTTTCCCGCTGTTTTGTATACTGGTTTTGCATAGTAACAAGGGTGGTGTTATTCGCAGCTACGTATTTTCTCCCATAGCCCGCTATATTTCGGTAAGTAGTTGTTGAAAATTATAAATAACATTTCGGTAAATAGATGTTGAAAATAAAATTATATTTCGGCAACTGCATGTCGAAAATATGTTCAACCTTCGGTATGCAACTGCTAATACATACATTTCGGTAAGTAGCTGTTGAAAAAAAGATTATATTTCGGTAATTAGGTGCTGAAAATGTATCTCAATTTCGGTAACTAACTGTCGAGTATAGTTGAAAATTGTTAGCGGGCTATGGAAAAAAATACGTAACTGCGAATAACACCACCCTAGTAACAAATGTCCAACCATAATTTAGTTGGAGGGTTACGATAAACGGGAAAAATTTTCAATGCCGAGCGGGTATCATGTGGTGTCCATTCGACCATCCGAGCCGTTCATTTTCTTTTTGAACGGCTCAGATTTGGAGAGAAAAAAGGAGAGAGCAAGTTTTTGGGAAGAGGAGAGAGAGTGTTTTAATTCGAGCCGTCCAAAAGTATATCGAATGGCTCGGATTCTTCAAGCAGGTGCCACGTGGGCAATATCTGCTCAGCACTTAAAAATTCCTCGGATAAAGGTGGGTTGCCCCACTTTTAACTAAGGTGTCTTGTTGTTATTGGTTAGGAGGAATTTGGATTCTACACGGACCCTCCGTGTACAATTTACACCTTGTTTGATTCAACTTTTTAAAAGGTATATTTATTATGCAATGAGTTGTAACAAGTGGAGAGATAAAGAGAAAGGTATTAAGAACCGTGTGGAGAGAAAAATGAGATGGGTTGAGAGTTGAATCAGAGAAGATCTTGCATTTTCCTTCTTCTTCAATGGGAACTAGGGTTTTTACTGCTCTTCAGAACCGAAGAAAAATGGAGACTGGACTTTCCGCAATTGTCTGTGTAAATTGATCAGTAAGGAGAAGAAGAGTAGGAAGCTATGGCGAGTATCCAATCCACTGCAAGGGCGCAAACCAATGTGCCCATTGAAATAGCTATCGAAATCTTATCAAGATTGCCCGTGAAATCTCTCCTCCGATTCAAATCCGTGTGCAAAACCTGGTACGCTCTCATCAATACCCCTCATTTTGTATCCAAACACCTCACCCAGTCCACTCTCAACCCCAGTCCCACTTTCAGCTCTCTCCTTGTATCCACTAGCGACACCAGCAACAATCACTCGTCATTGCTTCACTTGAACCGTCCATTTCATGAGCATACAGCTCTTGATTTCCCTTTCTTGACCGAGTGGGAGGATTTCTGCATTGTGGGTAATTGTAATGGCTTGTTATGTTTTTATAAGTGTGAGTATCCTGTGATTCTTTGCGATCCCGAGACCAGAGATTTTTGCCGACTTTCCAATGATGTATGGTGGGACCATACGAATGTTGCTTTTGGGTTTGGTTTCCATCCCGGTGCTAATGATTACAAGTTGATTAGGATTGTGTCTTGGGTGTGTACCCCTGACGGGAAATTCTTTGTCCAAACTGATATGTTCGAAATGGGCAGCGACAACTGGAGAGAAATTGAAGCTAAAATGCCTTCGGTTTATGGCGAGGAGGTTGTTGATGCTGTGGAATATGAGATTTTGGGATGCCATACTTCAGCTTTTCTCAATGGGGTTTTCTATCGGCAGGCAACTGTTTCAGTAAGTGATGAAGTGATTGTTGTTTCATTCGACATGGATAGTGAGGTTTTCCAGATAATAAGAACGCCACATACTTTGGGTGGGGTTCGGGTTTGGGAGGAAATTATTTCCCTCACCAAATTTGTGCAGCTAAAGGATAAACTCTGCTTGATTGATTATCATGACGAGAGATGCCTTGATGCAGGGACGGATTCAGGAATATAGTCTAGTGGGGGCACCTGTTAATCATAATAGCAAAATTTTATATTTTTAGTTAACCACAATAAGATCGTACAAAATTAAGATATGCATTACTAACTGTAAAAAATTTTAACGCGTACTTTAAGTTAAATTAGGTAAAAATGAGCACAAAATCTCAGACAAAAATTTTAAATATGTTTTAAATGAATATCGACAAGTTTTAGAATGATCAAGTTGGATTTGTTAGTGACTTTATTTTAAAATATTTCTCCCAGACAATTAAAAATAAAGAGAGTTAAGAAAAAATAGCTCCAAATAGTCAAATAGCTCGTAAAATAACAAATATAAATGCATCATATGATGAAATTCAGACATAAAACTAATTCTATATGTGTATTTTTGAGATCTATACAAGTGTGTAAGTTTATATATTATCACACTTTCATAATTATGCTAATTTATACAAACTATATTTTAAAAAATATTTTAATTTCGAGTTGGGGCATGCATTCGAGTGGGGGCACGTGCCCCCGCATGCCCCCCTTTGCCTCCGTCCCTGCCTTGATGTGTGGGTGTTGAACGAAAATGAGAAGTCTTGGACTAACCAATTCAAAATTAGATGTTTTCCAAGAATCGAGAATTTGGTGACACGTGGGGAATTTTGGAGAGTTAGACTACTTGGATGTATGAATAATGGTGATCTGATAGTGGAGGTCCTTTTGGAACCTGGTGATGGAAAGTTATTTTTGTATGATCTGAAGAGCCAAGAAACTAAGAATCTTCTGGCTTTTGATCAGGTTCGACATCTGTGTCAGATTTGTTTGTACACGGAGACCATGGTTCCAGTATAACGAAAACAATGAAGATAAAAATGCCAGTGAAGTCGTGCTTAAGGAGAACAAAATCATGTATGGGACTCAGGTAGCAGTTGTGCTTTTAAATAGTTTCTTTGTTCATGAATATCTCTGTACACTTTTTTGTTTAAATTAGGATAATCTTTTATCTGGGTCAGAGCCAAACTTCTGTCTGGATTCAGGATCAGTGAACATAAATTTGATTTGGTAGTTTAGGGCCTGATTACTATGCTCATTCTTTATTATCATAATTTGATGGAATTTATCTGGGTTAGAGCCCGATTACTTTGCTCGAATCTTTATTAACTAATAGAAGTTAATTAGCTTGTTCTTTTATTTGAATGAGGGTCTATTGAGTAGTGGATTATGAAATGGAATTTTCCTTAGTTGTTTTAGTTTGTTTTGTGTTTGAGACTGGAATTGTTCCCCTTTTTTTTTTTGCCAATATATTTTATACATCAGTGGGGGTTAGCGGGGGAAGTTAGTGAGTTAGTCCACAGGGGCTCCAGAAGCTGTTCATAGGACCATAGCCCTGAACCCCAAATGCCTCTCCGAGGCTCGAACCCTGGTCTCCCTTGTGGGAGGACCAGGAGATGACTGCTGGAATTGTTCATTGACTACTTCTATAGGAATGTCTGTCTTCAATCAGTTGCTATAAATGGTGGAACTTCATCTACCTTTTTGGCTTTGTTTGGATTAGTGTTCTAAATGGTGCTTTGCGCTAGTCGGGCGGCGACTTGCCGCTAAGCGCCTAGGCGCCGCCAAGCGATTTAGCATTTTAAAAAAAAAAATATTTTAAGGCAATCAAGCTTTGCCAAGCCCTGCCAAGACGACCACCAAGCTCTGCCAAATCTCCCTTTGCCGCCAAGCTCTGCCAAGACGGCCGCCAAGCTCCACCAAATCTCCCTATCCGCCAAACGAGCCGCCGAGGGTGAAATCATGGCACCAACTTGCCACCGAATGTGGGTTTCAAATGAATGGGTTTGCCAATATTATACAGTTAATGGATAGCTCAGATATGGATATGGATATTGACATTTGAGTTTTAGTCCGCTATTTCTTCCTTTTGCTTCATTGTTTTTGTTTTTGTTTGATTCCTTAATTATTCGTTCGTTTTACACAAGTTTCTAATGTGACATGGTTGGTTCAATGAGTACAATCTATTCATTTGCTTCATTTGACAAATTGACTTTAAAATAAGAACATAAGCTGGGGAACACAAACAATTTGGAAAAGAAGGATGCACAATTATTGGAATGATGTATGCAACTCATTCCACAGAGAGTGAAATTAGACATTGAGCTCACTCATATGCACCATGGTTTAACTGAAAGTTCTTTTGACTGTAACAGAAGTACAAATGCTGAAGTGGATGTGGGTACTTCGGATCCTCTTTTAACTGTTTAGATGTGCAAAAACATTTTGCGAAATTAAAATGGTATAGAGCGAGCACCACCTCTTATTCAAAGACAGAAAATAACTTAAAAACACCATGGAGTTGGAAAATCATAAGTCCTTGAGCGATAACCAATTGAGAATTGGACAGCCTGAAATTGGAGTCTGTATGAAGAGAATACTAGAGTTTAGGCCATCTAGCATATTCTATCATAAAGATTCTTAACCCAGAGGATCCATTCGTATCATGGTTATTTTGTTTCTGTGATAATAAGATAGATATAACTTCTTCCGTTCCGTAGAAAGCGAGACTTAGATCAAGTAGTTCAATATGAGACGGGACTGTAGTATACATGTAAGTAGCTATTACAGTGTAATTATGCTTTAAGGTCCAACTTCATGATTTGCATGAGAACTTGCCATTCTAGCATGGTTATGTTATGGTATATCGTCTACGTTCTGATTATTTAAATTTAACTTTTTTTTTTTTAATTACATGCTGCAGTTATTGCTTTATAGATTGGCATTAAATGGAGCCAGATTTTGCACTTAGGTATTCTATTCCAGAAGCTACCAATAATGGTTTCATTCTCCCCAAAAACAGTATCCAATGTTGCATGATCATTTTGATACTGTTGGAACTTCAAAAGATTGTGTTTGATTGATTATGGAACTCTCAAAATTATCCCTGCATCATCTGAGGTCGTCCGCAGAAGTTCTGTCAGAGCATCCCCTTTATAATATGCAAATGGGTGTAGATAAGCAAATTTAACAATGCTCAAAAAACACCCCACATTGTAATAAGCAAAGTTACAAGTCTTGTAGCAAATAATCAAATTCCACTCATTCCATAACCAAAGTTAACAACTTTTACCAATAACCAAAACTCAATAACCACAACTCAAAACTCTCAATAACTCAAAAACACCCCACATTGGAATAGTCTCATCGAGACAAATAATTTGGTGTGGTTGGGTGCGTGATTGAAACTTGTTTGCGATTGAACAAATGTGCATTGTGTATTGTGGAGTTTTTTTGGGTTAGGGATGCAAAAATAACCAATGTGGAGGTAGAGGTTGTTAAGTTTGATTGTGGACTAAATAGATAATCAAATGCAGACGTGGCACATTTTGGTTATTGGTTTTGATTATTACCATTGCGGATGCTCTCAGTTGTTTCAAGCTTACAAATATATTCAAGATTAAATGACATGAATACATTATCATATCTTATATTCGTTGACGACTCTTTGAATTTTATTTTTCTGCCAGGGTAGTGGGAGAAGATTGTGCAGTGGTGAACCAAATTTGGATCATACAGGCAAGCATCTGTTCAGCTAGTGAATATCCTCAAATCCTCAATTCTATTCAGCTCGAACACAACAGTAGAAAGAAGAATGGAGCGCTGAAAAACTCCTGGGATTTGGTACTTGTTAAGAGGAAAGAAAATACTTGGGGTTTTCTTATATCATTGGAACATCCAAGAGGGCAACGTTGATGTACATCAAGGAAAGATGGAAAGTGTGTTGAGCAAAATCGAAGGGTTGAAAGGGAAACTCCTGAATCCAGCTGGAAAAGTGGTTTTAGCCAAATCAGTCCTCTTAGCACTGCCCACTTATCCTATAACCTGTGTTAAAATTCCTCTCAGCATGTTTAAGATGTAGAATGCAATTATTTCTCAATTCTTTTGGAGTGGAGCTAACGACACAAGGAAATTCACTGCATTGGATGGGGGAAATTGACGGATGTTAAAGGTAAGGGTACTGGACTGGGTTTCAGGGACTTAGAAGCCTTTAACTTAGGCAACCTTTGAGCAAACCTTTTTAGGGTCTTTTTGGGCCTTGGAACCAGCAAAAAGATTAAAGTCTTTGCAAGATGCAAAGAACTTTTTGTACAAGTAAAAAATACTAAAGTTTTTGAACAAGAAAGTTTCTTGTCATTTACATACAATTAGGTTAGCCCAAACAAATTGTCTTCTACTCAAAGACATTTTTTGCAAAATAAGCAAAAGACCGTTAAAAGTTTGTCCGAAGGCACCCTTAGCTATGCTTGCTATGCAAGGATGGAGGTTGGTGGTGGGTAAGGATTTACTTTTCTTCAAGGTTTTGAAAGCCAAATATTTCCCCAACTGTACTTTTTTGGAAGCACAACCAAGTCAAGCGGCTTCATGGGCTTGGCAAATTTTCTTGGCTAGTAAGGAAGTGGTGGAAAAAGATTGGAATTTGCAAGTAGCGAATGGTGTGCAAATTAAGGTTTAGGGGGAGCCTTGGCTTGGTGACCCTTTATTTCCTAAAATCTTAACTCCAAACCCATGGATAGTAGATGCAACGTAGTCAGTTACCTTATTGACGTGGATCGTATGGGATGGGATGGAATGAGGAGTTGATTGAAGTCCTGATCCAGCGTGATGTTGAGCAGATTCTCAGTATTCCACTAGGTACAAATGGGGTGCAAGACAAACGGATATGGGCAGGGACCTCGGATGGAAAATTCTCAGTGTAATCAGCCTACGTTATTGCGAAGGAAGCTGGGCATAGAAACAGAAACAGAAACGAGGAGCGAGGAGAAACAAGTGGTGGTGGTGATGACAAAGGTAAATGGACGAGGATATGGCATATTAAAGCCCCAGTGAAGGTAAAAAATTTCTTTGGCCCAAGTATAAAGGATATTCTTCCAGTTAACAAGGCTTTAGCGTATAAACAAATCCCAGTTGATAGTATGTGTATTGTGTGTGGTATGCATCCTGAGACTTCATCGCGGATGTTGTTGAACTGTGATAGAGCAAGTGGTTAAAGTTTGGCTGTTGTCCCCATTTCGATTTAGGCCTGAACTCATGGTGAATAACCAGTTAGGGGAGCTTTTGAATCACTTGGGTTCCAGAAATCATGAAGAGGAGAAAGAGAAGATGTTGGGCTGTTTGCCATAATCTGCTGGTTTTTTGGAAAGCTCATAATGATTGGGTGTTCAAGAAAGCTTGGTTAGAAGAAACAAAGATCGAAGCGAATATGTTGGATGAATTCGATGAGTTCTCTCACGTGCATTTGAAGAAAGCGGCTGAGCCAAAAATACCGATCAATGAATCAGTCTAAGAGCAGAAGCTTTTCCAATTGGCAGTGCTACAGCGGCAGACATGGTCAGAGCATTGTTCAGATGCTGCAAGGATGGATTAGTGCCAAGGCCAGCTTGGGAGTGATCATCAGAGATGGTCCTAATTTACGTCATTTTCTTCTGTCCTGTTGTTTTGATTTTGTTTCTCGCAATTGTAATGGGGTTGCTCATTTCTCTGAGACTTGTATGTCCTGGCAAGGAGATTTTTCAAGCTGGGTTCATAGAGGCTAATCTGTAAGTTTCTCTTTCGAAGTAATGAATAATACTAGCACTGATTGGCAAAAAAAAGAGAGAGAATACAATGTCATAAATGGTTGAGCTTCTTGTTTTAATTCGACAGACCACCTCCACCGCCACCAGATTTGTATCTCTCAGAGGAAGTGGTAAACGAAATAGCCGGTTTCATTAGCAGTCACATCGATGCATTGCTCCCGACATCCAAGGATATTGCTCTAGGAAAGGACACTAGGATGTTTTCCAAAGTTGCTGCATATCTAATGTCTACTTTTTGCCGCAGAGGGGTTCACTTGTTTCCTTACCATGGGCTACCCCTGTATGTTTGGACTGTGTTAAAAGGATGGAAAAAACAGGATATTTCATCGAAGTTACTTAATCTTCTTACAGATCAAAATTCAAAATCATCAACTATATCTCCAACTACAGAACTGCAGCTTGTGTCTCCGAGATATTGTCTTTTAACACATTGTTTGGATGTGATCCTCCAAACCACAACCAATTGCATATTCATTCTGACTAAGAGACATTCATACTATCTGTGGCACAGGAATTGTAAAGCATCCGAACTTCGGGGAAAGAAAAACGAGCAGTTTACACTATAGTAGATAACCACCCCACTGGCTCCAGTACTCACCCAAACAATTAAAGCAGAAAAAACTGTTCAAGGCCCACATAAAATTGTGGTAGGAAATAGCCTTGGGGTATCACGTAACGGTGCCTTAGGACCACTCAATAGTTACTCGATTGATACTAAAATGTTTGCAATTGGGGATGTTTTAGGAATGAGCCGAGAAATGCACGATTTAGAAACACCTCTCCAGTCTTTTAAGGCTCTGTTTGGAACTCATGGAAAGGAAAGGAAAAGAAAGGAAAATTAAAAAACTTTCCTTTTCATTATTTGGTTGAAAGGGAAAGAGTGAAGAAAATAAAAATTTCAAGTGTAATGAATAATAAATTTTTCCTCCCATTTTCCTCTCATTTTCCTTATCCTTTATTTTCTTTTCCTTTCTTTTCCTTTCTCCAAGTTCCAAACAGAGCCTAAAATTTTGAATATTAATATTTAAAAAAAAAGAGGATAAAAATCAATATTATTTTTAGGCTCTGTTTGGAACTCAGGGAAAGGAAAGGAAAATTAAATTTTTTTTCTTTCCATTGTTTGGTTGAAAGGGAAATAGTGAAGAAAATAAAAATTTCAAGTGTAATGAATAATAAATTTTTTCTCCTATTTTCCTTCTCATTTATTTTATTTTCCTTTCTTTAAATTCCAAACAGAATCCAAAATTTTGAATATTAATATTAAAAAAAAAAAAATCTAACGACCGCCCATGTCACTGCCCTGTGCCCGTCAAGCGAGGCTGAAAACTGGAACCTGGGTTTTTCATTTTCCTTCTTCTTCAATGGGAACTAGGGTTCTTATTACTCTTCAGAACCGAAGAAAAATGGAGACTGGACTTTCAGCAGTTGGCTGTGTAAATTGATCAGTAAGAAGAAGAAGAAGAAGAAGAAGAAGAAGAAGAAGAAGAAGAAGAGTAGGAAGCTATGGCGAGTAGCCAATCCACTGTAAGAGCGCAAATCCATGTGCCCATTGAAATAGCTATCGAAATCTTATCAAGGTTGCCCGTGAAATCTCTTCTCCGATTCAAATCCGTGTGCAAAACCTGGTACGCTCTCATCAAAACCCCTCATTTTGTATCCAAACACCTAACCCAGTCCACTCTCAACCCCAGTCCCACTTTCAGCTCTCTCCTTGTATCCACTAGCAACACCAACACCAATCACTCGTCATTGCTTCACTTGAACCATCCATTTCATGAGCATACAGCTCTTGATTTCCCTTTCTTGACCGAGTGGAAATATTTCTGCACCGTGGGTAGTTGTAATGGCTTATTTTGTTTTTACTATGAGTGTGAGTATCCTGTGATTCTATGCAATCCCGCGACCAGAGATTGTCGCGGAATTTCCAATGATGTATGGTGGGACCACACGAGTGTTGCTTTTGGGTTTGGTTTCCATCCCGGTGCTAATGATTACAAGTTGATTAGGATTGTGTCTTGGGTGTGTACCTTTGACGAGACATTCTTTGTCCAAACTGATATGTACGAACTGGGCAGCGATAAGTGGAGAGGAATTGAAGCTAAAATGCCTTCGGTTTCTGGCAAGGAGGTTGTTGATGCTGTGGAATATCAGATTCGGGATGCTGTACTTCCGCTTTTCTCAATGGGGTTTTCTATTGGGAGGCAACTGTTTCAGTAAGTGATGAAGTGATTGTTGTGTCGTTTGACATGGATAATGAGGTCTTCCAGATAATAAGAACACCTCATTGTTTGGGTGGGGTTCGGGTTCAAGAATTATTTCCCCTTACCGGATTCGTGCAACTAAAGGATAAACTCTGCTCGATTGATTACCATGACGAGAGATGCCTTGATGTGTGGGTGTTGGATGAAAATGAGAGGTGTTGGACTAACCAATTCAAAATTGGATCTTTTCCAAGAATCGAGAATTTGGCTACACGTGGGGAATTTTGGAGAGTTAGACTAGTTGGATGTATGAAAAATGGCGATCTGATAGTGGAGGTTCTTTTGGAACCTGGTAAAGGAGTATTTTTGTATGATCCAAAGAACCACGAAACTAAGAATCTTGTTGCTTTTGATCAGGTTCGACGTCAATGTCATATTTGTTTGTACACGGAGACCCTGGTTCCAATATAACGAAAGCAACGAAGATGAAAATGTCAGTGAAGTCGTGCTCAAGGAGAAGAAAATGAAACAAAGGAAGCTATGAACTCATGTATGAGACTCAGGTATCAGTTGTGCTTTAAATAGTTTCTTTGTTCATGAATATCTCTGTACACTTTTTTGTTTAAATTAGGATAATCTTTTATCTGGGTCAGAGCCAAACATTTTAGGAAAATCTTGGCATAATTATGCCAAGATTGGACAATTGGCACCCGCACGTTTTTGTTTCTCATGAGCATTAATTTTGTCGGTTTTGTTTTGCTTCCTTTGGTATGGGAACATAGCTTTATCCGCATCTGTGGCTGTACATTTTTAATTCCTAGGGTAGTGTTTGGCATTTTCAAAGGCCTGAGGCGCGTTGAAGCAGCAAGGGCCCCCTGGAGCCTAAGTGATGAAGCCTGAAGCGTGGCGCACACCTGAGTGGAGTAGAGCACATTGGAAAAAAGAGTTGAATATACTTCTTCAAGTGACCAAAAATCACCCCAGTCCCCATACATCTAATATGCCATCTATTTGATTGAAAAACAACATATATCATAGGGCAAGTACCATACTTTGAAGTCCTAAAGTTAGAACTAAATCATCTTAAATAGCAATCGACTAAGAAAATATGAAATACCAATAACAAAACATAGTATCCACCCATCCATCCATCAGAAACTAAGGTTTCAATGTTTAGCGTAAACATGATAAACAAATAGGAGGATAGTAGCGGTTTAATCATGCCCGGAGACCATCCAAATCACCAATTGCTTCATCTTCTTCATCATCCCCCTTCATCTTCTTCTTCTCCTCTATCTTAATCTCCATCTTCCCACTCTACTTGTTCCTATTCATTATCCTCATCTAATGGAGAAGAGTGTAAAGCTCTATGCAGAAGAGGGAAGCCGCAGATAGAAAAAATATTAGGGCTTTTACAGAATCCAAATTTTCAGCTATGGTCTGGTGCATTGGCCCTCATTAAGGGCTGGATAGACTTCAAAATTGGACGACTGCTATGATATTGTAAGTGGATACTTAACCGCTACCGCTTACTTCATGCTCTTTGCGTTTAGGCCCTGAGACGCACTTTTGCATCTCAATTTTGGCTTTGCCACCCCGCCTCGCTTTACTTTGCGCCTAGGCACATTTTAAAATACTGGTAACGTTTTTAGGCAAAGTATAATCCAAGAAGTATGTTCTTGTTATCTCATCTGTTATGTAATAGCCATTAATTGCGCCCAAACAGTTTGTTATCTTCGTGCCTGGTTCTTTTAGCTGCATTTGTCAAGGATAAGTTCGCCGGAGTGTCGTTTACTATGAAACTAGTCAATGGTAACATCTTTTACGATGACATGTTCCACTTTTTAGCTATTCATGGCTAATGCATTGTTAACAACCTACCTGATATCTGTTTAATATAGTCGCATCTTTAACTTTTAAGCCATGAACTGAGAAATATCAAAGTGAAACAGAAAGGAGTTGAAAGTAAATGAAATTCAGATTTAGTAGTGTTTCTTGATATTCATTTCAGTTTCATTCCAACTAAATTCAGTTGGAATGAAAGTGAAATGAATATCAAGAAACACTACTAAATCTGAATTTCATTTAGTAAACTGAACTTTAGTTGGAATGAAACTGAAATGAATATCAAGAAACACTACTAAATCTGAATTTCATTTACCAAACTGAACTGCCAGCTGGCTCCTCTTCTTCAGTTGGACAGACTTGAGCTGATTGAGGTCCACTACCTCCATTACTTGACAGAAAGGCGTCATTTTTGAGACTAGACGCCTTTTTGGTTGTGCCATATTCAAAACAAGCTAACATGAGAAATGGTCTTTGCTTTAGGGAAATGATAATGCCAAAACTGTTTTTGTTGGTGCCAATACTCTAGTGCACAAAAGGCTTGTACCATGCTTTATGTTTACAAACAGAAGCGTATGTTTCTATGAGGTGGCAGTGTTTAATGCCATCTAACTTGATCTTTTTTCCGTAATTTAAAAAAAAATAAAAAAACTTGATCTATCAGTCTATGTGATCGATCATTTTGGACCATAGGTTAATTTTATCATAATATTAGGGTTGCAGAGGCTAGAAATTGCTCTGTAGATTAAGGTGGAAGGTGGAGAGTAAAGAGAAAACCTTGGGGAAAGAAAAAACCTATTGTCATTATTTGTTGAAGGGAAAGCTACTCTTATCACTTACAGATTTTACTCTTAACTCTTGCTTATCCCAACTTTTGCTAATTTTTTACGTTACCATTTTAGCCATGTTTGTCTTATTTTATTCGAGGGAAATGATTTTGGCACTCCCCATTTTGTTGATGGTAGTGCCATTAACAAAATGGAGAGGGCCAAAATCAACACCCTTGTTCAATCAACAAAATTTGTGATGTGTAAAACTTGGTTTCTCTCGTGCAAAGTTCATATGGAGCCTTACCCTGGCTTTGATGGGACCCCCCACAAGTGGACGGTGGGATTAGTCCCCAAATTAGTGGGGCCATTTGACTGGATAACTGGTTATCGGAGAAAAACATTTCTCTCGTGGTTAGTTCGTTGCTAGGGCAGTATTTCGGCCTTGTAGGCATATGATAAGACTGAAGTTATTGGACGTTTTGCTGATACTTTGATGGGCAATTTCAGCGTTTTCAACGTTATTATATTATCGTCGATTGCTCAAATTAACATTTCATTTGCAGCATCAAGTTGGTGTCTCAGCTTCCTAATGTGCAACCAACTCACCTCTTTTGCAAAGGAAGATCTTCAATATGCTATGTACCCAGATCAGCTATATATCCTCTTCCCGTGTTTTTTCTCCCTTTCTGTATTATCGACCCATAAAATATGCTTTGGGAAATTCTTGCAACGTTCAAAAAAATTCCCGAAACCTTCAAAAATATACTCATTTAAGTGCAGCTAGAAAAATCATCTTCTATGTAGTAGGAGGCCAAAAGAAATTTCCCAAAACCTTCATAATATACTTAGAAACTGCAGCTAGAAAAGTATTCTTTTATGCTGTTGGAGGCTTTGTACAAAAATGGTTCTGTAAAATGTTTGGGTATCGCCCAATTCTACGCAATCTCATGACCAGAGAGTTTCTGGAAAGTCCGCATACAAATGGTCGGGTAAGAAATACAGCTTGTCGCTTTTGGGTTTGGGTTTAATCACAGTGCTTCTGATTACAAGTTAACAAGGATCGTTTATTACTCTTGTCTCGATGAGAAGTAGGTTGTTCTAGCTGAGTTACACTATGAGTATTTGAGTACCTATAGTTGGAGAGAAATTGAAGTTACTTTGCCACCGTTTTTCGATGGGGAGGTTGAAGCAATGGTGCCATGTGAGATTCACGATGGTACTGCTTTTGCGTGCTTGAATGGAACTTTCGATCTGCTGGCGTATTTATCGCCTCTTGAAGATGTGGATTATTGTGTCATTCGACACGAGCGATGAGGTTTTACTGCTGAAACTAAGAACACCGCGATGTTTCAGTGAGCTTTTCAGGTCAAACTGCGCGCTGCACCTTACGCCACTGAAGTAAATGTCAACTTGAATTCAGCCTCTCTTAAGGACTTAAACGAGACATATAAATGATATAATATGATACCACACCTGAAGTTAAAACCAAGGAGTTAAGTTGATTGTCATGTTCGTTTGCCAAAGCTCTAGTCCATCGTGTCTTTTCATCTCTTAGAAAAAGAACAAAGTTCCGATCCCCATTTTGGAGGTGCTGTAGTGCATGGGGCCAATCCGGCCGTCAATCTCGACAATGGAAAGCTCGAATTTTCATCCGAACAATGGACGGCTAAGATTGGTAGGAACTCGGATTAAATCTAAGCCGTCTGCACCGAGATGGACAATTGGATCGGCGGGTGCACTATAGCCCCTCCAATTCCTCGTTTCTCACAATCGAAAAAGGGAACTTAATTAGCCGATAATTTCCACAAACGAGAGAACCAAATTGATAGAGAGAGAGAAGCGAGATATTTGGCGGATTACTTTATCAGAGAGAGATATGTGTATACATGGAGCTTTTGCACAGATCTGGCCTTTGAGATTTTCAAGGCCTTAGACTAGGTTTAAAAATGCATGGTGCTTAAGCTCGCGACCTATACCTAGCTGTTGGAGTAATTGTCAGGTCTCGATGAATAGGAGAGCGCAACTATCGCTTCAAAATCTTAGGCGTGAGTTTGGGCGGAGCGGCCATTGGTGCGGAATCTGCGGATCTTGGTAGTAGTAGCAAGTATTCAAATGAAAATTTTGAAGGCCGAAGAGGGGAAAGGTTCCATGTGAACAACACTTGCACAGGTGTTAGTCAATCCTAAGAGTCGAGGGAAGCCCGACAGAGAGCGCACTCATCGCTAACTTCGAAAGAGAATCGGGTTAAAATTCCTAAACCAGGACGTGGCGGTTGACGACAACGTTAGAGAGTCTAGAGACATCGGCGCATGGGGGCCTCGGGAAGAGTTATCTTTTTCTCTTTAATAACCTGCCCATCCTAGAAACGGCTCAACTTGAGACAGGGTCCGGCAGTTGTAAGAGCACCACACGTCGCTTGGTGTCTAGTGCACCCCCGACGGCTCTTGAAAAGCCGAAGGACCGAGTGCCTTTCACTCCTGGTCGTACTTAGGGGTCTCCAATGTGAACAACCTTTGGTCAATGGAACAATGGCAAGACAAGTTGGCAAAGTGGATCTGTAACTTCGGAAAAAGGATTGGCTCTAAGGACTGTGATGGGAGTCTGAGTCCTGAATCCGTCGGTTGTCGGTGGATTTTGCTCGAGTTGCACCCACGGTGAGAGCGGGTTGTCGTATGTTAGTTGGGGGACGACCTGGGAAGGGCTCTTTGCGGGGACTTCCCTAGGTGTTGAACAGTCAACTCAAAACTGGTACAAACAAGGAGAATCCGACTGTTTAATTAAAACAAAGCATTGCGATGGTCCCTGCGGATGCTCATGCAATGTAATTTCTCCCATTTTTATGTCTATAATTTTTTTGCCTGGAGTAGAAAAATAGCCATGTAGTTCAATGGTAACCCGCTTGTCACACCTCATTAATACCGTTAGTTCAAAACTTTTTTTGTACCAAAACTAAAGGTGTTCGCGTTAAGGCTTAAAGAAACAGAGATTCAAACTCGCATTCTCATGCCTAGAACGTGCGAATTTTACCACCGCCACATCAACCTATTTGATAAATGCTTGACATACATTATATTTATTATAATCTTATATTTGGAGGCCCTATTTTGGGCTAAAATTTAGAAGCTCAAGAACGCTCGCCTGTAATCTGGGTGTGTGTTATCTTTATGTACCTTGTAACTTGGGCGTGTTAGGGTTGATTTTGAGCTTGAATAGTATGATTGTTATGGCATAGAGTGTCGGGATACTACTCTCACGTTGTGATGCTATCATTTTTTGATACGCAACAAAATTTTAGTAGAACTCGACAAAGGGGGTTGTGATGCTTTCATATCTTGCTCTAAAGCTGTTGTACTTTTTTTCATAATTAATATAATTCCTTTTTTTGGCGTTAAAAAAAAAAAAATGTTTGCCTTGTTTCTATTCAGAACTCCGTTTCTAAAATTGAAATCGAACACAGTGTAATGGTTGGAATTACGGAACCACATCGGAGCAACCTGAACCAACCAACTTTGAAACAGAGAAACACTGTGAAGTAATTTTTGCATTTTGCCCTCGCTAACAAGTTCGCCGGTTTTCACCCGTTTGGCTACATGGTTCCAGTTTTGTTGATTACCTTATTCAGAGCTAACCGCTCAATGAGAATGGAATTTAGTTGAGAAGGAGATTATTTGTCTGCTTCATTTGACTCTTGGTCAAGCATAGAAAATAATGCACCTTTGGTTGAAAAGGAGATTATTGTCTTCATCATTTGACTCAAATTTCTCCCAAATTTTTTCTGCATAATGACACGATACTCGTTCTTTCCATGGTGTTACAATAGCGTACGAGGCCCGAAATCTAGAGTCCAAAGCATTGTCAAGCATTTTATCTTTTTTCAAAAATTTCTGCATAAAAAGACACAGTACTCGACTACTCGTTGCTTTTCATGGTGTCTAGGAATGGCAATGGGGCGGGGCGGGGTGGGTTTTTGCATACCCCGACCCCGACCCGAAAATCATTACCCGACCCCGACCCCGCCCCAGCTCATCATAGTGTGAAGGACTTTTTGCATTTTGCCCTCACTAACAAGTTCGCCGGTCTTCACCCGTTTGGCTACATGGTTCCAATTTTGTTGATTACCTTATCCAGAGCCAGATGCAACCAAATGCACTCTAACCGCTCAATGAGTATGGAATTTAGTTGAGAAGGAGATTATTTGTCTGCTTCATTTGACTCTTGGTCAAGCATGGAAAATAATGCACCTTTGGTTGAAAAGGAGATTATTGTCTGCATCATTTGACTCAAATTTCTCCCAAATTTTTTCTGCATAAAGACACGATACTCGTTCTTTCCATGGTGTTACAATAGCGTACGAGGCCCGAAATCTAGAGTCCAAAGCATTGTCAAGCATTTTATCATTTTTCAAAAATTTCTGCATAAAAAGACACAGTACTCGCCTACTCGTTGCTTTTCATGGTGTCTAGGAATGGCAATGGGGCGGGGCGGGGTGGGTTTTTGCATACCCCGACCCCGACCCGAAAATCATTACCCGACCCCGCCCCAGCTCATCATAGTGTGAAGTACTTTTTGCATTTTGCCCTCACTAACAAGTTCGCCGGTCTTCACCCGTTTGGCTACATGGTTCCAATTTTGTTGATTACCTTATCCATAGCCAGATGCAACCAAATGCACTCTAACGGCTCAATGAGTATGGAATTTAGTTGAGAAGGAGATTATTTGTCTGCTTCATTTGACTCTTGGTCAAGCATGGAAAATAATGCACCTTTGGTTGAAAAGGAGATTATTGTCTGCATCATTTGACTCAAATTTCTCCCAAATTTTTTCTGCATAAAGACAAGATACTCGTTCTTTCCATGGTGTTACAATAACGTACGAGGCCCGAAATCTAGAGTCCAAAGCATTGTCAAGCATTTTATCTTTCAAAAATTTCTGCATAAAAAGACAGTACTCGACTACTCGTTGCTTTCCATGGTGTCTAGGAATGACAACGGGGCAGGGCGGGGCGGGTTTTTGCATACTCCGACCCAACCTCGACCAGTTTTTTTTTTGTTACCCCCGTTCCTGCCCCGCCCGTAAAAAAATTAAAGTATAAGTAAAAAAGTAAAAAAAAAATGTTGAATAAGAATAAAAATTATCTAGAAAATAAAACTTTTGAAATTATTTTTGTGTCTTTTGGTATCACGGTTTTATCTAAACTTTTAATTGCAATCAATATTTTAGATACCTCATTCCATTTCTTTATGTGTAGAATTTATTATAAATATTTGAAGAAAACTTTCTAAAAAATCCTCTAAACACCAATAAATATCAATTTTTATTTCTTTTTTAAATTTAATTAGGCTACTTGACAGTAAAGAGACATTGTTTTTTGGATTAATGCTAAAAAAAATGAAAGAACATGTATATAAGTATATATATACATATATAGATAAATAAATAAATATATAAATATGCCGGGTTGGGTTAGGGTAATTTCTAGTCGGGGTCAGGGCGGGTTTAGGGGCGGGGCACTATTGCCCCGAACCCAGGCGGGGGTTTAAAAAAAATTTTTTTTTTTTTTACCCGACCCCGACCTAAAACCCAAAAATATTATAAAAAACCCGCCCCATTCGGGGAGGGGCGGGGCGGGTTGGTTGGTGTCACAATAGCATAAGAGGCCCGAAATTTAGAGTCTGAAGCATTGTACGATTTTTGCCAACCGAACTTGATGATGGCCAGCTTCCCCCGTCCAAAATTTATGACCCTCTATATATCCGGCTTCTACTTACGTAAACTGCTATTATTGTTTGTCAATAAAAAAAAATGGCACTACTATTTACGGAAATGCAACTCATCACCCAATATAATAAGACCCCCTTCTACCATATCCCACTCCTATTATTATCCCCAAACACCCCTTCAAAATGTATCCCGCTTACATACGGGTTGTAGGGGTTTGAAATTACTACTCAGAATATTCAAATTGAGAATTCGGGTGATTGGATCATAATGTCTTATCAACATGAATCTGCTATTCGACCATTGTTTAAACATGATTTCCTTTAAGTCTTTCCTAGACTTACTCATTTGTTTGCTTCCAAATCTTCCCCATTTACTCTTCTAGTTGAACGGATGACATGCAAGGTATTGAAGGGAGGAGAAAATTTTCCACAACGTCACTTTACACTTAACAGTCAACTTTTTTCTTCACATTTCTACAAAAAAAATACTCAAATAATGCAAGTGGGCCCCCAATAAATAGTGTCACCCTCCAATCTAAATCTTGGCTCTGCCATTGACCGTATGCCAACTCCTTAGAATTGTTCATGCTTTTTGAGCATCACATTACTCAATTGTAAAACTTAAGCAATTCACTTGATCTAAAAACACATAGTCAGAAAGATTATACAGATGAACAAGTTGCCAACTTTGTTTAAGAAAAGAAAATAGCTACTTGATCTACTTTGCTACAATAATTTTTTTTTTAAAAAAAGTCTACTTTGCTGCTATGCCGAGAAAAGTTTCTTAACCCTTAATGCATTTTCTTTTTTCTCTTTCACTGAATCACTCTTCTTCTACGGGTTTGAAATCACCTAATTCTTAGAATATTTGGAAGTGCAAATTGGGTGATTGTAGCGTAAAGTCTCACAGGATGGATCTAGACATGATTTCCCTAAGTTTGTTTTACTGTGCAGAAGTCTATCCGGGCCAAGTCTTCTCATTTCTCTTTTTCCTCATTTACCGGAAAAAGTTTAGTCGGTTCCTTCATAATCATCTAGCACAATTGATGTGACTTGACTCAGAAAATAACAAAAAAAAAAAGAAGAAGATAGGATTTGAATCGACTCCAACCATTCACGAGGGTTGAGCATGAATTGTGAGAATTAATGAGTGCACTTTAAGTTGAAAAATTACCTCTCTTAGGTCGGCCCTCTCTTGTGCTAATATCCAACTAATTGCGTCCCTAAATGCGTGGTTTAGGAGCTTCTTTAACATACATGATACTTTATCTTAAAGAAGACATGGACTATAGCATCATGCATACTTATAGAAATAGCATCTCTCTGCTACCAATACTTTCACGGATATTAACGTATTTTTTCCCGAAAATATCCGTGGATCTTTTACTCACCATCCTCCGCCCAAGGTTGTGGTTAGCATTTTCCATCATAAAAATTAAGGACAAACAAAGTTCTTCTAGATGGTTCGTAAATGACAAGCGAATGAAGGTGATAAATCTTGACATGTCATGGCAACAATACTATAGTGATAATTACTCAGGTGTATGGGACATATTAAATGCACCTTGATCAATTTTGAAGGACTAATCTCACGATTTACTGACCGATGTCATAAAAGTTGTAGAAAATGCCCCATATGATCTGACCGCATAGCAGTCATGGATAGCACAGACCTAAGGACTTGGTGTCATCGGCAATATTGACCATGGAAAGGTACAAATTAATGGTCACCTCCAATTTTGTGTGGAGTGGAGAGATCCATGCCCATGGATAGACATCACACAAGTGATGTCAGGGAGAATTTGATATGTAACCAATCAATTTTAGCCCAGAAGAGGTTAACAAAAGTGAAAAATTTTATATGTAACCAATCAATTTTAGCCTATCTCATTTTATTTTGGTAGCCCAACTCATCATATCTGATTATCTACATTGAAAGAGAATTGTTGAGAATATGGACACAGATTCGATAATAAATTATTTCTACCTTCTAAAACAACATATGACACAATATCAGTATGGTACCGCTTCAATTTGTACTTTTCTTTTGTTTATTTTTAAACATTTACTTATTTTTGTACTAGTTTTCTGGACATTAATTACAAAAATATTTTTGTTCACATATTCGTATATATTAATTTATTAAATTTTGGATTAGCCAGGGCAAATTAGATCCGTGGTTTCGCCCTTCGGTGGGATGGCTTTACCCAAGAAGTGAGGAAGAAAAGTCTTCGGGCGGTTGAAACTTTAAACAGCAACGTCCTCCTTCATTAGAAATAAGATCCCTCAAGTTTTTGTATATTATAAACCTGGTCCCTAAATCTCTTCCTTTATAAAAAGAGGCTTCAGATTCTAGTTCTATTTATCGAGAAATTGACAAGGATATTATTGTAAAGAGTATCTGACTATGACTAACTAAGAGGTTCGGTAGGGTACATAAAACCCATCCTTGAAAGTGTACATAAAAGAGAAATTGACGGTTCAGTGCGGGTTATATCCATAGCTAGCTAGTAGTTAAAAAAAAAAAAATGGTGGAGGATAGTCATGACATTTCAGAAACTTGAGAAGTGGTTATTGCATTTGTAAAAAAAACTAAAGTGATCGGAGAAATATACCCTAGTTGATGTGGTATGTTTTGGTAGGCGTCTGGCCAGGGTTTGGGTTTCGAGTGGCGTATGACCTACGTTGTGCTCGAGATTCGTCTAGTCTTTGTAATCTTTTCAAGGATTAATAAAATCTGTAATTTTACCCTTTCAAGAAAAAAAAGGCAAGACAGCTAGATAAACCTACACATTTGTTTGAATAAATTCTGGACAGTTTTTTCTTTAAATATAAGCAGAGTGCACCATTAAACTGTGAGTGTTATCCCGGGAGAGGAGAAATTATTCCGTGCCCTTGGGGCAGGAGCTGATGTGGTGCCCCTCGGGCACATCCGAGCCGTTTGTTTGGGTACCGAACGGACTAGATCAAAACACCCTCTCTCCCCCTTTCTCTCTCCCCTTTCTCTCTCTCCTTTCTCTCACTAAATCCGAGTCGTCCGGGTACCGAACGGACGGTTCGGATGTGCTGGGGCAAGGACACGTGTTGCCCCAAGGGCACGGAATAATTTCTCCCGGGAGAGGGTCTCTTTTTTAGCTCAAACCCAAATAAGAAGAAATCCAAAACCATTTTCACAAAACACTACCACCAAGTATAATCACAACTACTTCTTGATTTCTGATCAAATGGAAATCTACCCAACTGAAATGAGCCAAGGGGAGAAGGACTGTGTCTGTGTCTGTGAGGAGTGCCTAACATCGACCATCAGTGCGAAACTCCATGAAGGTGCCCAGAAAGCCGAATCCTTGTTCTCATCAGCTTTCATTTACAGGGTGCCTGAAGGGCTTCGTAAGCTGAAGGCAAGTGCCTACACCCCTCGCCTCATCGCTATCGGCCCTCTTCATCGGAATGACGAACATCTCCGAACGCCTATGCAACAAGTCAAAATGAGCTACGCAAATCACCTACTTTGTCGATTGACCGAAGGAGTAGAGGATTGGGAACTAGCCGAGAGAAGAAGGTTCTCATTGTTACAAGAATGTGTAGCTGAAATGAAGTTGTCCATAGACTATGCGAAGAAATGCTATGCAGAAGAAGTGACGCTGGATGTGGAAATGATGTTGGTTGATGGTTGCTTCATCCTTGAACTTCTCTACAGAAACTATTTGATCTCCGAATCCTATGGGTTTATCTGTAATATTGAGTCATCTCATCCAATAGTAAGTTCACATGTTTTGCGCGTCCTTTCACCTCTTAGTGTTAATTGTGGTTCTCTTTACTTATATTAGTGTTGTAGTATCTAAGCTTTTTTAAGCAAGTTTCTTTGTTTAAATGGTGTAGGAGACAATGACAGCTTCGTCTACTGAACTACTACTTCTTCCAGTGCCGGAGTCAAGAATTGAAGTTGAAAGGAGCCGTACTACAGAAGAAATTTTGGTACGTTGCTTTTTCCAAGATTAACTTGATCAAGAATCAATCTTTAGTATCCTTGCGATCATATAGTATTATTCAATGACACAAGTATCCATGTCGCACGGTACCATTCTCTATAATTTAATCCGCTCAAAATGAAGATTTTTCTTACTTCTTATAGAGAATCTTCAACCCAACATCCTCCGTTCTGGCGGAAATGTGATCCATTTGCGAGGAAAAATAATTTTGTATCGAGATTTCGTTATGTCAATTTGTGCAATAAACTAGGATGTACGAACATAATTAGGAGTAGTAACTTTTCATTTCAAAAATTAAGCAGGGTCTACAAACACTAGATCCTATTTTTGGTAAGAGTTTGACAAACTGCGCCGTAGAAAATGACTTGCTACTTCTAGAGAACCAGATTCCATTGTTAGTACTTGAGAAATTGTTCCTGCTCACTGTGGGTTGGATCCCGAGTGGGCTGAATTGTCTTTCGCTCACCGGTTATCTCGTTCTCTACTTGGCGAGAAGATGAGATCGACCGGAAGGGAATTCCTCCTCCGACCATGTCCTAAGGGTTTTTGGCAACAAAATGGAAAATTCTGAACCTGAAGAAGGAGAAGTCGTTCCAAGTTGTCCTGCTGCTAATCACTACCATCATACACTCCATAAAGTACATGTTGGTTACCTTCCTCCTGATCAAACAGGAAAGAACAAACTTAATAATGATATCATGCCTTCCGCACTGTTCACTTGTTATTTCGCGTAACCCTTGCACCTTGGGGCATGTTTGATAGCCAGTTATGGACTTGAGATTGGACTAATAAAGTGGTTTGGGCTTAAAGTTGCTTGTTTGGTTTGATTTTGGTGGGAGGGATTAATAGTACCATGGGATTGTGAATCCCACAAATTGGCCGGATTTCCCAACCCGGGACGGGGGGGGGGGGTTGTTGTTACCAATCCTATCCCCTTGGGATTGGTGTTGGAAGACTTTTATGCCCTCCCTTCTTTCATCCGAACAGTTTTTCATTGAACGGTTCAAAAAAAATTGCTCAGATCAAGTCCTTTCCGGTCATTTTTTTTGCTGATTTCTCGCGTGTACCCTTAAATCATGCCTATTGTAGATTGGTTTGGTTCTGTAAATTTATAATCCGTAGGTATTGGTTTACTATAAAACCGAACCAATCCAGACCATGCTCACCCTCTAGTAATAATGATCGATGTTTCCTCAAAAATTCTATTCCCCAACGTGGATGAACAAATTAGGACGTTTGGAGTATATAAAGGAAAGGCGACAAAACGTGTTTTACTGATGTCGACAAAAAATTGTTTTTTCTCGCTAGTTTTGTTGAAGTGTAATTAGTACCAATTCCAAATAGTTTGTCAAATAAACATGGGTATACAACTGTAATTACTTCCTCTATTCCTAATTGTGAATCCAGTATTCAATTTTAGAATGTTTCAAAATGTTAGTTCTTTTCCAAAAGTGATAATAGAACTTTGATGATTCTTCAAAAGTATCCCTCATAAAAGTGCCCTCACGAAAGTGAATATAAGGCCACGTTTTGACTTAAAAAAATTTCACTACAAAGTTGTTAATACTAAATTAAAATTTTTTGTCGAATTTTAAGTTGTTTCCACTAAACTAAAACTTTCATTACATTTTTTTTTTCCATTAACACCCATTATCTACAACTTTTGATTTGGTGATAACAACTTGACTACAAATAGCTAATTGGAAACACCTCTTTTAAGTGTTGTAAAGTAGGTAAAACATAGGGGTAATGAGGGAAGTGATTTCACTAGTTTTGAATGCAAGTGCAATCCTAAGATGTCTCCTTAGAAAGTTGGCATTTCTAGGAGGCACCAACAATATGGAAGTAACTTTGCATTTCAAAACGCAGGCTGATCTACAAAGAGCTGATCCTATTTTTGGTAACAAATTGACTGATGTTGCCGTATATCAAGACTTGCTACTCTTGGAGAACCAGATTCCATTCTCAATACTAAAGAAATTGTTCCTGCTCACTGTGGATCGGATCCCGATTGGGCCGAATCGTCGTTCGCTCACCGATTATCTCGTTCTCTACTTTGGCAAGAGGATGAGACCAGAAGGGAAGTCCACCGACTGTGTCCTAACGGTTTATGGCAACGAAATGGAAAATTCTGAGCCTGAAGAAGAAGTTCCAAGTCGTCATGCTAATCACTACTATCATATCCTCCATAAAGTACATGATGGTTACCTTCCTCCTGATCAAACAGAAAAGAACGAACATAATGATACCATGCCTTCCGCAACAGAACTCGTCTATGCAGGAGTCAAGTTCGTATGCGGTAACAAAGAAGGCGATCTATTCAAAATCAAAATTACTATTTTCAAAATCAAAGTTTTCAAAAAACTATTTTCTCTTTTTCTAATAACTTGTTTTTATTAGTTTGAAAACTATTTAAAAAATATTATTTTCTATGTCACAATTTCTAGATTTTTATAAGTTGAAAAGGTGATGTGACAAGTTTTGGTTATTTAATTTTGATTGTACCATTGTGGACTTCTACATTGCTCAGCTTAGTAACCCCTTAAATGGATAACTAAAAGATAATGTGGCAACTTTTGATTATTGACTTTTGGTTAGCAATGCTTCCTCAAAAAAATTGTTACATTGCCATAACCAAACTTAACAATCTCTTAGCAACTCATCAAATTTTGACTTTTGGATAATCAAAACTAGCAACCTTTTGACAATAACCACATTTTCACAATTAAGTACACCCATCATTACACAAAAACCTTCTCTCTCTGAAAAATATTTTTAAAAGAAGGTTTTATTTTTTTTGCAAAAACAGTAAAACTATTTTTTATTAAAAATTGTTTTTTTAAAATTACTTTTTTTTCAAAAATTGTTATTTTAAAAAAATAGTCTTTTTTTCAAAAACCATTTTTTGAAAATTTTTTCCAAAAAGAGTTTTTCAAAAATAAAAGTTTTCAATTTGTTTTCAATTTCTAATAACCTATTTTTATTAGTTTGAAAGCTATTTTAAATAAATTGTTTTATATAGTGACAATTTTTAGATTTTTATAGATCGAAAAGGTGATGTGGCAAATTTTGATTATTCAATTTTGATTATGTCATTATGGACATCTATATTGCTAACCTTAACAACCTCTTAAATAAATAACCAAAAGATGATGTGACAACTTTTAATATGTCATTCGATGGGATTCCCCTCAATAGGGTCCTAGTTGATAATGGTGCAGCAGTGAACATATTACCTGTTCGAACCCTCAAGAAATTGGGGAAAGAAAAGGTCAAGTTGATTCCTACTAGTACTTCCATTGCAGGTTTCACAGAAGAAAGCAAAAATGTCAAGGGAATAGTCTCTGTTCGATTGGCAGTGGGAGGTGTAGGGACAGATACAGCCTTTTTTGTGGTGGATACCTTTGCAAACAAGTATAATGCTTTGTTAGGAAAAGATTGGATACATGTAAATGGATGTATTCCATCTTCCATGCACGAAGCATTGATGATTGTGAAGTATGAGAAGGGCAAGGAAGTAAGAATTGAGGAAATAAAGGCAAATCATCACCCATTCAGTGCTTCAGCAAACTTTGCTGAAACAGAGATGTACAAACCTGAGATTGTACCTCTCAGTGAGTTAATAGAACAACCACACACCCAACCAGCGAGATGGACAGTGGGGAATTGGTCAAGCTAAAGGCAAAGCTGAAACAAGCAATTAGTTATGAATCAAACACCCAAACAGATGATGCTTGGATGTAAATCCAAAGAGGAGACAAAAAGAGGCTAGTTGGTTGGCTTTAGTGAAATATTTAGCACTCAAAGTTGAACAAAAGGTTCAGGAGGAGGATATTTGAAATGATGCCTTAGGAGACAGACCTGAAGTGGTCTCAGAGCCTGAGGCACGCGAAGAAATATTGTCAACTGCTGTGAATTGCCGAGACCCTTTGGAGGAAGTCAAATTGTGAGATGATGAGAATCCAAATCCTATACAAATCAACAAGTGGTTGGATGCTAATGTAAAAGCCAAGTTGATAAAAGTACTAAAGGAGAACAAGGATTGTTTTGCTTGGAGCTATAATGAACTGCCAGGTTTAGTTAGAGAATTGGTGGAGCATAGACTATCTATATATCAAACCACAGTTCAAACCATTCAAGCAGTCACCTAGAAAGATGTCTCCAAAAATAATAGCCAAAGTCAAGGAGGGAGTCCAAAAGACTCAAATGAGAAGACTCCATCACACTGGCAGCATAGTAACAGCTCATGGTTAGGGAGCGGTGATGATGGAAGAAGGTTCGAATATGTGGATAATCCATTACCACCAATACCCTATCAGTCAGAGGGTTCACATGCTCAACTTCTCAATTAGAAGTGGGACAAGTAGAATAGGAAGATGCGTTTTGATCCCAATTGTTATTGGCAGCATTAACGTACCTCATCAACTCTAATAAGGAATTTTGGAGAGGAGGAAGAAGAGGAAGAATAAGAACATTCATGAACGATCCTACCAGCAATGTGGTTAGTAGAAATCTGCTCCAATGTTGGAGCAATGGGAATGTCTTGGACTGACATGCCTTCGAAGGCGTGATCAAGGTCAGAGGTTTGGGCCATTATGAGATATAAATTTAGTTTTTCAACCTATGTATTAATTACACCGTATGGGGGTAATTTATTGATGAAAGAAATCAAACTGTTCGTGATCTGGATACAAGCATACTAAACGGTTACACTAGAATCACTTTCACTCCCCTCTTTCCTTGGAAATAGGTAGAAGTTGAAGAAGCGGGAATACTAACACTTGTTTAAAATCTTTTAAACAGAGTGTTAATGCGGGGGGTATGTTTGCATGAGAATTTATTGGTCCAGTCATACGATGACACGTAGCCACTCATGTTGGACAAAATGGAGTACACATAGGCTGAAATACATGGAATCACATAATTAAAAGAATGATGACGTTCTGATTAAATCAATTAATACTAATTACTGCTAGGTGTCGCTCAGACAATAGCTTAGAAGATAAGCAGTTCGAAGCTCAAAGGCACGAATGGTATTATTCAAACGAGAAGCAGTTGCAATTGACATGGTCAAAGAAGTTGAGATTTAAGTAAATAACTGCCCACATCCACCACGATGCAGTTGAAGAAAGTGGGACGGTGGATCAAAACCGAATGGCCACAAATCAGGAATCATGGGGGAAAGTTTGAATTCAAAAACCAGAGTAACTTCGAAGACAGCTAGGGGGGAAATAGAAGACGTGGAGAAGACTCAAGAGTTTGCCTATAAATAGAAGACATTAAAGAAGAAAAAACCCCAGACAAATCATCAAACAAACAACTATGCTATGCTTGGTTTGTCCATTATTGTTGGAAAAATGTATGCATATTAATTTGTTGAAAAATTATATATAATACAATTATATATTTATTTTGATGAATGTTGAAAAAATGATATTATCTATTTTGATGATGTTTTGGCAAATGCTAATCTATCGAAAACTCTTTTTTGGACTAAACTTTCTAGGCCTTGAACCATTGCTTAAAGTCTCTTGAATTCAAAGTTTAATATCTACAAAGACTTAGGCTCAATACATGCTTTAACGGAATTATTCAGATGAATTTTTGAGGTACAGGTTGACAAACCGGCTGACAGGCCGGCTGTCTGCACAGAAGAGGTTGTCAATCGGAGTTTACTGGATGGCAGACTGGTTGAGAGAGCGACCGACCTCCCGGTCGACCGACCAGACGACCGGTAGTACAATTCTGCAGATTAGTAAAGTTCCAATGGCTATATTTTTTCTAAATTAACTCTCCAACGGCTCCAATATTTTACAAATGGCTAGTAGGAGATTGGATGGCTATATAAGGCTTTAAGAACTCATTGATGAGTATCAATCCAAGCTACAACATTCCATATCATTCCAAGAGCAAATTCTCCAAAGATCAAGTCCAAAATTCTCCTTGTTATTCCACTTTCATATTTTTCTTGAGAGAAAATTTGTACAAGTCATGAACGATAATTTCATACTTTCTCCACATACTTGTAATTCCTAAGCGAGTGTTTGAGTCAAACACTTGAAAGCTTAAAAGACCAAATTCGGGTTTGAATTTGGGTGTTATTGTTTTCGAGAGGTTTTCAGAGAAAACTTTTGTAGTTGCACTAGCTCCATGGGAAAATTAGGGGATAAGGTCGTTGTAAGCACCTGCAAGACTTACTACTTGTAATTTTTTTGAAGATTAGTGGAACCTTCAAATAGTTGCTTTAGGAGAAGTGGACTAGGCCGAACCGTGGACAAATCCGGGCCGAACCACTATTATCTGGTTCTATCTCTCTAACTCTCTCTCTCTTTTACTTGCTCATATTATCATGGATATATTTGTTAGAGAATATTATTAAATTGGTATTTTTAATTAGCAACCCTATTCACCCCCTCTCTAGGTTGCCTTTTTGGGTAACAAGGTAGTAGTTAGAAGAGCTTATACATAAGTTCGAAGTAGTTAGAAGTAGTTTTGTAGTAGTAATTGTAATCACTTTGTGATTCGTTCTGTTCGTTATTGGAAGTTTGGACATTCAATTGGAAAGCAAGTTCATTTTTGGATTGATCAAGGTATCTTGCTTGTTCTTTGGGTTTATCAAGTTTCTAGTGGATCGTTGTACTGTTTCTAATACTTCTAAATAGAGAAATCATCTTCATTGAGGTAAATGAAAAGACACCACAATTGCCTGATTAAGTTTGGCTTTTCATAAGTTTGAAATCTAAAAAGAATAATTACAATCCTTTTCTGGCACGCTCGTACACAATCATATTCCGAAGGTAAACCAAAAATTCCAACCAAAGAATAATAGAGCTAGTGTTGCTCCGACCTAATCATTGTAGCTTTATATTTTGGGGAAGTGCTACAATACACACCCCTTATTTGGGTGTGTATCATATGTACCCTCATTGAAACATACCAAAATGTTATGATTCCCAAAATGTTATGAATCTATTGCTAAAAAGTTACGAATCATATTGATGAAAAGTTACGAATTTTTAGTATAAAAGTTACGATACGAAATAAAATGTTATGAATGACCGGTCGTACAAGTAATGTTTTATGAAGTGGCACAATATGAACCACACAATAAATGCATATGGTACACACCTTAAGGAGGTGTGTATTGAAGACTTTCCCCAACTTGAATGGATGAACGGTACTATCTAGATTTTAGGGGGGTAAATACAGTGCTATCTAGATTGTATCCTTCTCGGAAAATTTGACAAAAGAGATGTCAAAGTTTATATGCATGCCAATATGTATCATGCATAAGATGAAAATCGGTCAGTTCGGTTTAATTTTTGGGATGTTCGGGTACCAAAGTAATATGTAGCCAGGAATTGACCTCGACTGAAAAAACAATGAACCAAAATTGGTTTGGGATGGTTCGGGGTGGTCGGTTTTTTCAGGTTTTTTGGTGCGCCATTAAGATTGAAATAGACGGTTGTTATTGAGATGGACGATTGAGATTTGTTTGTTTGTTTTGGGTTTAAGATGGACTTTGATTGATCGGTCCCATCGATATAGTTTTGGGTATTTATGGCTCGGTCTGGAGAAAACGAGGGGATAAATGGTAATTTTGCCTTGAGAAAATAACGAGCAGCAGTTTGTGCCTTGTGGTTGTCGTAGTCGTTCCATAACCAGAAGAGGAGGAGGAGGAGTTATGGCGGGTAGCAAATCCACTGCGGCAAGGAGGACGTTCCATCTGCCGATTGAGATGACGACTGATATCCTATCGAGATTGCCAGTGAAATCCCTCTTGCGATTCAAATCCGTAAGCAAAAACTGGTACGCTCTCATCGAAACCCCTAATCTTATCGCCAAGCATCTTAGAACCCATTCCGCTCTCAATTCTGCCTCTCTCCTACTAACCGCTTACAATCGCGAAACCCGAAACTTTGCCATGCCTTTGCTTTCGAACGATGGGTTCAGTGGCCCAATCGATTTCCCATTTTTAACTGACTCGTACTGTCCTTATTTCAAATGGGACCCGACTAGGATTGTGGGTATCTGTAATGGCCTGGTTTGCATTTATATATCTCGCTTTGGATATCCCTTGGTTATATGCAATCCCTCCACCAGAAAGTTTCGGGAAATTCCGAGGAATTGGTTGGATGAGAATGGTTCCAGTGGCTGTATATATGTTGAGCGGGTTAGTTTTGGGTTTGGCTTCCATCCCAGTGCCAATGATTACAAGTTGATTAGGATTGCGCTTTATTCTTGTCATCCTTTTGGTCCATACCAAGTCCAGGCTGATCTGTATGCGATGAGCACCGATACATGGACAGAAATTGATGTCGATAAGCTTTCGTCGTTCTCTGGGGCGAAGGGATGGGGGAATAATGACCGGCACGTCGGTGGATCTTGTGCTTCAGCAGTCGTGAACGGAGTATTTTATTGGCAAGCAGATGAAGTTCAAACACATCAAGTGATCGTTATGTCCTTCGACATGGTTGATGAGGTGTTTAGACAAATAAGAACACCGCCGTGTTTGAATGAGAAACGGGATCGAACTAACTTCCAATTTACGGAATTGAAGGATAAACTTGCTTTGGTAATTAGTTATTCCCATGACCAATGCCTTGATGTGTGGGTGTTGAATGAAGACCGGAGTTCTTGGACTAATAAATTAAAGTTGGATCTATTATTCTATTCCAATCCAAGGGTTGCCAGTAAAATGGGAAGTGGGGAAGTTGGTAAAATTAGAGTGGTGGGCTGTGCAAAAAATGTTCAATTGTTGGTGACCAACCATAAGCTATCTGGTGATTTGTTTTTGGAAGGCAAGGTATCTGATAATTTAAAGCTCTTATGGTATGATCCAAAGACGGGGGAACTATGGATCATTATTTTGGTCGGACATTTTGACTGAGGGAGTGTGCTGCACAGTTTCGTGCTATGCGGCTTCGTGCTATGCGGCTGCCGGTGTCGCCTTGCCGGCATCGGCCCGACGATCAGACACGTCCACTGCGTAGAGCTCGTCGAGTACTACAAGTGTACCAAAAATCAACCCAATCAAATATCGTTAAGTGCCTCATCGGAACACATATAATTCGAAAAGAATGGATTTAGTGGTTTTGATCCAGTGTTTCGTATCCATTAGGATTCATTTTTTTCCAAGTTATATGTATTCCAATGAAGTATTTAACGATATTTGATCGGGTTGATTTTTGGTACACTTGTAGTACTCAACGAGCTCTACGCAGTGGACGTGTCCAATCGTCGGGCCGATGCCGGCAAGAAGGCACCGGCAGCTGCACAGCACGAAGTTGTGCAGCACACTCCCTCAGTCCATTTTTGGTCAGGCTCCATATCCATCTTCTATCAATTTGTATGACAGGACCCTAATTCCAGTCGTGCAACCCAATGAAAGGAAGCATTGAATTCGTAGAAGTAACCTTCACGTGAGTTGCTGTTTTTAATGTTTTCTCTGTTCATGCTTATTTTGGTTGTCCTATTTTAACTATGCCTCAAAGTGGTCTCTTTTGAATGTTCAAGACATGTTTGACTGCTATGTTTCGGGTCTTTATTTTTGTGCTGCGTACATATTTTTTGGATCTTGTATTTCAACTTTAGTATCATTGTTGATCCTAATGTATCATTAGATGAACCTAATATTTGAACCATTCTTCGCTTTAGTTTTTCATCCTGTAACTTCTATGTTTAGCACTTACGTTCTCTCCCGTGTTAGTTCTGTGTTGATGCTAGGGAAATACTCGTGCCCAATATATAGGAAATTGCTATTACCGTGGTTGAATTGTGTGCACTATTTTAGTTGTTTTTTGTTACGCCAGCGCGATGCTCGGGCCAAATGATGTCTCTTCGATGCTTGCCACTTTGTGTGTTTTTTTATGAACTATTAATGTTGGAAAACTAGTAATTTGGTCATCCAGGGGGCATGACAATCCCCCAGTACACAATTTGCTCTGTATGCAGAATCATACAGTTAACTCTGAAGGCCTAGTAAGCAGCTTTCAAATTTCAACCAGTTTCACTCTTCTCTCTCTTCTTGTTTCTTATTCTGCTAGAGTTGAGCCCTTCCTATTTTCCATTCATAGAGTTGAGCCCTTATTTTGGGAGAAGGAAAAAAATAAGGTTGGTGAGGATAGGTGCGAAACATGCTATAAGAGTGAATGATTTTCAATGAACGACATGAGATACGATGGAATATCACGAAGTACCAACGGACTACGACTATGGGATTCTATACGTCTTATAGCAATCCCTAACCATTCATACATCAAGCTAGAAGTAACATTAAACACACATCAATCTAAATAACCTATGAGAACCTCTCAAACCATTTTAAGTCTTCTCAATGAACATCACAACTAGCTTCCTCATTTCATTCGTTATTAAGCCCCCTTTTTATAAAAACATTTCTTTTTGATTACCAAAATAAATTTGAGAAAACTCTTGACCTTTACGGGTCAAGCTCCGTTGATTCGAGTTTAAATACAGGAATCGATTGATTTGTTTCCAAATACCGGCGCTCAAGAATGCCGGAGGATTTTAATAAAAATCCTTTTTCCCAAACTAAATTCCGTCCTTTTCGAAAAAAAAGAACTTTGATGGAATCAACCGTTTGTTCCCTTTTTCAACGGTTACAATTTCAAGCAATACACAGCCCAAACAACAACATAAACTTTTAAAGTCAATCATATTTCTCTTCATTATGCGAGACATTCAACTGTATTACCACACCTTACATTACGTACAATGAATTCTCTCCACCTAGGTTTTCGCATTACCACACCTTGCGTTGTGGGCCCTCTAAAGTCTCTGCATTACCACACCTTGCGTTGCAGGACCATCAATTCAAAATTGTCAACTCACACATACACACATGCATTATCAATCTATATACAAGGAGACAACATTTCCAAAGGTCACATTCTTTCATTCATCATCACACAATGTATTACGAACTAATAAATATATCCTATTGTACATTAATAAATACCTTAGGTTCACGTTATTCCTCAAAGTCTATCATGACATCCTTCGTCACATACCGAACCTACAAAGACTCCTCGACACACCACCCGTTAGGTTTTAAGCGAGAATCTTATAGAACGAGTGCCAAAGGAACCTAGGAAGATTAACAAGACGAAGCACGAGGACGCGAGTTACCCCATTCTCACCCGGACCGCTAGGCAAACCTCCATCGACTAACAATGCACCCCACGCCATACCTTCTAGTCTACGATGTTCGATAACCTCTTTACGATAAGCTTTTTCCATTTCACCGACCACCATTTGATGTCATAGCACCTTAACATGTATATATTGTTTATCATATCATGCCACAATGTTCACGTACTCATTTTAAGACATATACAGCGGATAGGTACCATACTCATAGGATTGACACGGTTCTCTTGCACAACGAGAGTCAAAGGAGATAGATTGATCAATGAATCACTTAAGGTACGAACAATTAAGCTTAGAAGTGGTTTGGAGGTGTTCAAATGGTGTTAGAAGTGATCGGGGTTCAAAACAATCGAAGCGGGTTAAGCAACGGCACAACTGTCTCATAAGGGACTGGTATTCATACAACAGTTTTTGTTTTATCGATACGGGAGCGGCTGGAATTCTGATAAGCTAGCTATATCCATACAACCATTTGGTCATATCGATACCCGAACGTTACGACAACGATTTTTGCAGAATTTTCAGATTGCCAAATCCAACCACAAACAACTAACCAAGGCACGATCTAAGCATGGAATCAACTCATAAACACATAACAAGAGTAAGAAATCCCTACCTTGAAGTTGAAGAGCAAACACAAAGAAAGATCGGGCCACGCAAGCCCCAAAACTCAAATCTCGGAAAACGCCAAGTACACTCCTTTCTGAGCCAAACCCAACGACCAACGAACTCGAGAACACACGAGAAAGGTAGAATGATGGCTGTTTTTCATGGGTTTTGAGTCTTGGTGGAGATTTTTGGTGATAGAGGGAGTGAGAGGGAGAAACCGTGAGAGAGGGAGAGAGAGAGAGAGAGGGAGCCAAGAGGTAGAGAGAGAGTGAGATGGGGAATTTTGATCCAAAACACACACACTGTGGTGCCGTACTTCTCCGGTCGAACCTCTGGTGCTAAGGTGGCTAGGGTGGTTGGATTTTGGTGGGAACCTGCACAAGTAGCGAACACGTTAGTGCCTAAACCCGGATCGTGGTGGTCCGGGATAGGCACTCCGACGATCTAGTCAGTGGGAGCAAAAAGGAGAGAATGAGAGTACTAGGGTTTGAGGGTCCAGTTTCACGTACCTCCTTCCTCAGCATTACCACTCCTTTTATAGGCAGGGGAAGGCGGTGTCCAAACCACGTGGTTACACTACGCGCGCAGTGATTGGTTCGCCCACTATGGCATCCAAATCCAATCCCGCGAAATTAGGCTCGTCATGATCCCTAACGGTCTGCTCCTACCATAGTGGGATTTATAACACGTTCCTTATCCAACCGACTTCCTTCCTGACTTCCTCTAGTCAGGGAGGGGAGATGGTTCGGTGGTAGGCTGCACCGCCGAACCCATCAGTCCGGCCACTCTTGACCTCACCGTATCCGCTACTCGGTTCGGTGGTGAATCGCCGAGCCGAATTCCATGTCATATGCTCGGAGCAACAGCTTTCCTGGAGTGGAATACTTCCCTTCGGTGGCTCGGTTCGGCACACCGAACGTCTCTCCGCCAACCCAACAGTGCAACGTATCTAGGGGTCGAGCTCATAACAGTTAAGTGTCCTCCATCAGGATCCCTTCACCGAGCCATGTCTATATCACTACTGGACCACCCCACCGAGCCGAGGAAAACGGGGTCCTCCACCGAACCGCGTCCGCCACACACACCCATCTATATATACTAGTACCCTATCAAAATTACACTCACACTCGCTCAACATTACTATTCTATCACATTGGCCCCAAATCAAATAAATTCGATAAATCTCATATTTTCCTCAATTATAACATCAAGTAAACCTTTTAGACATTTTTCAAAACTACGAGTCTTTACATTACGAGTGCATGGGGTTTGGTCATATTGCCCAAGAGTGTGCTAACAAACAGAAAAATAAATCCTATAATGTCATAACTTGGGATGATAGTGACTCTGATGACTAAGAAAATTGTGGTGGGAATAGTAAAGTTATGGCCTTAGGAACTTCTTTGCATCCTTATGTGAGTGAGTCAAAATTAGAAGATGAGAGAGTGAATGGTGAGGATTTGAGCAATAGTAAGAGTGAGGAGGAAGAGAGTTTGCAAAAAGCCTACAATAAACTTTTCAAAGAAAGCCTGAGGTTGATTAAGATAAACATTAAGCTATCTAGTGAAGTGAAGATGAGTGATGAGCCCTACATGAAACTCAAGCAAGAGCTTTTGGAAGCTCAAGCTCGGGAAAGTCAAGTTGAGAATAATAGAGACTCTTAATCTAATGAACTTGTGGATATTAAAAGCATGAATGTGAAGCTTACTATTGATTTGCATGCTTCTTTTGAATCTAACAAATTACTTGAGTTAAAGGTAGCTAATTTGCAAGCTGAGATTGACAAGGCCAATGCTACTTTTAAGAGAATGAATGCAGGTTCAAAGAAATTAGAAGACATTCTTGGTGCTCAAAGACAAGCAAGTGACAAGTCAAGCCTTGGCTTTCATGGAGGTTCATCATCTGAACAACTTAAAGGTAAAGTAAACAAAGCAAAGTCTAAAGAGGTAAATCCTAAACCTAATAGCATTAATCCTGCTAAGAAGTCTCTTAATATTAGAAAAGCTAATGTTTCGAAATTTGTTCCTACATGTCACTACTGTAGTGTAAAAGGTCACACTAGACCTAATTGTTTCCAACTGCATGGTTACTTTCCTTGTGCTAGTATCACTACTAATCTTGTCAACACTGGGAGTATGACACCTAAACCGATGCCTAGCAAAACAAGTAGTGCAGCACAAATTAAGACCATACTTATTTGAGTGAGGAAGTCAGACTTGAAACATCGAGCGAATATATCTACCAACCATTTAGATGACACTGGATCATTTGGAGGAGTAGCCCTTGCCTTTTAAAGGCTTGCTCTTAATTAAGTGCATCCAAAGTCTAGGTTGATTTTCTTTTCTTTTCTATCTTATACCTAGAGCTATGCTTTTTTTTTTTAGTTGTGCTTAGTTTCTTATTGCACTTAGTTTATATTGGTTTTTTTTTTAATTGTTTCCTAGACTGTCTATTTTTTTAAAAGCCAAAAAGATTTTATTTTTGATAAATGATTGAAAAAGACAAAAACATTTACATATACCAATTTTATTATTTTTTTTTAAAAGGCAAAAAAAATTTCGCACTGAGCATGCTGCACTTCTTGATGTCTTTGCTATATCTCATACTAGTGCATCTCATGGTTCGTACTTTTCATGCATGCCTTCTCAAGAGCTACTTTCATGAGAATTTCATCAAAAAATCATGTGTCTAGCAGTCATTGCATGTGTTTGTACATGCCCATTGATAGCCTTGAGAAGTTGATCCGTATCTCTTTGGGTGAGTATTTGTCCTTGTGGTGGACACCTTATGTCATTCACCTTAGGTATTGACTTGCATACCCCATGTGAGATCGATTGGCTCGGTTTGATCGTTTTAAAAAAAGAAGAGAATATATAAAAAATTGAGGGACCTGAGGAAAGGGCTACCTTTATGTGCACGTGTAAGCTACCATTGACTTGCATCTCATGTATTTTTTGCGTCATGAATTTAAGCTACGTGCTTAGATGTGTGAAAGCGGCCCATGACAGTGAAAAATATTGTGTGATTATTTGGTATAAGGTTGGCATCTCTTGAGGGGGAGAATATCATGTTATATACTCACTTAACCCCGTTTTTGATATGATCATACTTCATGCGGGTTGGAGTTGGTCTGCCACCCTTGTGGAGAATGATGTAAGTTGGTCCCTTCTTGGTTGATATGACCTCATAGGGATGAGTTGATTCTATTGTTAAGGCTATTATTGCACACACTCACTATGACACTTGCATGATTTCATACCCATGGTCATTCTTCGAAATTTTCTTAGGATAGCTCCTTTGAAAGCAGTTATTACTTGGGGTACCATGCGATGTTTCTTTTGTGTGTGATATATCTGGTGATTGAGTTCTTCATGGTATATTCTTTTGTCTTTTTGATAAACCTCTCTATGGGAACATATCTTTGTTTGGTGAGTGGGAGTATCTTGATTTCATCAATATATTTGTGTTTATGCCTAGTCTATATGCGTTTAATTGATTTCTCTGCGTGTCCTAGCATATGTTGTTGGTTGTCTGATGGGGCCGTAGGTTTTACATTTGCGGATGTTTTCTAGAATTATGCTATTATGGTACTACTTTTTTAGACTTTCTTCCCATGGCATATCAGTTTGGCTAAAATTGATTTTAGTTTCTCTACGACTTAATTTGGGCGTAATGTTTATTGATTTGTTGCTTTCTTGATTTGGGCCTATTCATGTGTGCTCTACCTTTGTCATTCCGTGACAAAAAGGGGGAGTAATTTGTTGACTAATAGATTGTGCATCTTTAGTATTTTTGCAGCTTTATAGGCCGTGACCTCAATCTGTTAGGGGATAGGTTTTTCTTGTCGAGTGTGTAGGACCATGGGCCACGGTCTCTCTATGTTGGCAAATTCCAAGACAAAAACACATATTTATTTGTATCCCCATTTATTGAGTTGTTTTTTTTTTATTTCTAAAGTGTCTGTTTAGAAAGTGGAAGGAAATCAATATTATGTAATTGAGGGAGTGCGTTTTTGGGTGGAAGAAAATCAAGGAAGATCAAGGCAATCTAGGGCTTTATCATTTAGCAAGTTCGAAAGGAAAAAGAAATCAAGAAAATCTCGTTTTGGTATATGGCAACTTCATGTAATATACAAGTTGATTATAACGAAAAATATAGTGGCCTATATATAGACAAGTTCGTGAGGATTAGTTATGGGAAAAAAGAGACAGCAACTTCATCTCATTTGTGCAAACAAATGGAATATTGAAAAGGGGGGGTTGGGGGCGCTTATATCTTTGAATCTTGGAGTAAAAAGAAGATTGATGGATCTTTGAGCATTCAATACAACTTCAAGAGGTTTATAACATCAACTCAGTTAATCTTTGAGCAAAGTCCTTCGGTGGATTCCGGGAGGCAAACGAAAGGCTTGTTGATTCAAAACAGCGGCGGTCAAGCACTGGGTGTGGTGAACGTGGATTCGGCAAGTAAGTTTTAGGACGATTTGTGAGGATTCAGAATTGTAGGGTAAGATTACTTGTAACCGCACAATGTTTTATAGTATTTGATTCATTCCCGTGGTTTTTTTACGTTAGGGTTTTCCACTTATATCTTGTGTTCATCTCGTTATTGCTTCTCGTTCGTGTGATTAGCTTGTCTATTGATTGGTGGATTGATTTATTAAAATGATAAAAAAATAACAAATATTTATAAGCCTAGGCGATCTAGGATTTTTCAATAACAACCCGCGCCACCGTGTGACACAAAAGATAACCCCAAGTTTATAGTAGCTGGTCGGCGTTATCTTGTATACCATTTCCTTTTCCCTTGAAGTTCCGATGTGGTTTATACTGATATTTTTCACAGGTATCATTTTCTTCAAGCCTCAAGGTGCTTGGTACGAACAGTTTAGATCGCCGACGTGGCTTAGGTTCGGATCACCGATATCCGAGCTGATTTTTTACACAGATATCATCTTCTTCTTCAAGGTGCATGTTCGGTAGATGTGAACGGTTTAGATCACTACCGTGCATGGGTTCACAGTAGAGCCAAAAAGATCGAAGTTTTGTGGGATTTGAAAAATAGAAGTCTTGAAGTGTTCTGATCCCCTAGATATTTTCATCTCGAGATACTTGGCGAACTTTTACGCGAATACCATGTGTGAGTAAATGAGTATCTTATTTCTCTTAGAATTGATTGTTGCGTAAATTTACCTGATTTTTTACATAAATCACACATAAATACCTCACATTTCTTAAATTTCATATAAATGTTAGAAACTAGAAGGCAAAATAATACTTTTGTGTAAATGGGAAAACGAAACAGATTCGAAATTAATGCTGTAAATCACTTGTGAGTAATAGAAACCACGAAGTCTGAAACTAAAAGAAACTGTAAGTAACAAATTAATTATTCCAAAGATAAAACGGATTATACAATAACAGTAAAAAGGGAAAAATACAACTCACGAATTGCAGACACCGACGAAGAACAAATATAGATCGAGTCCAGCGATGGATCACTGTGTCCTTAAAACAGATTTCGCCCTCGCCACGGTGCTCATGATTATGGACGTCCACTTCCCAGGATGCAACGATCTTTACGCACGCAAACGCAGCACTTCGAGTGCGTGCCCCACGAACAAAACTATGCAGAACTCTCTCGGACTCTATATGCGAAATGTGTGTGTGCTCTGTGTAATTTTTGAGTGTAATTTTTGAATTTTTTCGGATCCCTTAAACGGCTAGAATGAAAATGTATTTATAGGTAACCATGAGCCTGTCCGAAAGGGTACAAATTGGTTCATTAAGGGTCACAAACGAGAGGATGCAATGGTTGGAAATCCAACTGCCAACTGTTGTATGGTTGTGTCGGTTCTAAATGAACTGATGCAATGGTTCCAAACCAACAGATGCATGCACTGGTTCGGTTCAAACCGAACATCCACACCTGATGGAAATTGGGCTAGAGTAAAGTAACTTTGGCCCAAGCAAACCAAGCCCAATTTATTTTAATCAAAGCCCGAGCCCGAGCGAGACGGGCGGTTCCTTCCATACCGAACGACCAATTTCGAGACCCAATTTCTTTCACATCTTAAAATGGTTTTCTCCCCAAAGACGACAAAAAATCTTTCTAAGAAACCATTTTTTCTAACAATAAACATTTGAGATTCCTGAAAACTTATCTTTTTAACATCTGTCGTCATCCCTCCGTCTAAAACCAAACGGAATGGCTAAGGTATTCCAAGTAAAAAAAGTTAAGTGCTCCAATTTTTAATTTGTTTGAACCAATGCAAAGATCTTATTTTTCTGATCATTTTATCTTGAAGAACCATTATTAATTTTTGACTCTAAAACTCTCGTTAGTCAGCTCTAAGAAAGTCGTATAATCAAATATTTCTTAGAGCTAACTAACGATAGCCTTAAAATCAAATATTAATTATGATCTTTTAAAATAAAATTATTAGAAAAATAAGATTTTCGCACCTATTTAAACGGATTGAAAATTAAAATACTTAATTTTTTAATATATAAACGGTGTTTAAACCGTTTCAAGACAAGACAAGAGTACGAAACAGTATTAGGCGTATACATTCAAAAGCAACGGCTTCTCTACTCGTAAACAGTAAGCCAGATATGGTTAACAGAGTACAAAGAGCAAAACGATCGAAACAGTCTTCGTCGTAGTTTTCCGAATTTCCTCACAACTTCTTCACCAGCAGATTAACTCCGCGACTGGGCTCGATGAGCAGCTGGAGAGCCGGCGAGTGGACATACTTGGGGGAGAGGGTGAAGGAGAAGTTGGACACAATGAGAGCAATCAGCACCTTCAGTTCAACCATGGCCAAGTGCTGCCCGGGACACACTCGGGGCCCGACTCCAAACGGCATGTACAAGTGGGGCAACTTGCACGCGCCAGTGATGCCGTTGGCGAACCGGTCCGGTTTGAACTTGAGGGCATCGGGTCCCCATATTTCCGGGTCGGTGTGCAGGGTCCCCACCAAGATCCACAGGTTGACGCCCTTGGGGACTTGGATGTTGCCGAATTTCATGTCAACTAGGGCCTCCCGCGATACCACGGGATCCGAATAGAGGCGCAACGACTCGTTGATCACCATGGTCAGCTGCAAATCGAAGTAAAAAATTATAGAGTTAGGGTGCGTTATACTAACTAAAATAAGTACTTATTTTTTGAAATCAATCCAAATATATCCATACCTGCTTCATCTTCCGAACCATGTCGGAATCCGGAATCTGCCCCTTGCAAACTTCAACAACCTCGGCCCGAACCCGCTCTTGCCACTCGGGATTCGCAGCCAACAACATGAGGCTCCACGTGGCGGAGACAGCAGTGGCCTCGTGCCCGGCCAAGCAAATGTTCTTGCAGTTATCAACAATGAACCGGTCGATCGCGTCTTGGCTCAAGTCGCTGTTTCTAGCACCTTCAAGCACCATTTGCAAGAGGTCTTTCTCGTACCCGGCCTGTGTCCTCTCCTTCACCACTTGTAGGATCAGTGTTCGGACATCCTTTTCTAGTGCCCATGTTTCCCTGTTGTGCTTTGTGGGAATGTGCCTGTCACGTAAAAAAAACAAACAAATTTAGTACCTTTTTGTCTGTCCCAAATTGATAAGAAAATACCCCTGTAAAATGTAAATTGAAGAACCGTCTACTTTTGGTGACATGTTAGGTGGTTGTATCGCCGAATCTGTATTTTCTTGTAGTGATAATTGGGTTATTGCTTCCTAGGGTTTTCGTATATGAGAGTTGTGGAAGATCAGATAACTTATCGTATTTCGTTACCCAAGAAACTTCCTCAAATTGATTCGAGTTTGGAGAGATTATGATTAAAGTTCAATTTCAGAGGGCTAAATTTTTATTAGAGGAAAGTCCACTTTCACCCCCTATGGTTATCGCCATGTGCGGATATACCCCCTGTGGTTTAAAAGTGTGCACATAACCCCCTGTGGTTTTCAAATTGTGCGGATAGACCCCCTGCCGTCGTATTTTCCATCCATTTTAACGGAAATAACATTAAAAGACCGTTATACCCCCATCACGTCCCTTGATTCTTGTTCTTGTTTAAATCTAACCACACCATCCCGTATACCAAAAATTGAATCTAAACCGTTGATATTATAAATTTTGACGAGTACTGCGTCTATGCCAAAATTCAAGTCAATCAAAAAATGAAAAGCTTATGGTCAAATTGATTTTGTTACGAAATTAAAATTTCAAATTTGAATTTACTACAAGTTAGATCACTGGGTTATTGATGCCTGATCGAGATGATTTTTTACAGAGATACTCTATTCTTTATTTAATACATTATGAACGACTCAGATTACATTCTAGAGGTGTGTGAGATACACCTCCGTTAAAATGGATGGAAAATATGACGGCAGGGGGTCTATCCGCACAATTTGAAAACCACAGTGGGTTATGTGCACACTTTTAAACCACAGGGGGTGTATCCGCACATGGCGATAACCACAGGGGGTGAAAGTGGACTTTCCTCTTTTTATTATTTTGAAGGGGCTACAAAGCTGAAAAAAATAAAAATAAAAATCATTTTGAATTTATATTACCTCATGAAGGGGATTCCAGAAGACCAAACTTTCTTGGAAGCAGCATCTTTAAGGGCTCCGAGTCTCTTGAAAATCTCTTCTCCCTTGGAAAAGTTGCTTCCAAAACAAGCCCTGGAGATCACATCTCCGGAGAAACTTCTCATGTCCTGGTCGATTTTTATGTCTGCAATTCCACCTCCACTCTCGATTCTTCTCTTCCATGAGTCTAGCATTGTTTCTGCAGACTCTGTAATTAGGTTCATCATTCCCTGCAGAATTTTCAAGACACACAATAATATTTAAGATACATGAATTAATAAAGACATACAGATACACGATCCGAAAAAAATAGAGAATGCATGATGTGACAGATCTTGATTTTGTTACTCTAAAATAGAGACGCCCGTCAATGTTAGTTCTGGTTAGATGTAGTTTTTAGTAGGGTTGCTCGCGGTCCGGTTCGGTTTGGATTCCTAGAAATTCAAGAACCGAACCGCTAGTTACGGTTTTTACAAAATGAAATCCGTGTCTGGACCAAAAGTCCTACGGTCCGGTTTCAATACAATCCGTGACTCGCGGATCGGTTACGGTTTTGTCTACGGATTTTTGCAAAAAAAAGGCTCAAGCAGTCAAACATATATCCCACACTAAAAGGAAAGAAAGTTACACTCAGAATTAAGTATAACGGCACCAGAAAGTACTTGTTATATAAACTACCAAAGGCCTATTTCAGAAATTAGATTCAAAAAAGAGTATAAACACTATTAGATTGTATCATTACTATACATGACATAAACCCACACAAAAAAAACATCAAAGTGGGAAAATAAACGAGAAATAGAAATTAGGAAAATTGAAAAAGAAACGAACTATCGAAACTGAACTAGTGTTACCCGTTACTTGTACCTCAAAACTACCATTTACCCCTTATATTTCATGTAGATCTACACTATATTTAATTATTAGGATAAATAAATATTTCACGGTCCGGTTCGGTCAATCCATGGTTTCGTAATGAAAATCCGTAGACCGAACTGCAAGTCACGGTTTTCTAATTTTTCAATCTGTGTCCGGACCATTAATCCACGGACAAAATTCAAAAGGTACGGATCAGATCGCGCGGTCCGGAACGGTTCACTAGATTTTTTGAGCAGCCCTAGTTTTTAGACGTTAGTCTTCAAAATCGTAGAAAATTTTCTCGTTCCCAGTTTGTCGAAACATGTTATCGTGTTTTTTTTTTTGAAACCCAATGTTTTCCAACTCTCAAATATTATTCTGCTTGAAAATTAAGTGTTTTATGTTCTTTCATAATTTCACTGGAAAATTGATTTTCGAGACTAGCTCCAAAAAAACATGGATATTTTTCTAAAATCTCAGTGAAACTTACGCTATTTCAATAAAATTACGGACAAAGAAATATCGAATATCGAACTATTGTTTTCAAACCCACGTGTATCATTCGCAGGGCCTGTTCTGGGATAAGCCCCACAAGCCCTCTGTTCCGGGATAAGCCCCACAGGCCCTCCGGCTTGGGCAACCCCGCACTGTGGGGCAACAAAAAAAAAAAAAGTGTGTTATAAATATATAGTTTAGCGCCTGAATGCAACGTCGGCCCTTTGCCCTAGCGGAAAGGTTCTGCCCTCTCCCTAGAATTGAGGCAGGTTCGAGTCCCATACCCCCACCCCTCTTACGCTTCAGTTATTTTTTTTTATTTTGTTTCTTTTTATTTGGTCAAACTATTTTACTATCATATTCCTTTCGATTACAATAACTGATACAAACATTACAATGTCTACAATGAAAAATATAACTCACTGTCTTCAAAAAAACAAAAAATATAACTCACTTAGTTTTAACCTTAGTAGGGTTTTTTGCTAAAAAAAATTTGTACTTCTTAAATTTTTTTGAGAGTTAGTTTCATTCAGTTTCTAGTTCAACTCCCTTCAAATTGTTTCTCAATTGTGTGATTATGAAGTCTTATCGGTAAGATGGCGGTAACCAAATGGTATGTGATTGCTTATCGATTTAGTTGAATATGCATGTTATAGTTGCTTCGGTGGAGAGGAGTGATCATAAAGCAATATAACTGAGGTTACATTATGATTTTGATTTTTTGATGTAATTCAAGCTAAAAGCACAATACTATGATGATTTAGGTATGTCTTTCCATTTATTACCTCATCCATCCCTAAATAACTATTCGCCATGCAAACCTAAGCCTTTAAAAATATGCATTTTTTTAATTAAAAAAATCAAAAAAATTCGCAACTTAAAAGAACCCATTGATATCTATTGATTTGTAAAAAAAAAATTAATTAATTCTTTTTACAAAAAATTGCATCTTTTAAAAGCCTTAAAGTTGCGCGCCGAATATTTATTTCGGGACGGAGGGAGTATGACTTAAAAGTACATGGGCAACCAAGTTTGGAGTCGGGCTTGGGCAACCCAATCATCAGGGCCGGCCCTAATCATTTGACAATTTATAACAATAGGACTTGAAATGTTGGAAATTTTCAGCACCTTAACTTTCTCCATGTTCAGCTCAGGAGCAAGAATTTTCCTCTGGTGAGCCCAAATAGTGCCATTTGAAGTTAAAATGCCTTGACCAAGCAAAGCACCACGCTCCTTTTGTTGGTAAGAAGGCTTACCCAGACCCAATGAAGTGCATTTTGTTATCTCTCTCACCATATCAGGTCGATTCACATGCAGGATCTGTATGTTTCCCAGAGAAAACATGAATACTTGACCTGTCAATGAATAAAAAGTAGGGAATCAGTTTAGCAGTAATATTAATCTTTGTTTAATTCTCAGTCTAATAATGTCAAGAGGCTTTTGGCCCAACAACATCAATAGTGCAATTAGGTGACAGGAGGAAAAGAGGTCAGGAGTTCAACTTCTGACGAAATTGACTTTAATTTCGCCAATCAAAAGAAATTCTCAATTTGATAACGCAAAAGAAAAAAGAAGAGTCTGAGCCTTATTCGACTTGCACATTGATGTGTGTGCATGTGTTGCTTTTGGTATATCATTGCTTTTAATGATTTAAAGTTTTTTTGTTTTTGCCACATGTCCCTTCAGTACTTCCTAGTCACGGGCAGGTCAGGTTCTCCCCTGCGAGCGGCGCAACCTATGGGGGGCTAAATCAACCGAGACCTTCTTGAACCTTTCTTCCCGCTATTGAACTGTAGGGGAATGACGTGAGATTCTTTGTACCTGCAAACCGGAGGGGGATATTCCTCCGGGAAGAAGCTCCGACGAACAAGCGATCAGTAAGTGGAGGAAGGAGAAGAAATTTAGTAAGAATCTATGTTAGGAGAGAGAAAAGAGTAGTAGTGAAAGTTTTTCAGACCCCTGCCCTTGAAGGGGTACTCCTCTATTTATAGGCAAAGATTTGGAGTGTTGAACAAGTCGGCAGTGCCTTTCACGCGCATTGCCACGCTCGAATGACGTCATGTGTCAGAGTCATTTAATGAACGCTGCCCTTGAAGGATTGCAGAGCCGCATTAGTCAATGTCAGAGATGTCACATCGAGCAGAAACATCACTTCGGTTATTAGAGAAGGAAGCTCGCCTATTAGTGGAAGCTTCCAGAACGTTCCACAACTACCGCACTTGCCAACCACCTCCGAGAGGTCAAATCGACAAACGTTTTCCGTCTTGCCGAACGTCAGGAACATTTTTCAAACGTATAAGCTCCTTACCGAGCTTCGAGACCCAACAGAAGCCAATCCACCCCGCCGAGGGACAGCACGTCTTTCCGAGTGTAAGATGAGACAAACGTTCGGATACATCGATGAAGCTCGGCGAGACAGCTGAATCCCATCTAGCGCTCAGTGAACATGTGTAGCATACTGTTGGGCCCTAACCTGTCTCACAGACAAACTGAGACAACTGATAGGTGGGTTCACCTTGTGGTCCCTTTGCGAACCTTCGGATATTTTGGCCCACTACAATTGCTCCTCAACTCCTGCTTCACAAGCTCGGTAGAGAAGGAGGAGTTGAATATAGTGGCCAAACAAAAGGTGGACTCGACAAACTCTCTCGAGCAAAGACGTTTAGCCGAGCTAAGAGCCTGCTAAGTGAAGGGTTTGCATTTAATGCTTCTGTAACCGCTTTTTTCAAATTGTGCCACGAGTCATGTTGCCATTGGGTAGTCGTATGGCGCGTCTTATCAATCACCACGTGCCAGCCATCAAATGACCCATCAATCTCCTACTCAAATCAATTGGCTGGATACTTGGCACCTTTTCGAATTCCACCCTAGGTATAAAAGGCGAAGAGGGGAGAGAGAAAATCACTTTTTCTTTCTCTCCTCTCGATCGTTCTAACTTCAGAGTGTCGTTCTCTAACAAAAACCATCTGAAACTTGAAGATTGCTACAGTTTGATCTTAGATTTCTCTTGATTTCCAGGTATTTCATGATTCTCGACACATTTCTCTGCATTTTGATTGTTTTTATGTAATTTTTGGCCCAAAAATGGGTCTTTTCACCACTGCTTTGACTGGTTTGAACAGTCGAATATTGCAGATGAACAGTGAAGATGTTCATGTGTTCTTCCGAGCACATGTACATTTTCATCCTGTGTTTTTCCGAAGGAAGACACTAAAAATGAACCTAATAACTCATCCTAGCAACACGTAGGATTCTGAACAACATTCCGAGACCATTCCAATGCACGATAGTATTCCGCGCTCTGCTTCCTTATGTGACAAATCGTTACTCAAGAATGCTCGTGATTTTCGAGATGACTAGAGCACCAAACGTAAGCACTTTAGGGCTTTTAACCATGCAATTCACTAAATGTCTTATCCCCTGGACCTTTGTCTTAGGTATGGAGTCATCCTCGTCAACCTCATCCTCCTCAAAGAGCGCCGAGTCGGGTTCACTCCGCGTAAGGACACTCCTTGCCCCTTGGTGGATCCAAACCCGAGGTTTCTGAAATGTTCGATTCTTCGCTTGGAGCTACCGAGTCGACGGAAGAGGAACCCCTCAATTCAGCGGATCCGAGGGTATCAAGGGAATTAACTACCCAGCCGCGGCAGTTCCCCTTTGTGCGATTGGTCCAAACCTTGACATAATAAACAGCGATGAAGAATCCTCGGAGATGGTGGGCAAAGAACTGAATGACGAGGAATATGGTGAGAATGAAGCAGGGGCCGATAAGGGCGCATTTAAAAGGGAGACGGCTGACGAGGGAACACCGGCTGCATCGTCGAGCCGAGTACACGAAAAGATAGGGGCCGTTGCCGAATCATCTTCTCGGCTTCCGAAGAAGAAGAGAAAAATTATCCGATGGACACCGATGAGATCCCAGATCGCGCGGGAAGAGATCCTTGCCCTTATTGGGAATGTTTTGAAGATCAGAAGGGTCTTGCCCTTTTTCAGGAGTCCTACGAAATCCTGAATGACGTCGTAATATCAACAATCCAAGGTAACCGAATACAGTTTAGTGACGAACACATCACAGTTCCCTTGATGGCAATTACCGAGGGTGGACTTCGGTTCCCAATGCACAGGATCTTTAGGCATATCCTCCACCTGTTTAAGCTTATGCCGTGCCAGTTGAGCATGAACACGTACCGTCTCATTCACTCGGTGATCAAGGTTGCCGAAGTGAAGATGTTTAAGCTCAAGGCCTTCCATTTCTTTGAGAACTACATGATGTCTCAAAATCTTAAGTATTCCCGGTACTTCATGTGCTCTCGGAGAGGGAACGAAAAGATTGTTGCTGAAGGGATGTATGACTCAGAGAAATGGGCCTCGGATTACGTTGAGGTTCGGGGTAACTTCATGTATCCCACGTTTGAGTATGGAAGGTTCGCGGTACCGATGCGTAGGGGAAAGTCGAGTAAGCATAGATTAATTGCTCCTTCTCTTCGTTTGCTTTTAATATCTTTACTTTTGCACAACTTGCTTATTTATTGTTTTTTTGACTTCCATTCTTACTGTTCGACAGATACCTCCAAGCTCAACAAGAATTTGTTAGGAAATGCAAAGGGGTGTGAATTTGCCTCGATTCTCCTAACAATCCCAAAGGAAGAAAGAGAAGCCCCCACACTCCTCGACTACACGCCGAGGTATGTAGGCTTTATCCGAGGCAAAGCATCTACCGAAGGTGAGAAGAAGAAGGCTCCCAAATAACCCCAATCGGCCTTCCTAAGGAGTTGCTTCCAAGCACCAAGAAACCCTTCCGTGGGGTATTCCGCGAACCAACTGAAGAAGAGCCTTTCCTAGCTAAAGAAACCATGCCTCTCCGAAGTATGAAAGCCGTCTTACAAGAGAAGAAGGAGAAGAAAGAGAGAGAAGAAGTCGAGCTACGCAAACAGCAGCAGTCCGGAGTGCCAAAGGCTTCGGGAATAGCTCCGAGCCCTGAGGTTCCGCCTCCTCACCCATCCTCAACGTCCCACAAAAGAGCTCTAATCACCCCTTCCTCCTTGAAAGACGTACAGGCCAGCAAGAAGCCCAAGATAACTTTGAAAACATCGGGAGCAAGAGGAGATATGCCCAAAGAGAAGTTGACAACCCCCAACTCAAGCACTCCCTGGATGCTGAGCTTCATCACGCCGGACAAAAAGCAAATTTTAAAATCCGACAGTCAGCAGGCGGACCCATCCATTGCTTTCACTCTTTAATCTGGGCTGGCCTTACCAAGTGATATCCAAAGTCCCCAATCACTGAAGACAGCACTGAATGACTACTACTTTCACTCGGGAAGGGTAAGTTATGTTTTCCATAAATGTAAAGCACTCCTTCCACGCTTTCCTACTTTCACTCTCGTATAATGTTTACTTGCATTGTGTGCAGGTCACTCAATCAATTATGAGCGTTCAATGTTACTTGTCTGAACATGACAAGAAGATGAAGTGGTTGCAACAGTCGGTGGAGCATAACAAGAACGAGGCAGATGAGCATAAAAAGAGCCTGGACGAGTCTGAGGTCGTGCGTCAAGGATTGGAAATGCAGTTTTCCAATTTAAATGACTCGATCAAGGGGCTGAAGGATGCTATCGAGCACACCAGGGCTAAAGGGAAAGTTGAAGGGTTAGACAAAGGAAAGGCCGAGGGGAGGAAGAACTTGCTGCCAAGATGGAAGAGAGGTACAACCAGGGTTACTGGCAGGCCGAGGATGACATTGTGGAGCAAATCTTGGAAGCCCAGGCAGAGATCAAGATGGTGCAGCATAATGAGAGCTTCTTGCTCGGCTATAACAAGTGTCTTGATGATGTAGGGGTTGGTCCCGAAGATGAGAGAAGGGCTTCAATTGAACTTCCACCCCTTGCAACTGCCGAAGCTGGAGCTGTAGCGCCGACTGTTAGTGCCGCCGAAGCCACCAATGTCTCAGCTTCCTTGGACAACCCAGTGCCGTCTTCGTTAGCCACGCCTTCTCCCAATGCTTGAGACTTTTAAGTTTAGTTTAATGTTTTTTGCTTTTGAACGTCGAAATTCGATACGATCGGCGCCGAGTAGTAGGCCTTTACCGTACTGTAGTTTTGTAATTAATACAGGTTTGATGGTGTCACCGAACGATCTACCATCGCCATGCCTCGATAGGTTTAATGAAAGCTTAGGGTTGGGGATGGCACCAAACGATGCACGACCCACCATGCCCTAGTTTAGTTAATATGAAAGTTTGAAAATTTTCACAAGTGTTTTCTCTCGGTTTGCCCATTTGTCTGTCAGAAGTTTAACAAGTGTTTTTGTTCGTTTATCTAAAAATGTGAAAAATATATCTGAAATTTCACAAGTGCTTTTGTTCAAGGTTTACCCATCTAGGAGCCCTCTACCTCAGTGGATTGCCATAGCTAAAGCAGGAATTTAGTAAAGCAAAAGAATGGGTAAACGAAGGAATAAAGAATGCCGAGCCCCATCGTCTAGGCCAAACCAGAAGAAATAGGGCTGCAAGAATTTCGCCACACAATTACCGAGTGTTAAAGTACTGCGTCCTAAGGTGCCAAAAAGAGCGCCGAGCATGAACGAAGGGGGTAAAAGTGCTTGAGTCCAAAGCTGAACCAATGCCCTTAACGATGGACAATTGGGTGAAAGTACCAGAGCCCGAAGGCAAACCAATATCCCGAACGAGGGACTATAGGGTGAAAGTACCAACACCCGAAGGCAAACCAATAAACAATATCCCGAACGAGGTACAATTGGGTGAAAGTACCAGAGCCCGAAGGCTAACCCATATCCCAAACGAGGGACTATTGGGTGAAAGTACTAGAGCCCAAAGGCTAACCAATATCCCGAACGAGGGACTATTGGGTGAAAGTGCCTGCGCTCGAAGGCAAATACACGGGCTACATAGTATGCCCAGCAAACCAAACTCCAAAGCAAAGAAATAGAAGTGAAAGAGAAATAAACTTCCACTAAGAAAGCACCCGATGGCTTACAAGGAGGACTGATGAAGCGGTTTTTGGTCACCTCCAGAGGAGGGGTTCCTCAACCGCCCACCTAGTCCTCCAGCAGATGGAACGGCTTCCTACGTGCTCGATTAATGACCTGTAAAATAGACACGGTAAACTATGGGCACCGGCGTGGCTGTCGCCATCGCCCCTCCGATGCCTAAGTCAGTCGAGATATGGAGAAATTGGACTGAGTATGAGTTTCGTATCGTTTTTTGTGTACCTTTGTGAGGTGGAGATGTGATCTTTATATAGGCATTTTTGGAGGAATCCCTTGGGACCGGGACTCTTAAGTCTCATCCGCTCGTGGCGGGTATAGATAGGTGTTTGGAGTGTCCTCTTCACCTTAAGACTCCCCTGATTCTTATCAGGTTTGTGAAGTCACTTCACTTTTGGACCCTTGTACCTGCTTATCAGGTTAGGAGTCCTTTCGGTGCTGGGACCTCTTAGGCTTATCCGCACATGACGGAAATAGGATGGAGTGTCCTCCTTACCTTAGGACTCCCTTGACCCTTATGAGCTTTGAGGAGTCTCTTCACCTTTGGACTCTTGTACCTGCTTATCAGGTTAAGAGTCCTTACGGTGCTGGACCTCTTGGGTTTATCTACACATGACGGAAATAGGATGGAGTGTCCTCCTTACCTCAGGACTCCCTTGATCCTTATCAGGTTAGAGGAGTCTCTTAACCTTTGGACTCTTGTACCTGCTTATCAGGTTAAGAGTCCTTAAGGTGCTGGGACCTCTTAGACTTATCCACACATGACGGAAATAGGATGGAGTGTCCTCCTTACCTCAGGACTCCCTTGACCCTTATCAGGTTTGAGGAGTCCCTTCACCTTTGAACTCTTGTACCTACTTATCAGGTTAAGAGTCCTTACGGTGCTGGACCTCTTGAGCTTATCCGCACATGGCGGAAATAGGATGGAGTGTCCTCCTTACCTCAGGACTCCCTTGACCCTTATCAGATTTAGGAGTTCTCCTCTCCTTTCGACTCTTTGATTCCTATCTAGATCAAGAGTCCTTGTGACATATAGAGGTTTATCCCTTGAGATCTCTGGTCCTTATCCTTTACTGGTGGATTAGACCTTGGTCGTTTCAGGAGTCTTTTAGACTGTATGAATTCCCTCCATAGAGTATTTTATAAGTCTTTGGGTGCAGGTTTGCCATCTCTGCCGAGCTCACCTCGTGAGCTGAGCTTGGTACTCTTCAATGTGCTGTGCTCGTGAGCTCTTTGGTTTGGGCTGACCTTAGGATGACCTTTGCCCTTGGGCTGGTCCATTGAGCTCAGTTCTTCAAGCTAAGCTCCATGTCACTAGGTCCCTTACATGGCCCTTCGTGTGGAGCTAGGCTTCCTGGTCTGAGCTGACCTTTGGAGGTTATTTTATACTTATCAGTAACTCCCTTGTTTCCGAGTAAGAACATAAGTGAAAACAAGGAAACACTATTTGCTTTGGAATTGACGACTATGCCTGCCAGTCTTGTGTATCATCTGTGATGTTCATCAGGTTGCGATGTACATAGCCATTGCTTGGTTCAGGGGATTTTTCATGGACCCTTAGTCCTATGATCATGTTGTCGTGTTCGACTTTATCAAACAGCTTTGCTGGCCGGCCTTGCTAAATAGCAAACCAGTGAGAATGTTCAGAGGGCTAAACATAGCGCGCCCTTTTACTTTGATCTACACCCATCTATGGTAGTTATTTCAACCACGGGGTATCAGCTTTTAGCATTGCTGAGCAATAATGCTCGTAGCAGAGCAAAGAAAAATATATTTTTGATATTCGAGGGAGAAGCTTTAGTAAAGCTTGCTTTACATTTGCTATGTCCTTTGTTAGTCCCTTTGGGATAACTTGGAAAAGCTTAGATGTGAGGTTACTAATTTATTTCAGGTACTCCCCAATCTTTTGAGCGTGGGGTTGTTGAAGAACAACCTGGCACTCGTGAGTTTGCGTCCTCTTAGGACTAATCTTGTGTTGATATTTTGCCATAGAGTTTAGCACACCAATAGTTTTTTGGCTGAGTGGGCTTGTAGGCCACTTCCCTTGGACTTGCATTTCAAAGCTCGTCGAGCTCTGGCTGAGTGGGCTTATAGGCCACGTCCCTTGGACTTTAAGCCCCTTGGGACTCTTTAATAAGCCACTGTACGAGTGGCTCACAGGCTAATTGTTGAATATTATAGTCTGGAGCTCGTTGAGCTCTGACTCTTCAAGGCTCATTTGATAAGCCCTGGAGCGAGCGGCCCAAGGATTGCTGAGCGTCAATGCTTGCCTTAGCATAAGGTTTGCTCATGCCTTTGCATGGGACTTGGAATAGTACCTCATGCTTTGAGCATGAGGTTTGTTCACGCCTTAGTGTGAGATTTAGAGTAGTATCTCATGCTTTTAGTATGAGGTTTGCTCATGCCTAAGCATGAGGTTTGGATTATTACCTCATGCGCTTAGCATGAGGTTTACTAACGCCTTAGCATGAGGTTTGCTCATACCTTAGCATGAGACTTGGAACAGTATCTCATGCTTTTAGCATGAGGTTGAGGTTTGCTCATGCCTTAGCATGAGACTTGGATTATCACCTCATGCCTTTAGCATGAGATTTGCTCACACCTTAGCATGAGGTTTGCTCATACCTTAGCATGAGACTTTGAATAACACCTCATGCCTCTAGCATGAGGTTTGCTCATGCCTTAGCACGAGGTTTGCTCATGTCTTGACATGAGAGGTGTCCTTGGCTGGCCTAAGGGGTATCGAGTTAGTAACTGAACTCGAGTTTGTTAGTCTAGAGCTTTTTTGGACTGGGCCGAGGAGTCTTGTAGGCTACACTCTCAGATTTTTAGTCTGAGCTCCTTAAGCTCAGGCCCTTCAGCGCCTACGTTAGGGCTGGACCAAGTTGACGTGTCAACACTTTTGGAATTATATGTCGGTTTGAGCTCTGCGAGCTTTGCCTCTTTGATAAATAATCAATACGTTGCATAGCCTTAGCTACGTGCTTGAGCTTGGAAATATTTCCTGAGCTCCTTCTATTGCATAGCTGTGCTACGTCATTTGAGCTTGGAAATTTTCCCTAAGCTCATTTGCATAGCCGTGCTATGTCTTTTGCATAGCCTTGGCTACGTCTTTGGAGCTTGGAAATTTTTCCTAAGCTCATTTGCATAGCCATGCTATGTCTTTTGCATAGCCTTGGCTACGTCTTTGGAGCTGAGAAATTTTCCCTAAGCTCTTTTGCATAGCCGTGCTATGTCTTTTGCATAGCCTTGGCTACGTCTTTGGAGCTTGGAAATTTTCCATAAGCTCATTTGCATAGCCGTGCTATGTCTTTTGCATAGCCTTGGCTACGTCTTTGGAGCTGGAAAATTTTCCCTAAGCTCATTTGAATAGTTGTGCTATGTCTTTTGCATAGCCTTGGCTACGTCTTTGGAGCTAGGAAATTTTCCCTAAGCTTCTTTTATTTCATAGGGTTGTAGACTTTTCCGAATCAATGGCTGAGTCCAGATTTGCTAGACCACTAGGCGTCTTTAGGTTTCCTAGGTAGCTTTATTTGTACCGAGTCAATAACTAAGCTTGGATTTTCTAGACCACCAAGCGTCCTTGGCTGGCCTATGACGTAGTAGATTTATCGGATCAATGGCTGAGTCCGGGTCTTCACGCACTGAGCAGCTGCGCGCTTTAGCTGACTCAGCATTTTTGAGATTTATCTTGAAATCTGGTTCATTAGTCCAGAGCTCTTTTGGACTGGGCCGAGGAGGCTTTTGGGCCACACACTCAGACTTTTAGTTTTAGCTCTTGAGCTGTAACTCTTTGAGCTGTAACTCTTCAGTGCCTATCAATGGGTGAAACTGGATCAAGCGGATTTGTTAACGCTTTGGGAATTAAATGTCAATCTAGGGCTCTTTGAGCTCTGACTTATCAATAACTAATATGTTGCTGAGCTCAGTCTTACATCTAATGCATGCATAAAAATGGCCATATGGAAAAATAAAGGTAAAGTAAATACTTTGTAATGAAAGTAAACACTGTGTACCTTTTTTAGGAGATTGGTATAGCTCTTTTGGAGATGACTTGCTAAGTCTTCTTGGATATGTATGCCGAGCTAGTTCCCTTAGGATGCCAAACTAGTTTAATGTACTAGGCTATGCCGCGGTACTTACTGATCTTGTCCTTTAGGACTCTTTAGCTGAACTTCTTCGTCATGCGCTTTTGTGTTGGCCTAGTCATCCTTCCTAGTAGGTTGGATTTTATAGATTTCAACCCGTGGGTTGAGGTTAGCTCCTGTTGGAGATGTGAGGTTTTCTAAGTTGACTGGCCTTAAAAGGTCAGGTTTTTCCTATCATCCGTAGATTTGATGGATGGACAGCCGAACTGATCCTTTGAGGCGAGTTGGCCTTTGGGCTACACCTAAACGAAGAATTGACGTGCCAGGCCTTGTTGTCCAGTTGGGGTAAGCGTCTTAAGGTACTTTCTTGGGTTATCCCTTAGGATAATTTATGTTTGCCACCTCCCGTAGAAGGTGTTTCAGCCACTTTAGACCCCTTAGACGATTTTTTGGGGTACTTGGTCGTCTTGCACTTGCTTTATGGAGAACACCACGTGCCTTTAGCAACTATGTTCTTCTGACCAGACCTTGGTTGCTCAATCTGACCTTTTGCTTAATCTAATTTTGGGGCCTTGAGCTATGACCGAGGAAGCTTGGTTGAGGTGTCCAGGCCGTGCCCAATTTTCTTGGGACAGGGCTTTATCCATTGGTTGTCCAAGCTCTGTAAGCTTTTTATAGCTGGGTAAGCTTTATCGGTCGAGCTAAGGCTTGCTACCAAAGCTCTTTGAGCTTTGGCTGTACTTCCCTACTCCCCCAAGTGTTAAGGTGTTTGAGCTAACAGCTTGACACTTGTAGATTGATTCATGCAGGTCATTGACCCTACGACTCGTTGCTTCTTGGAACATGATTGACTGACGACCTGATCAGCCTTGTCAATGTCTAGTCCCAATAAGGTTTTTGTTAGGAAATAGGCTGGAGCCTTGCTGATAGCGTATTTTGCTCCGTTGGAGACTTTTCGTTTGGAGGAGCAGAGCTGATAATCCGCGCCAGCTGATGAATCAGCTTCGTCATCTGCTCGGACTTGATCTTCTTGTTGAAGCTCTACTGTCGTATTTATGGGCATTCTGTTAGGAGGTTGAGTCCTTGTAGGACTGTATCTTATAGAATTGGATTACCTCTTTGAGGTTTTGAGGAGTCCCACCTTAGCTAGGAATCCCAATCTACCCCTAATTACGTATATCAGGGATGTTTTGTACTTATCTCGTTGGTGGCATCCTTTATCCCTTAGGATTTGGGTCTTTCCTAATCCCGTTGAGATATCTTCATGTATATTCCATGGATAATATTACGAATATTATCTTCCCTGCCATAGCTAGGGGCCAGAGCTGGTCCTTGGATCTTTTGCCAGCTTTGTGAGAAGAATGGAGCGTTCAGGGCGTTCTCAATATTAAGGCATTTTTGAGCTTTGAGCATGAGCTCAGCCATGGTTTGAGGGGGTTCCTGGATAAGGAACTGACCAGAGCTCAGCTTAGTAATGTAGGCTGCTATGGAGACATTGTCGTCCATGTTATCCATCTGGTGGTGTAGTCATGCACTGATTTCCACTTGTCATACTTTAAGGTAAAGAGGTGGATGGCTGGCTGACTTTTGCAAATTTTGCCAATTCTTTCCCTTGTCATAGCTGCGCCAAGCACTTGAGCTTAGTCTTTTTGACAGGGTTGTATATCTTTACTGTACCAAGTTTTTGGAGCTAGAAATTCTATTCCGAGCTTCTTTCATTTCATAGCTATGCTACGTCTTTGAACTTGAAAATTTTTCCAGAGCTTCTTTTATTGCATAGCCTTAGCTGCATCGTTTGAGCTTGGAAATTTTTCCATAGCCTCAGCTACATCATTTGAGCTTGGAATTTTTTCCAGAGCTTCTTTTATTGCATAGCCTTAGCTACGTCGTTGAGCTTGGAAATTTTTCCAGAGCTTCTTTTATTGCATAGCCTTAGCTACGTTCTTTGAGCTTGGAAATTTTTCAAAGCTTCTTTGAGGTTGCTTATGCTGCTTTGTAGGAGCTTGTAAAACGTCGTGTGCACACTTCCCCTTAGTGTAACAGGGAAGGCTCGGCACAATACCTCATCTGGTATTGCCTAGAGATGTGTTAGAGATTTGATATCTCTTAATGATCCACTGGGTATGTGGGACAATTGAATGTCACCATCTGCGACATCTTGAACTCCCTTGGGAGTGGGGGCCTTATTATTTCGGCCGTGAAGGGAGAATCGGTGACTTGGATTAACTTTTTCACAGTAGTGGTAGCTTTCCTTTTAGCGCCTCGATTTGGATTTGCTTCTATAGAAAGGCTTCTCGGAAGAGATTTTTGATCTCTCTCGATGTGACTCGACCGCCTCGTTTGGGGATCGGCGTTATCGTCCCTTTTTTGTTCTTCAATGGGCTTTCGTCTAAATTGGCGAGTTATTTGTTTAACTCCCCATTCATTCGTGTCGCGTCCGTTAACCCTTGGGTTAAAACTTCCAGTTGATCTTGCAAGGTTTCGATCTTTCCTTGCATAGTATCAACTTGTTTTTGTTGAGTGGCGAACATCGCTAGGTCGAGTCACCGTGGGTGAGTTATCCTTCATCTGAACTTCTGAAGGTGATGGAGCGCGACTTTTAGAAAGTGATTGAGTATAACTTTCTAAAGCCGTTAATCGAGTATCCATTAAGGAAACCGTTCACCGTGAAGGGTTGATAATGATTTCTCGATTCCCACAGACGGCGCCAACTGATGAAGCGGTTTTTGGTCACCTCCAGAGGAGGGGTTCCTCAACCGCCCACCTAGTCCTCCAGCGGATGGAACGGCTTCCTGCGTGCTAGATTAATGACCTGCAAAACAGACACGGTAAACTATGGGCACCGGCGTGGCTGTTGCCATCGCCCCTCCGATGCCTAAGTCAGTCGAGATATGGAGAAATTGGACTGAGTATGAGTTTCGTATCGTTTTTTGCGTACCTTTGTGAGGTGGAGATGTGATCTTTATATAGGCATTTTTGGAGGAATCCCTTGGGACCAGGACTCTTAAGTCTCATCCGCTCGTGGCGGGTATAGATAGGTGTTTGGAGTGTCCTCCTCACCTTAAGACTCCCCTGATTCTTATCAGGTTTGAGAAGTCCCTTCACCTTTGGACCCTTGTACCTGCTTATCAGGTTAGGAGTCCTTACAGTGCTGGGACCTCTTAGGCTTATCCGCACATGACAGAAATAGTATGGAGTGTCCTCCTTACCTTAGGACTCCCTTGACCCTTATCAAGTTTGAGGAGTCCCTTCACCTTTGGACTCTTGTACCTGCTTATCAGGTTAAGAGTCCTTACGGTGCTGGACCTCTTGGGTTTATCCGCACATGACGGAAATAGGATGGAGTGTCCTCCTTTCCTCAGGACTCCCTTAATCCTTATCAGGTTAGAGGAGTCTCTTAACCTTTGGACTCTTGTACCTGCTTATCAGGTAAAGAGTCCTTACGGTGCTGGGACCTCTTAGACTTATCCGCACATGACGGAAATAGGATGGAGTGTCCTCCTTACCTCAGAACTCCCTTGACCCTTATCAGGTTTGATGAGTCCCTTCACCTTTGGACTTTTGTACCTGCTTATCAGGTTAAGAGTCCTTACGGTGCTGGACCTCTTGAGCTTATCCGCACATGGCGGAAATAGGATGGAGTGTCCTCCTTACCTCAGGACTCCCTTGACCCTTATCAGATTTAGGAGTTCTCCTCTCCTTTGGACTCTTTGATTCCTATCTAGATCAAGAGTCCTTGTGACATATAGAGGTTTATCCCTTGGGATATCTGGTCCTTATCCTTTACTGGTGGATTAGACCTTGGTCGTTTCAGGAGTCTTTTAGACTGTATGAATTCTCTCCGTAGAGTATTTTATAAGTCTTTGGATGCAAGTTTGCCATCTCTGCCGAGCTCACCTTGTGAGCTAAGCTTGGTACTCTTCAATGTGATGTGCTCGTGAGCTCTTTGGTTTGGGTTGACCTTAGGATGACCTTTGCCCTTGGGCTGGTCCATTGAGCTCAGTTCTTCAAGCTAAGCTCCATGTCACTAGGTCCCTTACATGGCCCTTCGTGTGGAGCTAGGCTTCCTGGTCTGAGCTGACCTTCGGAGGTTATTTTATACTTATCAAGGACCAAGGTAATAAGCAAAGAACAAAACAAAAGAACGAGAGGATGCGAAGACTACCCATAGAACTTCTGAAGTTTTTGGGCCTTCCAAGGGTTAGTGATCGGCGTGCCATCCATCTCGTCAAGTTTGTAAACGCCATGGCCGATCTTCTGTACCACACTGTAAGGGCCTTCGTAAGGATCTTTGAGCTTGGTCAACTTGGCTGCCTCAGTAACCATCCGAAGGATTAGATCCCCGACGTTGAATAGACAAACCCGAACATTTTTATTGTAGCCCCAAGCCACTTCCTGTTGATAGGGGGCATGCTTGAGGTTTGTGTGGTCGCACAAATCCTTGGCAAACTCTAGCTCGACACCAACGAGAGCGGCATTATTGACCGGATGAAAATCTTCTGTTCGAGCCGTGGGGATCAAGGTAGGCAAAGGGAGGGCGATTTCCATACCATAAGCTATTGAAAATGGCATTTGTCCCGTTGATCGCCGAGTGGTAGTACGATAGGACCACAAAACATGAGGAAGCTTGTCGACCCTTCTTGCCAAGTTTTGGATCCAAACGCCACTTGAGCCCCCGAGTGATAGTCTTGTTGGAAGCTTCGGCCTAGCTGTTGCCTTGGGGATAGGCAACAGACGAATCGTCGATCGTGATGTTGCGCTTCCTGTAAAAGGTAATGATAGCGGCTGCAACAAATTGGGAGCCGTTGTCCGGAAGGATCGCATAAGGTACGCCGAATCTTGAATTGATATGCTTCTAGATGAAGTGCTCCACGTCTCCTGCGGTAGTCTTGATCAACGGTGAAGGCTTCACCCACTTAGTGAATAAGTCGGTGGCAGTGAGTATGTACTCAGGCGCCTTCGGCATTTTGCCGACGATGTCAAAAGCCTAGACCGCAACTGGCCACGGACTAGTGATCATTTTAAGAGGGAAGGTGTGCTGATGGAAGAGGGATTCATGCTTCTGACACTGAACACAACGCTTTACATACTCTTCCGACTGCTTGATCATCTTCAGCCACCAATAGCCTTGCGTCAATGCTTGTTGAGCCATGGTGCGACCCCCTGAATGTGCCCCACGACTGCCAAAATGTAGCTCATCCAAGGCACTTGCTACCTTATCTTCGTGAACGATGCGCAAGTCAGGGCCCGTGAACATTCTCCTGTACAAATAATCATTCGGATCCAGGAAGTAATTTGCAAAACGGCAACGGACCTTGTGGGCTTCCCGCTTGTTTGAAGGAAGAACCTGGTTTTTCAAGTAGGCGACTATCGGATCCATCTGGCTCAGACCGAGTGTAACTACCGATACCGAACAAATCGAGGGCTCAAAGCTCTGGGATTCCACTTCATCAAAAATGATTGTGCGACTGCCCAAGGTCTGGTACACTGAAGTGAGATCTGCCAAGGCGTCAGCATGAGCGTTGTGTTCCCGTGCAATCCATTCCATTTCCACACGACCGAATTGTGCTAGAAGGGTCAGAACTTGACTAACATAGGCATTCATGCACTCGTCCTTGGCCTGGTAGTCATCATTGAGATGGCTCACAATCAGCCGAGAGTTGCAGAAGACATGGACCGAGTCAGCGTCCAACCGAAGGGCAAGCCTCAAACCAGCAATAAGGGCCTGGTACTACTTCCCAAGGTGAACCGAGCGCGAAGAGATTCAGGTGGATGATTACTCCATTCGTTGTGAACCTCCTCGTCAGCTAGGCGTGCTTCCTCCACGGTGATTGCCAAGGCATTGGCTTCATCTTGTAGGCCGGGTGTTAACTCTACAAAGAAATCGGCCAAAGCATGCCCCTTGATTAAAGTTCGGGGCTTGAATTGGATGCCGTAGTTGGCGAGATCCTGAGAGAACTTCAAGATCCTACAAGAAGAGTCAGTCTTTTGAAGCACAGCCTTGAGAGGAAACTCAATAAGGACCACGATCCTATGACATTGGAAGTATGGCAAAAGGCTTGTTTTAGCAGAAACGAGAGCCAGTGCCAACTTTTCCATGGGCAGTTACCTTGTCTAAGAATCGGTCATCATCTTGCTTGAATAGAAAATTTGCAAATGCTCCATCCCTTCCTTCCTAACGAGCATAGCGCTCGTGGCATGATCTGAGACAGCAAGATAGAGGTAGAGGTCTTCGTTGGGTAGAGGGGTGACATGGAGAGGTGCATGGGAAAGGTATCCCTTTAAAGAATGCAAAGCCATCTCACAATCCTCAATCCACACGAACCTCTGTCGACTGGTCTTGATCCCCTGAAAGAAGGGTTCGCAGAGATCTCCTGAACGTCGAATGAACTGATTTAATGCGTCCACCATTCCCGTAAGTCGCTGCTCTTCTTTGATTGTTGTTGGAGCTCGGAGATTCTACACAGCTGTGAGTTGCGATAGGTCGGCCTCTATCCCTCGGCGGCTCACCATGTAACCGAGGAATTTTCCCGAGCCAACACCGAACACACATTAACGAAGCTGATGCTCCTTCAGAATTGCAAAGATTTCGCCCAAGTCCCGAAGGTGATCCTTGCTGAGCTTACTCTTATAGACCTTGTCATCAATGTATGCCTCCATTGTTTTCCAGAGCTTGTCAAAGAACATCTTGGTAACCGCTTTTTGAAAGGTAGCCCCAGCATTCTTCGGACAGAATGGAACAACATTATAACAAAACGTCCCACGCGGAGCAATGAATGTCGTCTTCTCTTGATCGTCTCTTGCCAAGGCAATCTGGTGATAACCTCGGTATGCATCCATAAAACTCAACCGCTCGTATCCTGCAGTTGCGTCCACCATCTGTTCAATCCAAAGAAGAGGGAAGCGATCCTTCGGATAGGCATCGTTGAGGTTTGTATAATCAACGCAAACTCTCAACTTACCATTTTTCTTGGGGACTACAACGGGATTAGCAAGTCAAGTTGGATACAAGATTTCCTGAATAGCCCCAGCCTTAAGCAATTGATCAACCTCCGTCATCACTACTTCCACGTGCACAGCCGCCGAACGCCGAACCTTCTGTACCACCGGTCGTCTGTTTGGATCGACATTAAGAGAATGGGAAGCGAACGAGGGATCTACGGCCGAAATTTCCTGCCGGGTCGAAGCAAATACTTCGATGTTCTACTTGAGGAAATTAAACATCTCCATGTGCTCGGTCTTGTCCAAAGAACTGCCGACGAGAAAGAATCGTCCTCCATCCTCTGTAATCGGCATCCTCACAAGCTCTTTGGTAGTCTGTTGCTCGGCCGGTAGCCCAACATCTTCAAGAACGAGAATGTCAGCTGTCTCGACACATTGCACCTCCTAGAGACTCAGCTTATTCGTCACGGTGCTAATCCAACACTTCTTGGATTGGAGTTGATCCCTGCGCAAGCTCTCTTGCCGACCATTCCATCCGACGAACTTCATGACTTTGTGGAGGGTGGAGGCGACCGTCTTCATGCCATGGAGCCAAGCTCGACCAAGGATGATGTTGTAGGGGCTAGGAGAGTTAACCACCACAAACTCGACATCCATTACTCAGGATCCGGCTCGCAGGAGAAGGGTAATCAAGTCAAATGGCCAAACAGGGGCGCCTGTGAAAGTGACAAGTGGAGTTGTTACAGTTCGGAGTTGATCTGGTGAAAGCCCCAGACTCTTGTATGTGGAGCAGAACATCACTTCGACTGAACTTTCTTGGTCTACCAGCACTTCGTTGAATGGTGGATTTGTCAATAGTGATGGTGACAACAAGGGCGTCCGTATGAGGAGTTTGAATTTCATTGAAATGTTTAGAAAAGAAGGTGATAATGCAATCGAGGTCCGGATCGATCCACTTTCGCTTTGGAGCTGTGCCGACGTTGCAAATTGACAAAGCAACAAAAGCTCTGTCGATTTTAGAATGGAGCTCGACTGCCTTTCCTTTGGAAACAAGGCATTGTATGACTCCGACAATGTTTCCTATGACTGGTGGCGGAGGAGGAAGTGGGTTCCGAGTATCGATCCATTGGTTGAGATGCCAGGCCGCAGCAAGCTCCTCCAAATATTGTTTGAACGGCTGGCATTAGGTGGTGTAGTGCCCACGTTCTTCATGGAATGTGCACTTTCCGGTGCCATTTCTTGTCGTGCCCAAGAAACCCATTGGCCAAACGAAGAACGGCATTCCTCCGATGATGCTCAAAAGTTTGTAGATGGGCTCGGTGATTGTCGTTCGCTCGGCCACATACTCATGTGGCATCGACTCTCGCTTTGCTTGTTGCCAAGATTGTTGTTGCTGTGGTTGCTGCGGGGGTTGGTTCTTGTTATTCAGTTTATTGTTTCCTTGGTTGGTGTTGCTCTGGCCACCACGCCCATGCCCCACGTTGACCACCTGCTTTTTGGTCGTAACTGAGGCCTTGGCAGGTTCTGCGGCTTTCGGAGTGTGGTGTTTGGCAACCTCCTCTTTATGAACACAATCCTTTTCTATAATTACCATGAGCTCGCCCATGGTTTTCGGAGGATTTCGGGATAGATATCAGAACATAGAGGAGGATGGATCCAACCCAATCATGAATGACTCGACTGCTATGCTCTGGTCACAATTGGGGCTGAGATTGTAAATGTAACATCTTATTAACTTTAGGTGCTTAAGTGTTCTTTTTATAACTTAAGGAGGTGGAGTGCAATTATTTAAAATGCATGTGTGTGATAGCCTCTCTTTATAACACCTGTTATATATATAAAGTTAAAAAAAAAGAAACCTAAAGGTGGGGTTTTCTCTTCTACGTTAAAGAGAGAGAGAGAGATAGAATTGGTGTGAGAGATAGAGAGACAGGGAAAGTGCTGATGAGGGAGAGAAGAGGAGAGAAAGAGAGAGTTAACAGGAGAGAAAGAGAAAGAGACGCATAGAGTGAAGAGAGGAGCAAGGGAGTTAAGCCAATATCAGTAAGCTATTCTCTTTCTCTTTCCTTGATGCCTCTTATACCTGAAAAAGCTGGGTAATTTTCATGTTCTTGAATTGGGTCTGATGGTTTTGTATCATGAGGGTTTTTGGTGCCTTACAAAATCAAGTTTGACCTATCCTTGTCTTCTTTTCCTATGGAAACTGTTATTAGTGATTAGAAGCAAAAGAATTGAATGCTAAGAGTTGATTTGGGTAACTAGGTGGCCAAAAATGTCGAAACCTAAGCTCTTGTTTGCTGGGACTGCACCTTAGGGCTAGAAAACATGATTTATAAACCGAAATTACATCATGTGTCAAAGTCATTTAATGAACGTCACCCTTCAAGGATTGCAGAGCCACATTAGTCAATGTCAGGGATGTCACATCGGGTAGAAACGTCACTTCGGTTATCAAAGAAGGAAGTTCGCCTATTAGTGGAAGCTTTCAGAACGTTCCACAACTACCACACCTACCAACCACCTCTGAGAGGTCGAATCGATAAACGTTTTCTGTCTTGTTGAAAGTCAAGAACATTTTTCGAATGTATAAGCTCCCTACCGAGCTTTGAGACCCTCCAAAAGCCATTCCACCCCGCCAAGGGACATCACGTCTTTCCAAGTGTAGGACGAGACAAACGTTCGGATACATCCATGAAGCTTGGTGAGATAATTGAAGCACGTCCGGCGCTTGGTGAACATGTGCAATATACTGTTGGGCCCGAACCCGTCTCACAGACAAACTGAGACAACTGACAGGTGGGTTCACCTTGTGGTCCCCTTGCACCCTTTGAACATGTGCATTATACTGTTGGGCCCGAATCCGTCTGACCGACAAACTGAGACAACTGACAGGTGGGTTTACCTTGTGTTCCCCTTGCACCCTTTGAACCTTCAGATATTTCAGCCCACTACATAACTCCTCTCCTTTTATGGGCCACTAAGTCACGAGATCTCCTTCCATTCCTGTACAAGCAAGGTCATGAGCCAATACCGTGATCGAGCCTCAGAAGCCCCCTCAGGCCCTTCCTTGTGACCAGAGACAAAGACGCAAATGTCCGCGTAAAACGTCAATTAGTTGGCACTTGGCTCTCCTCGGTCGCGCTCTATCTCCCCTTGTCACGGATAAGTTCACAGACAATTGACTTATGAACAAACTACTTGCCAAAAAAAAGGCCTATCGTCACTGCATAACAATGACCAATGGGTAAGCGTACACGTGTTGATTATTCTTTCACTTTCTTTGGTTTAATTCTTGATCACTAGACTTTTCAATTCTAACCCAAAATAACTTTAGGCCCAACATGATAAACCTTTTCAAAGAGAGGGAGTTTCCAAGAAATTTTCCGTACGTCTTTTCTTTGAGTTTTCTGTTATGAGAAAGGAAATGGATCCTCTCAGGATATGTATCAAAAAGCGACAAAACGATCAACGTTGGCAACTCCATGTGAAATTCACAGTTTTGGGAATGTAAAGATCTTCTCGTGATGAGTGGATTTTAGACTCGGGTTGTACTATGCATGTTTGCTTCAAAAAAGATTTTTTTGATACATTCCAAGAAAAAAATGGTGGGCCGCTGTATATGGATGATGGAACTCCATGTGAAATTCACAGTTTTGAGAATGTAAAGATAAAAATGTTTGATGGAACAGTTCGTACTTTGGGTGGTGTGGCTTATGTCCTGAAGTTACTAAGGAATCTAATTTCACTTAGCTGGATGGACTCCATTGGGTGCAAGTATTTTGCTGGAGGTGGAGCCAGAAAAATCACATGCGGCTGTATGGTCCTAATGAAAGGAGAGAAGTGCAAAGGGTCGTATCGGTTGATTGACAAAACTGTTTACTCGACGAAGGTTTGAAAACAGTGTGCACAAGGAAATGGGTACCCAAGGTGTGAGTCTTTTGCGGCGAAGACAAAGTCATGTTTCCAAGTTGTTAATGTTTGTGAGAATGTAAATCCTGTTGATGGAGGACGGGTCAAGGTCCTCCTCTCGTGTCAATTGATGATTATTGGCACGGGGCGGCTACACACGTGAATTGGCCATGGTTTGAATCAAATTGTTGGAACTTAATTTGATTCGGGACGTGTAGTTGCCGTTTTCAAGGCTTGGTGGTGGCGCGGTGATGCGTGAAATTGTCATCGAGGTAGAGATTTGTTGGGATGGTTCAAATTCCAGTTTAATTAAAAATCTTGCACATGGTTTTTTTTTCTCTGGAACCAAAGTGATAGCTCGTGTTGGCTGATTTCCTTCTTGCCGTGTAACCTTCCAACTTCCTTGATTAGAACGGTGTAAAATGTTATTAATGCAGGGATTAATTGGTTGGTGGTTAACAGCTTATATAATGGCATGAATGAAGGAATTTTCGGCAGAAAGTGGAGAAAAATAGTGTGTGCAAGGGTCAAGTCTAGTACTCGGTGAGAGTGTGTTCTTGTATGAGTGAGTGTATAAGGGTTGGGGGTAGGTTATTTCATACTCAAGTCTACTTGTACGGAAATTCTCATAGTGAAAGAACGGGATCCTCTTCATGGAGTAGGCGTGCTATTGCCGAACCACGTAATTCTTGCGTGCCTCTCTCTGTTTTATTTTTCATTGTACCGTAATGCAGGGATTAATTCGATGGATGATTTAATTCAAATTATTTCGAAGAATAACAGTTCATTTGAAAAAAAAAAAAATTACAACCGACGTAAAAACATTTTGGCATGGGATGGAAGAAGTACTAGTAAATCGTACCGTAAAGCTTCCTCCATTTCTCAAAGAAAGGAAACTGAGCGGTGGCGCTGTCGTGGGTGGTCGGAGGGACTAAGTTTTCATCGCTACTGATCGGCTCCTTGGGAGTTGCAGTTCTGGCTTTCTTGATCTCTCCGATATTCCCGAGCAAAAAACTCGGCGGCGGCCCGCTGATCCCTTGCTTCCTCAGCTTGGATCTGAGCCGCCCCGGCTCAGCCACCAGCGCAGTGTACAACCTCAGAAACACCGCCGCGAAACCCACCAAAGCTATGGAAAAGAAAAGCTTCACCACCGTGGGGATCTCCATTTTGGCCAACGTTGTACAACGTTGTGCATGTCTCTGTACTCCTTATATACGGAGTAGTAGTTTGGAGGGTTAGTTTCATCATCGAGCTTGAGATAGTATATCGTACTCATTATACTTGAGGATACGACTTTAGTCTCTTTGTTTACTTCTACGGTCCAAAAAAATTTGTCCGATCTGTAAAACAAAAACTAAAAAATAATGTACTTTTTTCATAAATTAAAAGAACTTATTGATCGATATCTAGTAAATTGTTTAAAAAAATTGAATTTTTCTTACAAAAATTGAGTTATTTTTGCATCCTCGTTTTGCAGACTGGACAAACATTATGGGACGAAGAGAGTGTATTTAAAAAAAAAAACCATTACTAGAGTCTATTTGTTCTATTTTTTATCACTAGTATTTGCCCATACTTACGGCACTACGCACCCAATTGGAATTATCCGTATCTAAGGCACTTGCTAGCTAGTGACTCAAACAATAAATCGATTCATTAGTGTGTAGTATGCGATCCTCTTCTTAGTGGCACGAAAGAGAATTACTCATGTTTACAGCACTCTCCAACTAACTTTTAAACTAGCTATCAAGGTTCTGAATACCGTACCGGTCAGGGTATCAATCAAATACCGGTGCTGTTTTGAATTTACCGCAACTACAATATATATATATATATATATAATAATAATTATATACAATTATAATTCAAAAAAAATTCCTCGTATTATGCAATTCATCATAAAATACTTAAATTAAGACAAAAAAATTGTTTTCCATACAACATTGAAAATATCAAGGGTTGTGATTTGTTCTGCCATAAAAAAAACAGCTCTTAGTTGCACGAAACGGAAGCGGAAGCGGAAGCGGAAGCAGGAGCAGGGGCAAAGCAGTGAATGATCATAGAAGTGTGGAAGCGCCGTCGGGAGCGTTTCGAAAAAATTATTATTTTGTTTTATATTTTTATATAATTAAATGTCAAAAAGTAAAAAATTATTCTATTTAGATTGCAAAAAATATTAAAAATCATTTGTAATTATAAACGTGATTCCAGCTGTTCCCAAGTGAAAAGGCCAAATATCAATAATTAGAGCCTATAAAATCCGGTGTGGCAGTCCCACCAAGAAAAAGACAAGTTTTATGAGTAAAGGACAATATACTAACAATTCCTGGCACAGAAGACCACACGAAAAGTAAAAGAACAAAAACGCAGAGAAGACATTAACGGCGAGCACAATCGTCGGTATTGGAACACCTTGCGTCAGTTGCTGGCGTCGTCATTTTTCAGAGGGGGGGAATTCGGTTTCAGTGGCCCTTGGGGCAATTATTTCCCAACCCATGATGTACTTTTTTAAAATTCTTAAGTTATGAGAATGAGACAATTAATTGCCAATACATGGTTTTTCTAACATACAAGGACAAAATTACCCTTTTCCTATCTGACTGGCCCAACTGCACCCGGGCACTTGAAACGGAAACGTTTTGATTAAAAAAAAAATCCTAATCATCAATTTGCAATCTTATGGAACAGAAATGTGATTATGAGAGATTTAGAGACAAAATTTGATTATGTCTCTTTAGAATAATATGATCAGAATAATAAGATCTTCATACTCATTCAAACGAATTAAAAATTGAAGCACTTAATTTTTTAACCATATATTTTAATATATAAACGGTCTAAAAAAATTAAGTGCTCCAATTTTTAATCCGTTTGAACAGGTATGAAGATCTTATTATTCTGATCATATTATTCTAAAGAGACATAATCAAATTTTGTCTTTAAATCTCTCATAATCATGTTTCTGCTCCATAGGATTGCAAATAAAGGTAAGAATTATTATTTTTTTTTACCAAAACGCTGCCGTTTTACTTTGGCAATGGCATGGAGGCACCAAATTAAGCCCCCGGGTACCAATTTATTTGGATTGAAGGAGCAACTTATTTTCATACAACATACAACGAGCAACTTATTTACGAGCAACTTATTTTCATACAACGAGCAACTTATTTTCATACAACGAGCAACTTATTTTCATACAACGAGCAACTTAGGGGGTAACTTAGATTCATACACGGTACAACTTAAGTTCATAAGGGGACAACTTCGGTTCATAAGCATCATAAACATCATCAAATCTTCGAGTGAATATATCAGATCTTCGAGTGGGGAGACTTAGGTTCATATACAGGACAACTTAGGTTCATATACGGGGCAATTTAGGTTCATACACGGGGCAACTTCTGGGGCAACTTAGGTTCATAAACGGGGCAATTTAGATTCATACACGGGGCAACTTAGGTTCATACACGGAGCAACTTAGGTTCATACACGAGAAAACTTCTGGGGCAACTTGGGTTCATACACGGGGCAACTTAGGTTCATACACGAAGCAACTTAGGTTCATACACGAGAAAACTTTTGGGACAACTTGGGTTCATACACTGGGCAACTTAGGTTCATACACGAGACAACTTCTGGGGCAACTTAGGTTCATACACGGGACAACTTAAGTTCAAACATGGGGCAACTTAGGTTCATACACGGGATAGATTTTTTATATTATCGAAAACACACTTCACCGAAGTCAAGTCTCTCTGTCTGATCGTCAGCGGCCGAAAAACTTCAATAATCGACTACAGTTCTCAGATCAAAGTACGGGGCTAAAGATATCCTACAGTTCTCCATTTTTTCTTCAATTTCTTGTTTGTTTTAATTTTTTTTGGGATTTGAAGAAATACGAAAAAAGTACGGGGCTAAAGATATCCTTGTCTCTACAATCTTAAACCCCCAAAAGTCTCTCTCATCTCTGCATTCAGTCCATGTAAGATTTTGATATCTAGGCAAAGGCTGAAAATAGAGTCCTAATAAATTAACATGAGAGATCTGTGAGGAGAAAAAAGGGTCTTGCCATTTGAATTAGAAATTGAAGAGTTAATGTTGACAAAACATGAAATATAATCAATTAATCACTTCAAATAGAGGTAGGTTTGTTCCAGATTGATAATTGCAGCCCAATTTCTAAATTCAGATTTGAAGGACCCATTTATTTTTGCAAGCTATGAGAGAGAGAGAGAGAGAGAGAGAGAGAGAGAGAGAGAGAGAGAGAGAGAGAGAGAGAGAGAGAGATTGGGTCGCTGGAGATGAGCGCTGCCGGAGATGGTGTCGCTAGAGATGGCGTTGCCGGCGTGGGGAGGGGAGGCAGTCGGCTGGTGGTTTTGATGAGGCTGGTGGTTTTTGATGAGGGTAGAGAAAGAGAATGAGGGTGTAATAGTAATTTTAGGTGGTACTCTCCATGTATTGAGAATTACTTTTATCCTTTTCATACTTAGATGAATTTCTGAAAAAGTTGTCCATGAGTGGAGTTTTTTTTGCTCCTTTGTCCACTGAAAAGTAATTCCCCCTTTTCAGAGGTAGCTTATCATTTTCATATCTGATTTTTGTTGGATCTTCTTCTGAGTTCTGTTTGCAAAATATTGGACGAAATCTCCGGTAAGCCCATCTCGGCCGATATCGTCTGGATTAGCCGGTACCGACCGGTAAGGCCCGGTATTGAGAGCAAAACGGAATATGGGGTTCAAGATATCGGATTCTGTCTAAAATGGTACGTACCGGCCGGTACAGAACGATATTGATGACCTTGCTAGCTACAGAAAATTATCAATTTGCATATAGGGTTTTGGAATTAGAAGATCGGTGGCATTTGTGCAATTACTACAAAGAATGTGGACACTGACATTACATTTGCAAAGTTCTTTTGTGGCTTTGCGCAATTACTACAAATAATGTGGGAACTTACATTACATTTGCAAAGTTTCTTGTCAACTCTTAGATCAAATGAATCTCAGTCCTTCTTTCAACTTATGTTTGTGTAGTCTTCACATGCACTCTCGTATTTTATTATTTATTAGGTAGATCACAAAGACTATTTTTTCTACTTAATTACTGACAGTCTTTTTTTTAGGTAATTGATTTTGACACTCCAGTTTTTAAGAGTATTTACTAAACGTCCAAAATTGCTTAAGAAAATTTTTAAAGCGATTTTGGTCGCTTCGTAAATACCCCTATCGATGTCTGATGGAGCTGATTTTTTACATGGATCTTAAGCAAAATATATTGAACAAAATGAGCGGCTCCGATTACTTTTGTAGAACCCGAAACGGGTCCAAACGCGTGTTGTACGCGCTGTCTGTGCCCAAGCTGTTGTACCAGAAGCAGCATTCTAAATATAAAGCACAATGGTGCAAAGTGTACTTCACCCCTGTTTTATTATACAGTAAGTGTTTTTTTTTCCTTTTTTTTTTTAATTACATTAATTTCTCAGATTTTCTTTAATTTTGTGTCACTTTTTCCGAAGAATTTATTCATCTTTACAGGAGTAATCTTACAGTATAAAATATTGACCAAAGGTTACAAGAAATCCACTAATGACAAAAAGTAGTAATCCAAAGGTGAATCGAACGCCTTTTTTCCTTTTTTTTTTTTTCCCACTTTTCCTAAGTTCCGCACAAATGTTCAGTTACCTTTCTCATTGAGGTTGCATTCACCTTTGGATTACTTAAAGCATTACTTTACATGATGTTACTTTACTCTTCTTCTTTTTCCAAGCGGTTCGAGTTCATTGTAATTACAAAAAGTCCAATCCAATTATTAGTTCTAAGAGGTAACTGAAAATAACTTTACAATTCACTATAAGTCCAATCCAATTATTAGTTCTACCTGGAAGAGAAACAATCTCACACAGTTTCACAATCAAGGTAAGCCCATAAAGCCCATAAAAAGAGAGAAATAATTTCTACAAATACGTTGGGAAGAAAACAAACTCACACGGAAGTGGACAAATGCAAGCTTCGGACCTCCTAATGAGATACAAGATGTCTAACCAACTGAGCTGTAGCCCTAGTAGGTTTACTTTGCTTTACTTTTGCACTTGTACTTTTAGATTTCTATTTTGATATATATGAATTCTTTGATAAGTACTTCAGGCACTATGGGCTTTTTCGATTAGGGGTTTTAAAATTTCTGCGCACGATCCCTAAGAGCATCCACAGTGGAATAATCAAAAGTTGCCACATCATCTTTTGGTTTTCTTTTTTTAGGGGTTGCTAAGGTTAGCAATGTAGAGGTCCACAATGGTAAAATCAAAATTGAATAACTAAAACTTGTCACATCACCTTTTTAACTTATAAAAATCCAGAAATTGTGACATAGAAAATAATTTTTTTAAAATAGTTTTCAAACTAAAAAAAAAAGGTTATTAAAAAAAGTGAAAATAATTTTTCGAAAACTTTGATTAGAAAAAAAAAAGTTTCTGGAAAAAGTTTAAAAATTTGTTTTTTGAATAGGTTAAGTTTTTTTTCAAAAGAACAAATTTTGAAAAAAAAGTTTTAATAAAAAAACTGTTTAAAAAATTTTCAGAAAAACAGTTTTAATAAAAAAAAAATGTGTAAAGAAATTGTTTTTGCGAAAAAATAAAAACTAGTTTTAAAAGTATTTTTGTTATAAATATGTTGAAAATGGAAGAAATAAGGTTTTTGTATAATGATGATGTACTTAATTGAGAAAATGTCAAAACAATTAAATTTGATTATTGGCAAAAGGTTGATAGTTTTGATTATCCAAGGATCAAAATTTGATGAGTTGCTAAAGTGTTTCTAAGTTTGGTTATTTCAATGTAAGCTCACTTTGAGCAAATATTGTTAACTTTATAAATCTTTTTGTTTTGATTATACCACTGTGAATGCTCAAATACATTTTATTTATTTATATCTCTCCACTCAAACCTCCTTCAAAACCCAAAACCAACAAGCTCATAGTATGAATCTGACTCAACAAAATTGGAACAATCTTTTTTTTTTTTTTTGTTCGTTACGGTGGAGAATAAATCTTAATTAAATTCTATTTTTATGATCGGAAATGCTAACAGACGCTACGTAGCACCGGCTAAACCAAGTACCACCTGTACTTTTTGTAGTTAAAGTTACCTCGAAAACAAAAAACACTCGACAGCTTTCTACATTCCTCTGATCCATATGAGGCAAAGCCACCATTACCCTTTGGTAACTTTGAAGGAAAATTCTAACTCCACATTCATTTACACACTCATATTTATAAGGTAAATGCTAAATGGCGCTTGATCGCGCCGGATATGTGAGGAGCACGCGCGCTTTATGACCTGATGCTTTGCATTTTCCAAGTTCAATGTCCAATCATCTTTGACAGAGTTAATGTCTTTATGGAAATTACAAAATTAACCCTACGGGCCTACATAGAGCACTACGCATGTTCTTTTCAACAGCAGTAAAAAGTAAAAACAAAAATAATATTCACAGAACAATCCAAACACAACAACTTACACACCTCTCACATATATATAAGCTCCACACACATTACTATGTGTGGGCAAGTAAAAAACTCTTTAAACAAAGTACACGTCTATTCTAAAAATAACTCTTCTGCAACCGCAAACATACAAATTCCTCCCACATGAGAAGTGGAGCCCACATACACTGCACACACAGTGTGTATGGGCCTCACTTCCCAATGTGAGAGAGTTTGTATGTGTATGTGAGTAAGTGTATGGTTATAAATTAATTGTTCTAAAAATTATTTACATGTTGTAATTTTTTATTAAAAAAATGCTCCAAACGATTTTTCGTGCATTTTCAACACCCAAAACATATATTTTTACATATTATTTTTTAAATTTTCTTACATCAAATTAAAGTAGTGTAGCAAAATTTTAAAATAATATGTAGAATTTTTTTGGGAAATGATAATGCCAAAACTGTTTTTGTTGCCAAAATTCTAGTGCACCAAAAACTTGTACCATATGCAATGTACAAAACTTTTATGCATGGGAGTATTGGCACCAACAAAAACAGTTTCGGCATTATCACTATCCTTTTTGTGGTATTTGAAAATGCACATTAACCCGTAGGGAGCATTTAAATTAAAACGGGAGAGTATAATCATAAGTGATATGAACATTCTTTTAGAGACGAAAGGAAATATCCAAAAATGGCAATATCAGCTCAGCCTCTTACTAGTAATATTTAATTGAGTTGATTTTGTAATCAACTCATTAACATATTTAAACAAATTAAACGGGGGAGACTTAAAGATTCATCCTCAGACCTTAACCGACATATGTTTTCATCCCGGCCATTTTTTCAGGTTATGTTTTCATCCTCTAATTTTGATAAACCCCATCTTACCCTTGTAGGACTATACTTATGGAATTTATTTGTTTTTTGGGAGCCTATATAGGCAATGATTTTTGGGACTGAAAAATAACTTTGGAGGTCCCGTGCTGTAATTTATGAATACCTACACTTACCAAATCCCTAAAATCACGCTTTCCATATCTATTTCAAATCTTCCAGGTCCTAATTGCTATTTTCCGATTGTAAGGCATGTTAAATCCCTAAATTTTTGCTTTCCAAATACTATTATAAGTAATTTGAAATTAGGATGAAAAAACCACCACACAATATCACATCCTCACCTCACGGAGAACAAATCTGAGAATTTATTTCTCGTCCTCCGTCGACTTCGTCTTCCATCGTCCATCCTCCGTTGTCCATCCTCCATCCTTCATCATTAGACTCAGTCCTCCATCCTTGCCAGTCCGTAATCGACATCGCCGGAAAAAACTAGCCATCGAAGGAGAAAGAACGATTTTTGAATGGTCCCAGTTCGTAAGTGCCCCAAATTGATCATTTTTTTTTATGATTTAGATTGGTGTTTCAATGTTTCACTGCGTCTTCCAGTCGCCATCGTTGTCTACTCTTCCGCGATGTACTAGCGGATATTAGGAGGTGGAGATGGTGAAGTTGTTTATGATTATGTTTATGAAATCTGCCATGTTTATAGGTTCATGTTTTTAGAAATCTGTCGTGTTTTGAAGTTCATGTTCAGATTCATGAAACATGACAGATTTTTATGTTCATGATTTTAAAGTTTATACCGAGGCGGCGAGGCTTGGGGTTGTATTACGTGCATGCAGATGAATACTGCCATGTTTTTAGGTTCAATTTCTTAGAAATCTGCCATGGTTGAAGTACATGGCGGATTGCACATGCAACAGGGTACTTGAATCAATTTATGAAATCTGCCATAATTTTAAAGTTTATCTTTTGAAATCTGTCGTGTTTATGAAACAATTTCATGGTGGAATCGATTTCGCGTTTATTTGTTGGGATTAACGATTGTCATGTTTTTATGGAATAGATGTTAGGTTTATTGATTCGAATTGTGTCATGATCTTAATATGTCATGTTTAATAATAAAATCGATTCCACAATTGCGAATAGATGTCACGAATATGATATGAGGCGATGGTTTCATGTATGTTATAAAAATCATGTATATAATTATCCATGAAACACTTGTTATAAATTTCTTTCCATTCATGATGTATTTATTCAATGGGGATTTGGTGTGTATATGGAATGGAATGGATTTCAATTAGTTTTAAAAAGTTTTGGAAAGAAAGATAACAAAGATTTGAATTATCCCCCTTCATTTTCAAATCATCAATCAAATCTCATTTAATTAGGAAACCATAATCACATAAAACCTAATTACATGCCACCTATTTAGGCAACATCTGTTATGCATATTTATATGTAAGGGTACTATTGGTATTAAAAAAGAGAAATGATGAAAACATAAGTGCAAAAAAGTCAAATGATGGAAACTTACGAGGAGTGACGCATGAGGATGAATATTTAAAAAAGTATTTGTGTAAACGGCTTGAAGTATTTGTGTAAGATCTCGAAATCAATCACACACAATTTGGTGTACGCAAATTTGTTTTTAGGTCATTCGACATCGCACTCATAAATTTATTTTTAAAGCAGTTGCAGAGGTTATATTGTATAACGAGACGAATAATTAATCATAAAAAAAAACTAAACAAATGAATTACGGAGTACAAAAAATGCTTACTGGAAAATCTGGGCAAAAATTTAGGAAGAATAAAGTGGAGAGAGGAAAGAAGAAGAAAAAGAAGAAGGGATGTATTGGTTTGTCCGTACGTTTGCTGGAAACCTATCATACTTTTGGGGGATAGTATGGACGTTTGGCGAGTAGGGGACAGGAATGACCACTGAGAAGGCCTGAAAAGGAGGGAGAGAACAGTCAGCTCATAAATGCAAGGGAATTTTTGCATGGAATCAAGAGTTTTCCCCCTTCTAATCGGGTGCAACAGTGCGGTGGTTAGACGGATATTTATAATAGGGTCGAGTTCCACATATATTGGATATTTAGTGTGTGCGGGCTTCATTTTTATTGTGAGTATGTGTGTATAATTATGTGTGGAGATAAAATGATTGAACTTTAAAATTACACTTTTAATTCATATTCTTTTACTTCACATTTCTCATTTACTCTATTCCTCCTTCCTTTTTTTTTTTTTTTTCAACATTGTAGACATAAGCGGTGAGTAGTAAGAAATTAGTGTGTTAGTAATCAAGGGGGTTCTATGTCTCTCCCTATACTTGAAAATAAATTTTTAAGAAGTCAAAATAAAAAAAGAGCAAATCCAGTGCACGAGAACTCCCGCCATTGCGGGGTCTGGGGAAGGATTGATGTACACAACATTACCCTTGCAAACAGAGAGACTAAGGCTATGTACATCAATCCTTCCCCAGACTTCGCAATGATGGGAGTCTCGTGCACTTGGTTTGCCTTATTTATTTTGTCTTTAAAAAATTTTTTTTTCCAAGTCTAGGGAGAGACATGGAACGCTCTTTGAAAAAACAAAATAATTTCATCTAATTTTTTTGGAATAAATAATAAGACAAAAAAATTTATCCAAAAAATAATTTCGTCACTTTCTTACCCTCACCCAAAAATAATTTCTTCACGGTCATTCTTTAAACTGATTGGACGTACTTACTGACCAAATTAAGTATAAATATAGATAGGTCGAAAAATGACAAATGTAACGCAAGTTGGCGTAAATGAGAAATGTGAATTAAAGACCAAAAAAAAAAAAAAAAATCAGAAGAGGAAAGAGGAGGAATGGGGTAAATGTGAAGTAAAAAATATATGGATTAAAAGTGTAATTTTAAAGTTACCAAAGGGTAATGGAGGTTTTGCCTCATGTGGATCAGAGGAAGGTAGAAAGCTGTCGGGTGCTTCTTGTTTTCAAGGTAACTTTAACTGCAAAAAGTTCAGGTTGTACTTGGTTTAGCCGGTGCCACATTGCGCCTGTTAGCATTTCCGACCTTCGAAAACATTACGTGCAAGTGTCTGTCTACAGTTTAATTGGTAATAGATTGGGTCTCAGATGGAGATTATGTTGCCTTTCACCTTGCTCTGGTTGATCTTTATAATCATTTTCAATGATTAATATAAAAAATTTCGCCGTTCAAAAAAAGAACAACTTTAATTGGTAAGGCAAAGCCCTCCGTTGCTTAGACTTGCTTGGCCGTTTCATTGATCTCCCAGATCAGGTCAAGATGGAGGATTCAGAGGCAGGTACTAGGAAAGCGGCACAGGGGGGCTCGACACCTTAGTTTACAGCCTCGTTCACGAATTCAAAATAAGTATTTATTTTTTAAGAAGATAATTATAAACTTAAAAATTACGTGTTTACGCAAATAATTTTTCTATTAAAATGAATCTTATTTGATAGATCTCATTGAGATCTTTTAAACGGTACCAAAAAAATTTAAAAATTACTTTTTATTTCTATTATTTTTTAATTTAAAAATGTAAAATAAGCTATTTATTTTTTAAGAAGATTTCTGGAAGGGAGCCGGTACTAGGAATGAGCCTAGAAATATGTGCTCTTTCTAGCATTTTAGCTAGCAAACACACAATATCAAAGAGCTCTCCAAGAGCCTCAATAATAAGTCTTTTAGGATTTTTTCTTGTTTTGTCCTTATTTAAATTTTTTAGCGTTTGTTAGTCTTGTGCCTCAATATTTTTAATTTTTCGATTCGCCTTGGCAAGACGATTCAATAATTCATAAAAAATTGACGCAAAACTAACAAACTCAAGAAAGATTCAGATAAGGACAAAAATACTAAAGGTTAAGCGAAACTGGATCTTAACTATCTTATCTTTGCTGCCTATAAAAAAACTATCTTAACTTTGCTAGTTATATATGCTCTTTTACTATTGACTAGTCAAGCACATAAAATACTATTTTTTTCTTTAAGACTCTTCTCTCTACCACTTCAAAAAACAGCAAAGAAAAGGATTTTCTTATTCTCAAAACATGTACTCTCTCCGTTTCAAATTGAGAGTCCCTTTTAGGGATTTCAACTGTTTTATGGGACATGCAATAATTACACTTATATTGCCTATCATTTCCACCATTACCCCTATATTTTACTTACTTTATAACACCCATATTCACTTGTGAGAGATACTTTTGGAAAATCACCAAATTTTTCTTTCCATTTTTGAAAAAGGGCCATCATTTTGGAACAACCCAAAATGGAATAATGAACTCTCAATTTGAAACGGAGGGAGTATGAGGGAAGAAAATCACGTCAAAGCAAGAAAGAGATCACAGTCTCAGGACCACGTACTGTAGCTATGCTTGAATATGAGTCACTTCCACGAATTCACACTTTTTTACCTTTAAACCATGGCCGAAACCGGTACGCTCTCATCGAAACCCCTGATTTTATCGCCAAACATCTTCAAACCCATTCCGCTCTCAATTCCGCCTCTCTCCTAGTAACCACTTACAATCGCGAAACCCGAAACTACGCCATGTCTTTGCTTTCCAGACGATGGGTTCAGTGGCCCAATCGATTTCCCATTTTTAACTGACTCGTATTGTCCTTATTTCAAATGGGACCCGACTAGGACTGCGGGTATCTGTAATGGTCTGGTTTGCATTTATATATCTCGCTTTGGATATCCCTTGATTATATGCAATCCCTCCACCAGAAAGTTTCGGGAAGTTCCGAGGAATTGGTTGGATGAGAATGGTTCCAAGGGCTGTATATCTGTTGAGCGGGTTAGTTTTGGGTTTGGCTTCCATCCCAGTGCTAATGATTACAAATTGATTAGGATTGCGGTTTATTATCGTCATCCTGTCAGTCAATACCAAGTCTGGGTTGATCTGTATGCGATGGGCACCGATACGTGGACGGAAATTGATGTCGATAAGCTTTCGTCATTCTAGGCCAGACCATTATATGGTTGTGATCGTGCTCAACCTTACCCCATGAGCATCGAATAATTTCTCGTAGGAACGGGCTAAAACAACGTTGTTTATCTTTTGGAATAGGTAATAATTGCCCAAACCTATGAATCCCGCCTTGAGATCTACATAAATGTTCATAACCATTCAATTTGTTAAAATATATATATATTTTTTTGATTTCTTGCAAAATTCAACTCAGTCAGACATTAGTAAGAGATTAATCAATACATTCAATTTTTTGGTCCTGCTAATTTTGAGACTAAAAATGAAATGAATTGATCAAGCACTTATAGAAGAGATTAAATTCTTCCCACCGGCGCTGGAAAATTTCACTTTTCCACCACTGCCTTTTTCGGTCCTACCGCGATCTTATTGTTGATCTGAATGTAAACCCCACATAATAGTGTATTCATGCAAAAAATAAACCTGATCGGACATCGATCGGCTTTGTTTGGTTAACCGTTTAGTTTTAGTTTTGTTTTCAATCATTACCCTATTTCTTTTTCCAATTATTACCCTATTTTTTCAATTATTACTTTCTCATCTCTCTCTATCTCTCTCCAATCATTACCCCTATTATCAATCATTACTCTATTTCTCTCTCTATCCACTACCAAAACTAAACTAAACTAAACTCTCAACCAAACACAACATCTTGCGACTTTCAATGAAACTGATTTTTTGCATGACAATACTATACTGCGGGTCTTATAATATGAACGGTTTAGATTACAATAATAGACACTTAGTGGGGCCCATAAAGGACGGTGGTGGGAAAGTGGGGTTTTACATTGACAGTGGATAGAATTTATTCTCCTTATAGAAACCTCACTAAGTTTATTTTTGTAAGCACCCTCAAAAAATACTCGTATTTGAAACAAATTCAACGGCTCCAATAGGTTGGGGAATGATCACGTGTTTAAACCTTTAATTGGAGGGAAAAAATGCGTTTAGAAAAAAGGTGCATAAAATCATGCATACAAGAAACAAACACACTTGTTCTAGCTTGTTCCTCCTCAACATATCAAAGAGGAGGCTTTAAAATTCAAGGTGACCCTTTGTACCCTACTATGATCAATAATTACCTATAAAAAACAACCGAGTCCTTAGCCATGAATGAATTCTTAAAAACTAGAAGAACTAGGGGGTGATTTTGGCACTCCAAATTTAGCCAATGGCACTCCACTTTTAGTTCTATTTTTTCACATGATTAACACATAAAGTGGAGTGCCAGTGTGTAGACACCCTATTCTGGACTGTCCGGATTAGTTTATATGCGGTCTTTGTTTCCCCCGTGATGATTAATGGTCGAGAACAGCCCGGGATTGTTGGTGCGTTTGAGCTTCGAGCTTCCCTAAACCCCTTTTAAACCATTGTCGAACCTGTTTCAAGCCTTTCGAGCCAGAACCAAATGGCCTCAGCAAAACCTTGCTTCGGCACGCCAGTGATTGACTGACGCACGCTGGTTCATTGCCACGTGTCAGTCATCGGACTTTGAAACACATTTAACCAGCGCACGCCACTCGTGACTGGCGCACCATCGCTGCGTCCGATCCACGTCACCTTTGGGACCACTTGCCCGAGACTTTGTGGCCGCCCTGACGTGGTCTACAGCTCCCCGATGATTACATCGCTCGTAACGGTCTCCCTCTCTCCTACACCCTCCATCAAGGCAAGTCTCATGCATTCAATGCATGGAGGCTCCTTCTCCCTTTGCCACCCCAAACAGCCCCTTAGGCCAGGCTGATCAGCCCTCCATCTCAGTCTATAAATACACCCTTGCATTTATTTGCAAAGGGTTCAACAACTTCAATGCTCTCCCTCTCTCTCTCTCTAGTTTTTCTTGTCTCCTCCTTTCATGCATTGAAAGAGTAAGCAAGCAACACACCACTCCACTGATCAGTCATACAACCTACATTTCCATCTTCCATTCATCCATCCATCCATCTCAAGGTTCAAACCATCCATCAATCTCAAACCAAAGGTATACCACCTTCTGTTCTGGAATTCATTTCGACTCGAGGGGAGCTGTGAGAACCCAGTGGTAATCAATACCAAGCCCGATCTCAAAGCTAGCAAATAAAACAATGTAGTGGAAAATCGGTGCGCGCCGATCGTGCATGTGCGTCGCATGATCATGGTGCATGGCGAGGACTAGTGTGAGGATCTTGATCATCCTCATTCGATTTCTCTTATTTACGATCACCTTGAAGCATGCTAAAAATCAGTTTCCTGCTTTCCGTATTTTAGGATTGTGTAGCTTATTATCTGTTTAAACTATTTAGTAAGGCCCCTGGGATCTTTCTCGTCTCGTTCTAACTCCACCAAGCAAAGCCAAGCACTAGACAGGGAACAAGTGGCGCACGGGTTTCAATAACCTGCGTGCGCCACCTATACTGAGGCCAGTGGCTGGCCTTGCCTCCTGTTTAAATCTTGGCCTCTATTTGATCCCCACTCCTTTATGGGGTTTTCAGTCTATTTATTTCTGTTTGATTTGTTCCTGTACCCTGAAACTGTATATATTTTGCTATATCAATCTGCGTGGTTTGTCTGGGTGTGCCTTTGGTCCATTCGAGCCCGGAGGGTTGAGAGCGAGATCTGTGAGTTTGGGCTCAGCTTGAAGTCGCGCCGATTATGGGTGGCGTGCGCCAGTTGTCTTGGCATGCACTGGTCAAATCAGTGCATGCTGATACGTTGCTTGCGCACGATGACTCAGGGCAGCGCACTCCAGTTTGTTCAAAACACTCACAGAAGTGCTTGTTCTCAATCTATTATACATTTGTTCATAATCCATATATTACATTTTGCCACATAAATACAACTTGTCATTTGTCAATCCCCATTAACTGTTCCCCCGCCCTAATTGGCTGAATAAATGATTAAAAGAGAGAAAAATGCAAATGTTTTACAAAATGCCTAAGTAGAGACCGGTCTTCGGATTGGGCGAGAGGGGTGCCATAAAACCCTTCCCCTCTCGTAACGTGGCTCCCGAACCTCAGATATCGAAGGTGACGACGGTCCAGTCGACAAGCCTTTTCAAATCATATCAAACAAACGTGAACGAAAGCGTTTTCAAAATCGGTTTCTTGGGTGTTTTCCGCAAAACCCGGGTGGCGACTCTCTCAAAACAGCATTTCGTCATGCTTTCAAACAAAAGAAACCTAACCCCCGCACGCCGAAAATGCGGGGATTTTCAGGGGCGTGTGCCCACAGTGGCGACTCTGCTGGGGATCATTACATTAATTAAAATTTGGGAATTAATACATACTTGAAACAATTTTCAAAAGTCTGTCAAAACAGTACGCTCCGCGCTGCTGAAGAACAGAATGGTAACGTAACAGGATTCTACATCCGACCAATCCGAACTGGGGCTTTTACTATTGTTCACTTGTGTAGTTTTCTCCAAATTTTGATTAATAAAAGTGAGCCAAGCTTGAAAAAGGCATTTTCCTAAACATTGCATTTCTCTCTCTCATAATCATTCGTTGGCGTTCTCCATTTGCATCGGTGCTACTTAGCCCCGTTGAGGTGTTTTGGGTAACCGGCACAGTTTACTGGAGCCCGGGGTCCTCGAACGCCCAACAACCTTCGACGATGATGAATCGCAATACCGTTCGACCATTGCTTTGCTATACGCGTTGCTTTGAGAGGTATACCGTGGCTCTAGTCGGAGGAACCTCTTTAAGCCAAAACCAGCCTCTCCATGCGTACAAAGCAATAGAACCTTTCAAACTAAGACAGGAACCTGCAGGGTAGGATTATGTGCATCTAACCCCCATAAACTGTCTATGTGTTACTGTTTTCCCTATTGCATATCTGTACATACATTCATACCGTTTTGCGTAGGAGCATGCTAGGGCGGCTTTTAGGTCTGTCTGTCTGGCAAGTCTATCTCGTCCCTATTAGGACGCCGTTTGGACCAATGACGAGTCATGCATCTTGATGATGTACGTTATCAACCTTTCAAAATCCCGTGAGTCAAAGAGACTTCGAGAAATCGGGACTTCCTAAGTCTTTGTCTAAACCCAATCAAAGTTTCAAACAGAAATCCAAGAACAACAAGAGGCATGACGTGATGCTTACACCTTTCCGGTTACAAGTGCTAAACACTTACACCATTTCAAGGCTCCGGCACAGTGCTGCTTACGCCATCTTGGTCATGGTATCACGACATTCACATCAAGTTGTTCCGCTCCAAATTTTGAAACCTTGAGAAAGGAGTAGCCGAAGGCTTAGGCTGTTTTGACATCTCTTGGTTTTTGTCGATTCAAACAAGGATACATTGTCGAAAAGAAATCCGAGGATCACAATGTCGTCCTAAAAATGCCGCGAGATGGACTTGCTTGCTAAGTATAGAGTCTAGGAGGACACTGACGACGAGCATTTCCCATTTCTTCCATCTCTTTTACTGAACTGCTGCAGGCTGTCACTGAGCTCTTCTACTTTACTGTCTAGCCTGCACTGTCAAATCAAGGTTCGAAAGGTCAAGAGCCAAACCTACTTGGGTCCGTCTGCTGGGTCTGTCTGACGGAAGATTTGGGTGGGTTGTTGCTCAGTCCGTCACAACGGAAGCTCAGGGTTGCACGTTGTCAAAGGAGGATTCGCCGCTGTCCACTCCGCACGAAACCTCCTCATCTTCACCATCTCCACCATCATCTCCGAAGCCTGTCAAAACTGAAGTTATAGTCATGGCCGAAGCTCCAAATCTCGCTACTGTCTTGGCCGACATCCAACGAAACATGGCTGCCATGCAGCGGAGGGCTGATCAGACCGATGCCTCCATGACCAATCTTCGTACTTTAATCGAGGAGCGCCTTCCTTTAGTGGCTGCAGCTGGCGGCGGCGGAGAAAGGCAAAATCCGGAAGTTGAGGCTGAAGACACTCCCCGAGTTGAAAACCCTGTTCAGAATCCTGAGATAGCCGCTCTGATCGCCAAGATGGCGAAGCTCGAAGAATCCGTCACTAAATCCGAGAGACTAGGTGCGGGTGGCCTAGACATGGATCGCCTCTGCCCTTTCCCGAATGCTCGCCTGCCTGAGCGATTCAAAATGCCGGACTTCGCGAAGTTCGATGGTACCGGGGATCCTAGGACTCACTTGTTGGCCTATCACAGCGCCATGAAACTCCACGGGGTAGAAGAGGATGCCATGGCTCAACTGTTCCCTCAGACTCTGGTTGGTCCAGCTGTTCAGTGGTTCTTGTCTCTTGACATTTCCAAAAGAAGAACCTGGGAAGACATTGGGGCTGCCTTTAACTCTCAGTACAGCTATAATGCTCAGCTCAAGATGACCACTCGCGAGCTTGAGTCAACCAAGATGACTGCAAAGGAGTCCTTTGCGGATTTTATCAAGCGGTGGAGGACCAAGGCCGCCCTCATGACTGATCGTATCAGTGAGAAGGACCAGATCCGTATCATCTCCCGTAATCTGTTGCCCGACTTTGCCAAGAACCTTGTGCTGGTGCAAGGTGCCAATTGGGAGACTTTCTTTGATTCTGGTCTAGCTGTCGAAGAAGCCCTCCAGACTGGAGTTCTGACAAGAACAGAAACACCTTCCTCTGCTACAGCTCCGAAGGCCAAACCCCGTGCCTACACCGGGAACAGCACTGCCCTTTTTGGTGCCAGCAACTATGCCAGCGCAGCAACTGCCGGCAGCAACACCGCCGCTCAGGGTTCCTCCAACCATATTGCCGACATTAACCAAGTTCAAACCCCCCAAAGGACCCGAAACCGCAACCCACCTCGTGTGTTTTCCAATTTCGAGGCTCCACTTTCCTCGGTCTTGGAGAAACTGGTCAAGTCTGGTCATCTCCGACCCTTGACACCAACCTCACTTCCTCCAAATCTACCCCCTAGCCAAAAACCCAACGTTTTCTGTGCTTACCACCAGATGCCCAGCCATCACACTGATACTTGTTTTCGCCTCCGTCATGCGATACAGGATTTGGTCGACAACGGCACTCTTCCAACCCCACCTCCCAAACCCAACGTTATCTCAAACTCCCTACCTCAGCACAACCAACAGGTGAACCAGATATCCCTCAGCCCCACTAAATCTCCCAGCTCCACCATATTCAACCCCACTGACCATATAACCCCAGAACACAACCCCGAAACCCGTTGTCTTGACCCAGGAGGAACCCGAAGTCAACATGCTGGCTCTAGAATGGGAAATGGAAGACAAGGCGGCTGAGTGGGCGGAACTCAGTGACGATTGGTATGAACGGTATTATTCGGGACTCCCCGCGGCCCCTCAAATCGATCAAGTCTGGGTTAACCAGATGGAAGCAGAATGGGAAGCAGCACGAGCAGACCCTTTGGATGGCCTCTCTTTGTTCATGCTCTTTTATCAACCCGAGCCTGCTGAGCCCGAGGAGGAGGAATATGTCTGGGATCCGCAACCAACGGCTGCTCAATTGGCTTGGGACCAGAATTTCTATTTGGCCCCGGCAGATGCCGAAGATGATGTGGACGAGGCTTACCTGAAATTTTATGCCGACGGGGAAACCCTCCCTAGTGATCACCGCCAACTTGGATCTTTCACCCCTTTGATGGACAAACTTTCGGACGTGGTCCACAAGTTCCCTCATGAGCTCGACCCCATCAACAAAATAGTGCCTGTGGAAGGGCCACGCCCGCGTACTACGCTTGAAGATGACTGCCTTGTCATGGCCATAGATGAGGTCCCAGCTGACTTGTGGGGTCTCGATGACATTGTGGATCTGAACTCAAAACCGCTACCTGAAGATCTCTGGGACGTAGACAAAGTTGTGGACATATAGATGGGAAATGAGGTGTGGACCGTCAATTCTGCTCTGGTCGATGCTGGTTTCTGGGACTCGCCATTCGTTACAAATTCGGGAGTGCCTTTCGAAGAAGCCGCAGCTCAGGATCCCACATTCTGGGAGGGACTGGTACTGCAAGACTTGGAGACGGCGCTGAAACAGGATTCTCCTGCAACTGTGGCATCTGTCGACAAGGGAAAACGCAAGATGGCTGAAATCCCTACTGACTTCTGGGATTTTGATGATAAAGCGACCTCCTGGTGGGATATAGCGAACGTCACAAGGAGCGGCCGAGTTTTTCAGCCGCCTAACCTACAGGCTGGGAGCTCGTCCAATCCTCCGATTCAAAGACCTGCTGTTCCTGCGGTTGCTCAAAGGAGTGTTCTGCCTGCGCACAACGAGGTTCCCGTGGAAAGTGCTATCCAACGACAGCTCGAGAAGATTCCGGCTGCTGTATCTGTCTGGGGTCTGATTGCGTCATCAAAGGAGCATCGTGAAGGGTTGTCCCTAGCCTTGTCCCGTATCACTGTACCAACTGATATCACCCCCGAGGCAATGATCGCCCTCATCCTGCCTCTGCTCTCAAAGCATTCTGTTACCTTTACTGAGAAGGATTTGCCGATTGAGGGAACCGCTCACAACCGTCCACTACATATCACTGTCAAATGCAAGGGGCTCTGGATCCCAACTGTGCTCATTGACAATGGTTCTGCCATTAATGTCTGCCCGCTGAGGGTAGCATACCGCCTAGGGCTTGCAAAAAAGGACTTTTAGCCGTCTAACCTGGCTGTCAAGGCTTATGATAGCACGCGTCGTGTGGTGGAAGGGACCATAACTCTTCTGCTCGATGCCGAGGGCTTTGAGATGAGTGTTGAATTTCATGTGGTGGACATCCCTGCCACCTTTAACCTGCTGTTGGGAAGACCTTGGATGCACCGGCCGGACATCATGGCAGTGCCCTCCACTCTGCATCAGAAAGTCAAGTTGGGGCTTCCAACCGGAACTTTAACGATCTGTGGGGACTCTGGGATCCGCCCACTCAAAGAGGATGAGCCTGTGCTGGGGATCATGCATGGAGAGGAGGATTCGGACTTTGGAGGTTTCTCTTTCGACACTTCGGGATCGGTTCTCGCCATTGTCGTAGCGGATGACTTCATCATCAGTTCCACCGCCTTCGAGATCATGAGGAGAATGGCGTTCCTGCCTGGTTTTGGACTTGGGATCAACCAACAAGGGATCACTGAGTGCCCCGTCTTTCCCTTCTCCGAAGGTCAGTTTGGTTTGGGATACGTTCCCCCTGCCAAAAAGGCCAAGAATGGGAAAGACGCGGGAAAACTTCGAACCCTCTATGGTAACCCTGATAGCTACTTCGTCCGTGAGGGAGGAGGACATGCTTATGTGGGGCAGATTGAGCCGTTTTGGGATCCAGAGACTCGCGCTTGGCTTCCGGGGTTTGAGATCTTCGCTGCTGACACTTGGGCTGATACCGAAGAGGACATTGCAGAGGATGAGCTGGCTAAGGCAGAATTCAAGGAACAGCTGGCCAAGATCAAGGGAAAGATGGACTGGTTGAAGACTTTCGATCAGGGGAGCTTGGAGATGCTGTTCTCCCAAGTAGGTTTGGTTGGCAAGGAGAAAGCGGCCGAAGTGCTGATGCTTGGGCCCGACTCTTCAGATGCTCTCAAGGATCCAACCACCCTCATTGTCGAGGCAAAGGGCAGTATTAATAACTGCATTTTCACTCCACGCTTAACATGCATTGACAGTGAGTCTGGACACGGAGTCTTTTGAGTCTAAGTCTAGCTCATAGTCGGAGTCTCTTGGCCCTCCACGTCATAGCTTCTACTTCGAATTTGAGTCTACTGTACTTGGGCAAACCGTCTGGGTTTTATGAAATGAACGACCCTGCTTCTGATTACTTTGTTGACTCTATATAAAGCGTGTTTAATTTGACGATGAAGGAACAGATTTTGACGGGAATATCCCGGCTGAGTTGTGCCCTCATCGAGATGGAAGATGAAAGGCATGCTCGACCTATAAAGGAAGAAATCAAAATTTGAAAGACGAGGATGACCCCGTATGATGCAAATTGGTTCCACTTTGTCCCCCGAGGCCGTGCCGCTTTGATCGATCTACTCAAGGAATACTTCGAGGCTTCGCGTGGTCGCACCAAGATATGCCGGCATCGATCCCGAATTGTACAAAGACCGACGTTAGCACCTGGGGCTGTTCCGGTTAAACAGAAGCTTCGCAGGATGAGGCCGGATTGGGTTGAGAAGATCAAGGAAGAGGTTACCAAACAGATTGACGCAGGTTTTCTGAGGGTCGCTGAGTACCCGAAGTGGGTCGCCAACATTGTGCCAGTCCCCAAGAAGGACAGGAGAATCCGAGTCTGTGTTGACTTTAGGGACCTGAACAAAGCAAGCCCCAAAGACAGTTTTCCGTTGCCTCACATCGATGTGCTTGTGGACAACACGGCAGGTCATGCCTTACTCTCCTTTGTCGACGGATTCTCGGGATATAATCAGATCTTTGTAGCACCGGAGGATCAAGAGAAAACAACGTTCGTCACTGAATGGGGGACATACTGCTATGTGATGATGCCGTTTGGGCTCAAGAATGCTGGTTGTACTTTTCAGCGGGCACAGACAACCCTGCTACATGATTTTATCCATAAAACGGTCGAGGTCTATGTCGACGACATGATTGTCAAGGCTAAGAACAAGGAAGATTTCATTCCAGCACTTCGGCAGTTTCTGGAAAGGCTTCGGAAGTACAATGTGCGCCTCAACCCGCAGAAACGCACATTTGGGGTCACAGCAGGCAAGATGTTAGGGTTCCTAATCACAGCCAGAGGGATTGAAGTCGATCCGGCTAAGATCAAGGCAATTCTTGAGATGGAGCCTCCACGGTCGGAGAAGGGAGTGCGAAGCTTTCTGGGGAAGGTTCAGTTTATTAGTCGGTTCATCGCCAAGTTGACTTTGACTTGCGAGCCGTTGTTTCGACTACTCAAAAAGGACGTTTGTTTCAAGTGGACGGACAAGTGTCAAGCTGCTTTCGAGGCGATAAAAGAGTATCTGCGAAATCCACCCGTGCTAATGCCCCCAACACCGGGTCATCCGTTGATTCTGTACTTATCAGTCACCCCGACAGCTATGGGATGTCTGCTGGCACAAGAAGGAGACAACGGGGTCGAGAAGGCAATTTACTATCTGAGCAAGAAGATGGTGGGCAGTGAGGAGCGTTATACCTCCCTAGAAAAGACATGTTGGGCACTAGTTTGGGCTACCCGAAAGCTTAGACACTACATGCTAGCCTATTCAGTGAAGCTGATTTCTCGGATGGATCCTCTTAAGTATCTGTTCGAGAAGCCGGCGCTCACTCATAAGCTAGCACGTTGGTTGCTCTTGCTGGCTGAGTTCGATCTCCAATATGTTACAAGGAAATCTGTGAAGGGCCGTGCTGTGGCTGAATTCCTGGCAGATCACCCGATTGATGGGCCGGAGGATGTCGACTTTACTTTCCCTGATGAGGACGTGCTAACGGTGGTCGAAGAAGTGTGGACGCTCTACTTTGATGGGGCTGCGAATCAAAAGGGATTTGGGATCGGAGTGTTGCTAATCACGCCTGCCGGTGCTCATATTCCGCTTGCTTTCAAGTTAAACTTCGACGTCACCAACAATCAAGCTGAGTATGAGGCCTGTATCGTCGGAATGGAGGCTGCTATTGCCTTTGGGGTTGAAAAGCTAGAAGTAATTGGGGATTCAAACCTGGTGGTGTCTCAGGCTAATGGAGACTGGAAGGTGCGTGAGGAAAAGCTGAAGCCTTATCACCAAGAGTTGGAGGAACTGATTCCTCGCTTCAATAAAGTGACTTTCACTCATGTTCCACGCTTGAGGAACCAGTTCGCCGACGCCTTGGCGACTTTGGCTTCAATGATCGAACTTCCGATTGGGGTCCGGTTGCGACCGATCGTAATTGAACAGAGGGATTTGCCCGCTTATGAGTATGTCAACGCCATCGATGACGTCAATGATGGCCTGCCCTGGTACCATGACATTTGGAACTTCGTGGAGCGCGGGGAATTTCCCGCCGGAGCTACTAGAAAAGATCGGGTTGCTTTGCAGCGGCTGGCTGCCCAATACATCATTTGTGGAGGGAAACTGTATCGAAGGTCTCACTGCGGAATGCACAAGCTGTGTGTCAATGGGGCTGAAGCAACAAGGATCATGGAGGAGATTCACGAAGGAGTCTGCGGTCCTCATATGAGCGGTGTTATGCTTGCAAGCAAGATCCTCCGGCAGGGTTATTACTGGTCAACCATGGAGTCACAATGCATCGACTATGTGCGGCGCTGCTACAAGTGTCAAATCCACGCCAATCTGCAGCACGTTCCTGCGTCTAAGTTGTACGGCATGACCTCGCCATGGCCTTTCTCCGTGTGGGGTATCGACGTTATTGGCATGATCACACCGTCTTCCTCGAATGGTCACAAGTTCATACTGGTGGCGATAGATTACTTCACCAAATGGGTCGAGGCTGAGTCCTACAAGACCTTGACAACTGTTCAGGTCGCTCAGTTCATCAGAAAGAACATCATCTACCGGTATGGTGTCCCTCAGGCCTTCGTGTCAGATAACGGGAGTCATTTCAAAGGAAGGGTCCTGGAGCTTTTCGAGGAGTTCGGTATCGAGATCCACCATTCCACAACCTACCGTCCACAGACAAATGGAGCAGTCGAGGCCGCAAACAAGAACGTCGAGACAATTATCAAGAAGACTGCTGAATCTGCAAGGGATTGGCATGAGCAGCTACCACTGGCACTCTGGGCATACCGAACGTCGATCCGCACTTCAACTAGTGCGACTCCGTTTTCCTTGGTCTATGGGATGGAGGCAGTGCTTCCCATTGAGCTGGAGGTTCCGTCCCTGAGGGTCATGGTCGAAAGTGGTCTTGAAGAGTCTGAATGGCTGAGCGGAAGGTTTGTAGAGTTGCTGCTGTTTGATGAAAGAAGGCTCCGCGCTCTGTATCATGTGCAGGGGTATCAACGTCGAATCGCCCGTGCGTTTGACAAAAAGGTGAAATCCAGGGGCTTAGTCGAAGGAGATATGGTGACGAAGGAGATTCGGGCCCCAGTGTTCGATGTCCGCGGGAAGTCCGACCAAAGCGTTCAGGGCCTTACATTATCAAGACCATCCTGTCCGGAGGTGCTGCCAAACTCATCGACCTCGACGGCAACGAGTTCAGTACCTTAGTCAACCTGGATCAACTCAAGCGTTTACCCCGAGAGATGCTCGTTGGGCCGAAAACCACAAGGGTGGGCGGCGCCAAGCAAAAATCAGAGCAAGCCTGCTAGACCGAAAACCTAAGGAGGCGGTCTAGGCAAAAATAAATAGGCAAAAGTCGAAAGCTCGCTGGACCGAAAACCTGAAAAGGCGGTTCTAGGCAAAATTTAGAGCGTAAAAGGAAAGATAAAATACACGAGCGAACCTTAGCCTGAACTACGTTCTGACCTGATTCTCTTAAAAGGGATACGTAGGCAGTCTCACCTTGAGACCCGGTCACACTCTATCAACTCGATGCATGGTTACACATTTTGGCATCAACAGCAACGGTCGAACGGAAATCAAGGGCAAGTCAAGGTGTTATCAGAAAAATCAAAAGGGGGAAACCCTCCGTCTTTCACTTTTATTGCAAAATCACTGTCTCTAATACATGGGCTGAGCATGAAACCTTAAACAGTTAAAGCATGAAAAACAGAACAAAATGCTTGAGAAGCCTAACGGCTCACAGCTTATTCCAAGCGCAGCAAAGTAGTCTGAGTTAGTCGATGTTTTCCCTTGCATGCACCTCTGCTCTCAGCCATTGTTTGTAGCTGTTCCTTAGTCTTGTGGTGAAGTCTGGCATTTCCCCCTGGAACGTCCTAAAACCCCAGCGCCTCCGGTAGCCATTGAGGGTTTGAGCAGTGAAATTTGGAACGCGGAAGCCATCTGTGCTGATACGGGTATTTCCCTGCGAGACGCCCAGCTGTCTGAGAATGCGGCCGGGAATGTAGAACGTGAAACTGGTCAGCCCTGCAATCACCACCCTGTCAAAACCATCGGAGAACAGAGTCATGGTGGGGAGCTCCAGCCAGGGACACCTCCAAGCTATCTCATCAGGCTGAACCTGCTGCAGGAATGTATACCATTCCTCCAGATCCATGTCTGGATACCTCATTCCCCTTTGGTGGATCCGCTTCGGGAGCAGCCGTCCGCATGAGGATGCAACAGCCCGAGTTTGTCACATAACCATAGCTGCATGAGTGAAAAGACAAGTGAGAAGCCAGATAAAGCCTGAGCGATAAAACAAGTAAGAAGCCCAGAAAAAGGCCTAAAGCCGAGTGTCGAGGTAAAAAGAGAATGTGTGAAAACCGAAAAAAGGTGAGCTGAGTGAGGTAACCTGAAGCAGGAGTGGACTGCCGCCGAAGGTATTTGCCTGGCCTGTATACACCGAGTCTAGTCCCGTGAGTGTTTCCGCCAAGACCAAAGGGACCACATTCTTCCGGTCCGCCATTTGAGTGGCCACACTCACCAGCAAGGGGCTAACCCGGCCGTCAGCCGGAACAAGCAGATAGGCGGCAAGCAGACAGACCATCAGCACAAAGTGGCGCCGGGCTTGCACAGCCATGTCCTCTAGGTCACCATCAGGACTGTATCGCTCGATCAGCCGCATGACATTGAGCTGGCCACCTTCGACGAGAGTGTTCGCCAGGCCCCTAGAAATTCCCAGTGACGTCTCCAGCAGGCCGGGCATGCTCACCTGATATGGTGGAACGACAAGTGTGGCGGACGCGAAAGTCCGAAGATACGCCTGGAACTCTTCGATAGTCGGGCATATCTCGTCATCGCCGAAACGAAAGACATGGACGTCAGGGTCCCAAAACCGGAGAGCAGCCCGAAGGAGGGCGGGGCGGAGCGGCACGTGTCGCAAATATCGAAACGAGGCAAGACCGTGGTATTGGAAATTTAGCCAGTCGATACCCGAGAATTGTGTGAGCCATGGCCTGAGCAGGGTTGGTAGAGGATTTTCCATTTGAAAGCTACTGGATTTTTGGGTGAGAATGACAAGTGAGCAGTTGTAGGAGCAACAGGGTGTATACGCTTCTCTTTATAGGCCCTAATATGCATCCTTTTTCCCATGTTACATTCAATGCCACAGGCTATACTCCAATGGCCACTTGGAGAGGTACTCTGCCCCCTGAACATGGCAGAAACCGTGTACAAAACGCGTGGGGTCGAAAACAGGAGTTGCCAAGGAAAGGACAGTTGGTCAGACAAGTGGGTCTGGAACGCACCTGAACGGCGCACGCCCCTCATCCGGTGGCGCACGCCAGTGGTTTCAACATATGGCGCACCGATTACAACGACTGGCGCACGCCAGTAAAACTTGCATCAGAAGCAGTTTACAGCAGCTACTGCAGTCGAGCCTCCGTTTGCAATTCCAGGTTTTTTCTCGCTGCATGGGTGATACATACAAGTCATGAATGGTATTTGGGGCTATGTCAAAGCAACGAACCTTGTGCGCCATGCCCAACGAAGGTTTTCGACCTCCAACGGCCCGTATCCACTAGAATGGGGGATACGGAAGGTCAAAATTCGTTTCGGGAACTTCTGCCAAGTGTTCTCATGCCATACAGCTTACATGGACTTAATGTGACTGTGTGGGGGTGTCGGTTTCGGTCCGGGCCTATAATCGAGTCATCTTTGGCATTTTATACCCATTTTGTGGTATTTTTCCTAATTTTTGGCATTTTCGCCCGTATCTTGGCGTTTTCCTCGAGTCCGTCATTTCCCACAAGTCATTATGCGTTGTTATGACTGTACAGAGGTGTCAGTTTCCTTTGTCTCAAGAGAATTTTGAGTTTTTGCACATTAATGCCCAAAATGTCATTATTTTCCTCGTATCCTGGGGGACACGGAGCGTATCCTGAAACTTTTCTATCCATTTCTTTCGAGCTAGGTCAGTCCTATGCACATGTTAGCTTTGTTAGTCGATTCAGGTCAATTGTCAATGCATGTTGGGTATTAGTGAATGGATTATTCTTTTCCTTTGCCAAAATTTTATCGAAAGGAGATTAATAAACGGAAAATGCAGTTATTATGTCATCCCAAAGCAAACTATCAAATGTCAAAAGCAGTACTAAATGTACGGAACGGCACAACGGCCCAAGCAAGCAAAACCAAAGTATGTGGGGCACATCTGCCCAATGGCCAAGGCACGCAGGCCTCAAAATCAATGTACCAAAGTATCAAAATGCTGTCAAATGTATCAAAGTATCAAAAGCAGGCTAGACAGTAAAATGGCTGAGGCTCCGTGGTAGCCCTCAGTCAGCAATATCCTCGGGGTCTATGCTGCCGCTCCCGCTGTCCTCCTCGCTCTCCTCAGCTGCAGCCATCTCCCCTGGACCATATCGGAACCTCGGGTCGCTGGCCGAGTCAGATCCGCTGCTGAGGGACTCTGTCTCTCCCTCTTCTTCTTCTTCTTCTGCCTCTTCTTGCCTCCTCTTCTTCAAGGGTCCTTCCGGCAGTTTCTTGTCGCCAGTCGTCTTCCTCAGGACTCTGCGGAATTGCTCCGGCTCGCTCGCTGAGACAATCACCACTCCCCTGGACTCGGGTCGTGTAGTGCTAGCCTGGCGCTGGGCTGCCGTTGGTGCCTTGCCCTTGCCCTTCTGTGGGGCAGCCCTCACAGTCTTCCTCCTAGAAGCCGCCCTAGCGCGTCCCTGCATTGTCAAATCAGTTCAAATATTTCAGTGTACATATTGTGCATATATTGTATATTGAATATTGAAAAAGGTATCAAGAGCAGGTATATCCAACAGGCATTGTATCAAACATGCTGGGCCCACCAGAGTGCATTGTATCAAACATGCTCGAACTATCTACGTATCAAGGCAACAAATGTGTGAGATTATACCTGTGGCTGAACAGCAGGAGATGAGATAGCTGGAGGGTAGTGCAACTGCAAAGGAGTGCCAGCTGCTATCCTGTGAAATGCTTTCTCCATGGCAAGCATCAAGCGAACAGCCTCCTGGGCCCACTCCCTCGGCACCTGCAACATATTTTTGGAGTCAGGATCAAAATACAGTTTGGATACAATGTAGATGCAGTACAAAGGAACAAGGAAAGAAAGTATTGGATACCGGTCCAGTGACCTCTGCTGGCTCAGTCCGGGAAGGCTCAAAGTGAATCTCAGCGGCCTCCCCCTGTGCATCCCTCACTGGCAGCTTCCATGAAAGCTCAGGAAGACCAGTCGCCTAAGCATACACATTCCTCTCCCTGGAGCGTGATACTCTACCTCTCTGCCCTTGTCTCTCCTGTCTCGCTCTCGCAGCCTCCTTCCGCACCGCCATAGCTTCTATCACCCCGAGTGGTGCCATCAAATGCTGCCTCCTGTATACTGCATAGTCCTGCCTAGGCCTCGTAAAAGTGGACGCCGCCTGCGGCACCGTGAAACGCTGAAGCTCAGCCAGTGTATACCTGCTCGTATGCGAGGCATGCCGAGGAAGCAATCCAGGAACCAGAAACTCCTCCAAAGCGAGTGACTGACGTGTCACCCTATCACCTAGGTACCACTGCCACCCAAAGGCCGACTCCAGCAGTACTCGGCTCGCAGTCACAGCTCTACTCATCTCCACATACTCGGGCCCCGGCTCCGCGCTAGTCCAAGGATCCCAATTCACCTGTGGCACAAGTCAACAGTCGAAACAAAAGACGTCAGAGATAGCATTAAAACAGTTAAGGGAAAAGACAACGTAGGGGGATTGTTTCGATACCTGTATACCCGACAACTCGTCAAGGTAGAGCCGGAACTCCATCAGAGTCTTCTTCGTTTTCCTAGTGCTGCCGAGCAGAGGCCCCCAGATCATCGCACGAGGAAACATCTTCAGATTAGGGCATTTGTTCTCTGGAGGGAACATCCTCAACACCTCGTAAGCCCACAACTGCAATGTCAAATCAAGCAAGACATCAAAATACCGCATGCATGGTATGATTCAAAGGAAAGTACAAGTATGAAATACAAGTTGTTTCTTACCTCCCATATCCTCCAGTAACCAGCAGGCGCCGCCGCCCCTCGTGAGAACTCTCCCATGAACGCATAACAGGTACCCAACGCTGCTCCTCCCCAGTCAAACCGAGAAGCTGTGTGTAGGTCGTAGAGGGCCGGCAGGTAAGACAGGTGCACTGTGGACCGCTTGTTCGGGTACAGAGTAGCCCCGAACAAGTACAACAGGTAAGCTCTGGCCATCTGTGCCTCCTCCAACTCTGAAGCAGGTATCCTCCCCTCTAAGTACCTCGCAAACTGCTCATGCGGGACCATCTCCGCACTACCCGTGGGCACCTGGCCCAGAAACCATCTCAGCGCCGCTGCGTCACTATGAATCCCAGAGTCAAAAGGGATCGGATCTCCTCCTACCCTCAAGCCCGTAATCGCTGCAAAGTCCGTCGGGGTCACCGTCATCTCCCCAATCGGGAAGTGGAAGGAGTTGGACGTGTCCCACCACCTTTCTGCCAGGGCTGTCAGTAGAGCGTGGTCACTTCTCACTGCTACCAGCGTCCGTATAAATGGGCCAAACCCTGCAGCATCCACCAACACCCTCACTCTCTCGGGCAAGTTGATGTATAGCTCATACGAAGCTGCCGGCCCGCCATGTCCTCGAGAACTAGCCACTCCTCTCTGCATGCAACAAACAGCCACAAACAGAATGGTATTCTATCAGTCGAATCGAGCAGCATGGTATTCTATCAGTCGAATCGAGCAGCATGGTATTCTATCAGTCGAATCAATCTACCAGTTATTCTATTGGTCGAATCAAGCTACGAGGCACGTTACCAAGCATTCTATCAGTTGATCTCAACTAGCATGCATCCTATTGGTCGAATTCGAACGTCATTAGGTATTCTATTTGTCGATCTCCATTATCTACGGGCGTTCTATAAGTCGATGTCAAAGTTAACAAAGTAACTCATCAGTCGAATCAAGTCATGTCAAGTATTCTATCAATCAAAGTTGGGGCAATCTACAGTCGATTCCTACTTTCGGGCATTGTCATGGTCGAGTCAAGTTATCAGGATATTCTTTCAGTCAATCCAACAGTCGAGGATATTTTCAACTAAGTCGAAGTTCTGCAAGTCGAACAGCATGCTTCACAAGATAATCAATTTAAGCTATGGACTATGAAGCTATAATTTCAAGAGCAAAAGGAAGTAGTTTACGAGTCATACCTGCTCCCAACCAACGGACATGTGAAACAGTGGGTCCCTCAGCACCAACCCGTCGTCGTAACTGTCCTGTGAAGGCGTGTAGCCGTCTATACCCGAGGGGACAAACAGGTGGGCTGCAGGAGGAGTGTACGTCTCTGGTACAAAGGTGGCTCTAGTTCTCTCCAGCAAAGTCTTGGCCTGCGCCACAGCACGCTCAGTCACCCACACCCCTGTCTCCTGCTCCCGCTCCGCTGCCTCAGCCTCACGTACCAGGTCGTCCTGAACACCCTCAGCCGGCCCCGCATCTCTCGCAGCAGCCTCCTGCTCTCGTATCAGCCTCTCTTGCTCATTTCAGCGAGCTATCTCCGCAAACCTCTCCTCTCGAGCTCTCTCTACCACCGCGACTACATGGGGGTTCTCCCTCATCAACTGAGCGAGCCTGTCAGGGCCAACGTACTCCGCCAGTGCACTACTCATAATGGGCACGTGACTCGACGACGCCGCGGGTGGTATAAACTCAACACGCTCGATATGGTCAGGCCTCGCTACCGGTGCCCTCTCATCCTCAACCATGGGAGCTTTTTCGCTCATTGGATCCCTGGACGGCTGCCCCTCTTCATCACCCCCGACTGCACTGCCACTGCCGCTGGCGCCGGCCCCAGCCGAGCCAAGCCCAGTCACCACCGAGCCTTCCACACTGCTTCGCGGATCCAACTGGCTCACCCGCGGACCTTCTGGTCCAAGATCTACCGGCGCACGCCCCTCGTATACCGGCGCACGCCGCTCGAGGCCACCACCCGCCTCTTTTGCATGGCCACCGCCATCGCCGCCTCTGCTTGAAACTTCTGCACCACCGCTCGATAGGGCTCCCAGTACTGTTTGATTGTCGATTTGAGGTCCCTCGGCCCCGGGTTCAAGCACCCTCGACTGATCACCGCCGTGGCCACCATTGCTGCTCTTCTCACCGCCGCCGCCGCCTATTTCGGCCATGAAGTGATTCGAGTCAGTGGGTTATGAAGGGAGATGAGAGGATTATGTGGGAGATTGGGATTTTTGGAAGATTTAGAGGAGTCCCGAAGGTTTTGAAACTGCTGATGGCAGTTTCGTATCAACCCAGGAGTTTATAAGACGTAAGAATCAACCAGGCCGGGTTTGGGACGGATCTGGGCCGGGTCTGTAAAAGTCAATTGGCGCACGCACCGATACGTCTGGCGCACACCGGTGGTTCTTGGGCCTGAGGCCCAAATTGCGTTCCTGGATTACAATTTTTTTTTTCAAGTCAGGGGCCCAGGTCCATCAGATTGTCCCGTTTGGATGGTGTCTCCCCTAAGCAGAGTCCGTCCAATTTCAATCAACGACGATCCGTGCGTCCAATTTCAAATCAACGACGATCAACTCGTCCAATTCAATCAACGACGATCCATTCGTCCAATTTCAAATCAACGACGATCAGCTCGTCCAATTCAATCAACGACGATCCATTCGTCCAATTTCAAATCAACGGCGATCAACTCGTCCAATTCAATCAATGACGATCCATTCGTCCAATTTCAAATCAACGACGATCAACTCGTCCAATTCAATCAACGACGATCCATTCGTCCAATTTCAAATCAACGACGATCAGCTCGTCCAATTCAATCAACGACGATCCATTCGTCCAATTTCAAATCAACGGTGATCAACTCGTCCAATTCAATCAACGACGATCCATTCGTCCAATTTCAAATCAACGGCGATCAACTCGTCCAATTTCAAATCAACGACGATCAACTCGTCCAATTCAATCAACGACGATCCGCTCGTCCACTTATCAATCAACGACGATCCATCCGTCCAATTCAAATCAATCAACGTCAAGATCAAGTTATCCCCGGACAAGTCCGCCTCTTGTCTGCCTTCAAATCGACGATGGTCTGCCCATCCAGTTTCGAATCAAGCAAGTGGCTGCAGGTTGCTCCCCAGGAGAGTCCAACTTTAAATCAAGCGGCGGTCCGCCCGTCAGTCTATTATCTCCCCAGCAGGCAGCCATTCTATTCCCAAAAGAGTCCGCCTGTTCCACAATCAAGCGGTGATCTATCCGTCCACCCGAACATGCAGGTTCTTTAAGATTACGCATCTTTCATTGACTCATATGTTCTGTTCCGAATAGCCCTAGAAAGGGGTGTCTAGAAAAACCTTTGACATTACTTGTACCAAAGCAATGGTGTCCCAAGTGCTGTCAAAGGGGGGCTACTGTAGACACCCTATTCTGGACTGTCCGGATTAGTTTATATGCGGTCTTTTTTCCCCCGTGATGATTAATGGTCGAGAACAGCCCGGGATTGTTGGTGCGTTTGAGCTTCGAGCTTCCCTAAACCCCTTTTAAACCATTGTCGAACCTGTTTCAAGCCTTTCGAGCCAGAACCAAATGGCCTCAGCAAAACCTTGCTTCGGCACGCCAGTGATTGACTGACGCACGCTGGTTCATTGCCACGTGTCAGTCATCGGACTTCAAACACATTTAACCGGCCAAGACGCCACTCGTGGGCGCGACGCCATCGCGTTCGATCCACGCTACCTTTCGGGACCACTTGCCCGAGACTTTGTGGCCGCCCTGACGTGTGCTACAGCCCCCCGATGATTACATCATTCAGAACGGTCTCCCCCTCTCTCCTACACCCTCCATCAAGGCAAGTCTCATGCATTCAATGCATGGAGGCTCCCTTCTCCCTTGCCACCCCAAACAGCCCCTTAGGCCAGGCTGATCAGCCCTCCATCTCAGTCTATAAATACACCCTTGCATTTATTTGCAAAGGGTTCAACAACTTCAATGCTCTCCCTCTCTCTCTCTCTCTCTCTAGTTTTTCTTGTCTCCTCCTTTCTTGCATTGAAAGAGTAAGCAAGCAACACACCACTCCACTGATCAGTCATACAACCTACATTTCCATCTTCCATTCATCCATCCATCCATCTCAAGGTTCAAACCATCCATCAATCTCAAACCAAAGGTATACCACCTTCCTGCTCGAATTCATTTCGACCTCGAGGGAGCTGCAGAACCCAGCCGGTAATCAATACCAAGCCTCGAGTTCAAAGCTAGCAAATAAAACAATGTAGTGGAAAATCAGTGGCGCGCGCCAGTCATGTGCGGCGCTACCATGGTCGCATGGCAGGACTAGTGCGGGATCATGATCATCCTCATTTCTGATACATCTTATTTCCGATCACCTTGAAGCATGCTAAAAATCAGATGCTTTTCTATATTTTAGGACTGTATAGCTTATTATCTGTTTTAACTGCTTAGTAAGGCCTCTAGGATTTTCTCGTCTGTTCTAACCCACCAAGCAAAGCCAAGCATCGACAAAGGGAACAAGTGGCGCACGGGTTTCAATAACCTGCGTGCGCCACCTATACTGAAGTGGCTGGCTCTCGCCTCCTGTTTAAATCTTGGCCTCTATTTGATCCCCACTCTGTTTATGGGGTTTTCGGTCTATTTGTTACTGTTTGATTTGTTGTTGTACCCTGAAACTGTATATATTTTGCTATATCAAGCTGCGTGGTTTGTCCTGGGTGTGCACCGGTCCATTCCAGAGCCCAGGGGGTTGAGTCAGGAGCTGTGAGTTTGGGCTCACCGGCGCGCCCGATTATGGGTGGCGTGGCGCTGTTGTCTTGGCATGCACTGGTCAAATCAGTGCATGCTGATACGTTGCTTGCGCACGATGACTCAGGGCAGCGCACTCCAGTTTGTTCAAAACACTCACAGAAGTGCTTGTTCTCAATCTATTATACATTTGTTCATAATCCATATATTACATTTTGCCACATAAATACAACTTGTCATTTGTCAATCCCCATTAACTGTTCCCCCGCCCTAATTGGCTGAATAAATGATTAAAAGAGAGAAAAATGCAAATGTTTTACAAAATGCCTAAGTAGAGACCGGTCTTCGGATTGGGCGAGAGGGGTGCCATAAAACCCTTCCCCTCTCGTAACGTGGCTCCCGAACCTCAGATATCGAAGGTGATGACGGACCAGTCTACAAGTCTTTTCAAATCAAACAAACGTGAACAAAAGCGTTTTTCAAATCGGTTTCTTGGGTGTTTTCCGCAAAACCCGGGTGGCGACTCTCTCAAAACAGCATTTCGTCATGCTTTCAAACAAAAAGGGCGCAAACCTAACCCCGCACGCCGAAAACGCGGGGATTTTCAGGGGCGTGTGCCCACACAGTGGTAAAAACTGGAGTGCCAAAATCAATTACCATTCTTAAACATAAGTTTATATATTAAAATTCTCTTCACAAATTAGCACTTCTCGAGTTCAAATCTGGACGTACTCTATCCCTAAATTCATGTGAGATATTATGTCATCATTATTGCTTCTGTTCGGGGACATGACTTTACTTGATCAACAATGGTCTCGAAATACTATATGTTAGTTGAAAATTATTTTCAAAACAGACGACCAAAATTTTGTTGATTGTCAACATTTTATTGCCATCTATACAAGGCCTTATCGTTCAGAAAGCATCTATATGTTAAAAACTACTATTTTGTCTTATATATTCCCTTTTTTCTTACCCGTTGTAACTTATTGGGCTCCATCATAGACATGACAATTAACCAACCAAATTGGCAACAAATTGTAATCTAAAAGCTACATATTTTAATTTGTTGAGGAAGAACGTACAGTGGTAATATGGAAGAAAAGCAGACAAAAAGTAGTACGCGTTTCTATGCATTCCTACATTTAGCTCCATTTAGGAACCAGCTAACTTGAAAAACTTTATTTGTTCGTATTTGGCCCCATGGGTGAATCTAGCTTGAAAAACTTTATTTGTTTGTATTTGGAACCAACTAGCTTGAAAAACTTTATAAAAGATGTCAATCCGTTTCTTTCAAACAACGTAGTCGTATTTTTCTTGGAAAGGTCTATCGATCCATGTGAATCTCACTCCACAACATACCAAAGGGGTAGGCATTTAAATTGAAGGGGACCGATCATTGGTACCTGACATGATTAATAAATGCCAGTACGACTCTTAACTAAAAGTCCTTAGGCTTGAGCTTTCAACTGTTTGGTAGTCTGTCCATTTGTACAATTTTCTCCAGTTTTAATGAGGCATTCAGTATTGAAAGTATTGTTTTTGGCGAGATGTTACCGTGATTTCAACCCGTGTGGCATTTTATATAGATATTATCCATCATTTGGTGTGCGATCGTCAGCAAGACCCTTGTATGATTATGTCTATTTTTCTAACCATGTCTTTTTTTTCTTTTTCTTTTGAAAGGTCTTACCACGTGAATCACTCCGCAATATGTCAAAGCAGTAGGCATCAAAATTGAAGGTGACCATTAGTACCTTATACTACGGTCAATAATTATTAATTACCCAGACAATGACATTAACTAAGTCCTTGGACTTTAACAATATCCCGTTCTATGTCACTTTTCTGAAATATTTTTGTTGCACACTCTTAGCCGTGCGATCTCGATTCTCTCTTTTTGCAGGATTACCAAGGTAGAGCGCAAGGTCGTACATTAGGCCCATTATCTTACTATAGTCGGGCGCTAACAAGCTTTGTGCACCACACAGGCACAGCAGTTACATGAATTAACCTGTTTTGTAATAGAGCTATGGTTATCTATTTTGTAATAGAGCTAGTGCTGCTCCGACCTAATCATCGTAGCTTTATATTTTGAGTTGTTTATATTGTAAACTGTTATGCTTAAATGAATTAATTTCTTTCTGTTTTTTAAAAAAAATGAAGACTTTTTCATGTTTAGAAAAAATTCTATTCACAAATTTCAACCTTCTCGAGTTCAATGCTTGTCTTTGTCCTTGAATTAAGTGTGAAATCCTAGTGTTGCAAAGTTGCCTTCGTGAGGGACCTGACTTTAATTTATCGATAGTACATGGCCTCGAAACATGCGTGATTTGGTAATTTTTTCCCGAAAACGAATGACAAAAAGCTGTTCATTGCCTTGCAGTATGTTTGAGGTTTTCTAGCTAGTTATGTTCAAAAGCATCTACAACCAATATGTTTCTGTCATTTTTGTTCCATGTTTTCAAACAAATGGAAGGTGACCCGTCATGACTTTTTGAGGTAAAGTAGTTTCACTCGTTTTCCAGCCGTTCTATCAAATTGCGCTGCAACTGTTGATAAATTGGCCAAAACAATACACATATGATGCGCTATGAGCAATCAAGTAAAAAACGCAATCAGTATATGCACGCTAATTTTTACATGGTTTTCCAGCTCTTAGGTTGAGTACATCTACAGCTCATTCTAGTTTTCACTTTTGTCGAATGAAAAATGGAGCACAAGTTACAACGGCTAGGTGGTAGTATGCATTTGTGATCTAGGATTTTCATCACAATTACAACTGTGATAACCACTGTACGTCTAGATTAAATCTGGAATTAATTGTTCCCAAATTGCAAATTATACTATAGCAGGCTTCATAGAGGCAGTAACAACAATCACATATGCATCGTGTTGAATAAATTGAAAATTTTCTCAGCTTGTGCTCCATTTTTCACTTTAATTGGGGTTCTTGATTTTCTTATTTGGCCCCTTCAAGAGACTATTAGTTGGGGTTAATCTGATGGTGGGCTATGCCTATTTTCATGAAAATCAAATATATACTTCTAGCTAGTCTTCTATGCTCGCTCATAATAAAAAAAGGTAGTATTGGTCATGGAATTCTAGTGTATAAGGGTGACGGAAAGGCTAATCTTAAGAGAAATTTTGTTGTTAATCACATCCATTTGGATTTTGGTTTTGCGTGTTTTTCATGGACAAGAGTGGCAATATTTATCTATAATCATTATCTTTGTTTAGTCGAGGATGATCTCGAAATATGTGGCATGAATTTTTTTCCTAAAAGCAATTAGCCAAATATTGGTCATCGCTAAATAATTATATATAACAAATCGCAAAACACGAGACACATAAAATGCAGCATTTTTTCAAAGACTATTTATCAAGGGATTGAGCTTAAGGAACTAATCAAACTTTAGAAAAAAAAATATTTATTGTAAGGTTTCTCATCCGACGTTTCGGGTTGGAGCCCCCTCAATTCGTCGCCGATTGATCGCCTCAATCTCTATACACATCTTCTCCATATCCACGAAAAAATCCATTTAGTTCTCTCTTTCTGGTAAGAACCCCCCATCCTAGAGATGGATAGCATCAATTTAGGGTTTCATTAAATTACTGTTTAATCTTCAAAACAAATAAAAAACAGAAGGAAAAAAATACGATTATTAGGCTCGGTGTTTAAATTGTTGTTTAATCCACGACAAAGTTTTGTGTATTGAAGTTTCAGCCTTTGATTGGTGTATTAATGTGTTAGTTCTAGAGGTTCAATAAAACGATTATCAGGCTTGCTGTATATGAGTTTATGTCATGGCTTGCGTGTAGCCAATTTCTGTAGCTTGGTTGTATATGCGTTCTTATTATCTGAATCCTGACAAAAAACTTTCAGTTCTTCATGTCATGGCCTCTTGGTTTATATATTAAAAGTTTTGATATAGATTTTACTCTTTTTGTCGGAAAGGCTGAAGCAATGGCTAAGGAAAACACAAAAGGGAATAGTCGCAGATAAGGGGAAAAAAAAAAGATAACCATTAGAGGGAAGGCAAAAGAAAATTCATGTCCAATGGTACTTGATAAATTAAAAAACCCAAATAGAAACATGTTTCCATTAAAAAAAAAAAACAGGGCAATGATCAATTTACTCCAATTGTTTCCAAAAAAGTGCCGCGCTTGCCTTTAGATAGTGGATGCCAGTGTCTTCAGACACGAGCATCCACTATTTATATCTATATTATAAAACAAAACAATTTTTAACCAAAATGTCTATGCATACAAACAGAACAGCCTTTACAACCATTTGATCGTGCTTCAGCGTTTACAACCATTTGATCATCTCCGAACAGTGGTAATATGGAAGAAAAACAGACAAAAAGTAGTATTTTTATGCATTCCTACATTTAGTTCTATTTAGAAACCAGCTGGCTTGAAAAACTTTATTTGTTTGTATTTGGAACCAACTAGCTTGAAAAACTTTATAAAAGATGTCAATCCCTTTCTTTCAAACAACGTAGTCGTATTCTATCGATCCATGTGAATCTCACTCCACAACATATCAAAGGGGTAGGCATTCAAATTGAAGGTGACCGGTCATTGGTACCTGACATGATTAATAAATGCCAGTACGACTCTTAACTAAAAGTCCTTAGGCTTGAGCTTTCAACTGTTTGGTAGTCTGTCCATTTGTGCAATTTTCACTAGTTTTAATGAGGCATTCAGTATTGAAAGTATTGTTTTTGGCGAGATGTTACCGTGATTTCAACCCATGTGGCATTTTATATAGATATTATCCATCATTTGGTGGGCGATCGTCAGCAAGACCCTTGTATGATTATGTCTATTTTTCTAACCATGTCTTTTTTTTCTTTTTCTTTTGAAAGGTCTTACCACGTGAATCACTCCGCAATATGTCAAAGCGGTAGGCATCAAATTGAAGGTGACAATTAGTACCTTATACTACGGTCAATAATTATTAATTACCAAGACAATGACATTAACTAAGTCCTTGGACTTTAACACTATGCCGTTCTATGTCACCTTTCTGAAATATTTTGTTGCGCACTCTTGGCCTTGCGATCTCGATTCTCGCTTTTTGCAAGATTACCAAGGTAGAGCACAAAGTCGTACATTAGGCCCATTATCTTACTATAGGCGAGCGCTAACAAACTTTGTGCACCACACTGGCACAGCAGTTACATGAATTAACCTATTTTGTAATAAAGCTATGGTTATCTATTTTGTAATAGAGCTAGTGCTGCTCCGACCTAATCATCGTAGCTTTATATTTTGAGTAATTTATATTGTAAACTGTTATGCTTAAATGAATTAATTTTTTTCTAATTCTAAAAAAAAATGAAGACTTTTTCATGTTTAGAAAAAATTCTATTTACAAATTTCAGCCTTCTCGAGTTCAATGCTTGTCTTTGTCCTTTAATTAAGTGTGAAATCCTAGTGTTGCAAAGTTGCCTTCGTGAGGGACCTGACTTGACTTTATCGATAGTAAATGGTCTCGAAACATGCGTGATTTGGTAATTTTTTCCCGAAAACGAATGACAAAAAGCTATTCATTGCCTTGCAGTATATTTGAGGTTTTCTAGCTACCTATGTTCGAAAGCATCTACAACAACTACGTTTTTTTCATTTTTGTCCCTTGTTTTCAAACAAATGGAAGGCGGCCCGTTATGACTTTTTGGCTAAAGTAGTTTCACTCGTTTTCTAGCTGTTCGAACAAATTGCGCTGCAACTGTTGATAAATCTTCCAAAAATATACACAAATGATGCGCGATGAGCAATCAAGTAAAAAACGCAATCAGTATATGCACGCTAATTTTTACATGGTTTTCCAACTCTTAGGTTGAGTACATCTACGGCTCATTCTAGTTTTCACTTTTGTCGAATGAAAAATGGAGCACAAGTTACAACGGCTAGGTGGTAGTATGTATTTCTGATCTAGGATTTTCATCACAATTACAGCTGTGATAACCACTGTATGTCTAGATTAAATCTGGATATAATTGTTCCCAAATTGCAAATTATACTATTGCAGGCTTCATAGAGGCAATAAAAACAATCACATATGCATCGTGTTGAATAAATTGAAAATTTTCTCAACTTGTGCTCCATTTTTCACTTTAATTGGGGTTCTTGATTTTCTTATTTGGCCCCTTCAAGAGACTATTAGCTGGGGTTAATCTGATGGTGGGCTATGCCTATTTTCATGAAAATGAAATATATACTTCTAGCTAGTCTTCTATGCTCGCTCATAATAAAAAAAGGTAGTATTGGTCATGGAATTTTAGTGTATAAGGGTGACGGAAAGGCTAATCTTAAGAGAAATTTTGTTGTTAATCACATCCATTTGGATTTTGGTTTTGCGTATTTTTCAAGGACAAGAGTGGCAATATTTTTCTATAATCATTATCTTTGTTTAGTCGAGGATGATCTCGAAATATGTGGCATGAATTTTTTTCCCAAAGGCAATTAGCCAAATATTGGTCATCTCTAAATAATTATACATAACAAATCGCAAAACACTAGAAACATAAAATGCAGCGTTTTTTCAAAGACTATTTATCAAGTGATTGAGCTTGAGGAACTGATCAAATTTTAGAAAAAAAATATTGCTTGTAAGGTTTCTCATCCGATGTTTCGGGTTGGAGCCCCCCTCAATTCGTCGCCGATTGATCGCCTCAATCTCTGTACACATCTTTTCCATATCCACGAAAAAATCCATTTAGTTCTCTCTTTCTGGTAAGAACCCCCCATTCTAGAGATGGATAGCATCAATTTAGGGTTTCATTAAATTACTGTTTAATCTTCAAAACAAAGAAAAAACAGAAGGAAAAAAATACAATTACTAGGCTTGGTGTTTAAATTGTTGTTTCATCCACGACAAAGTTTTGTGTATTGAAGTTTCAGCCTTTGATTGGTGTATTGATGTGTTAGTTCTAGAGGTTCAATAAAACGATTATCAGGCTTGCTGTATATGAGTTTATGTCTTGGCTTGTGTATAGCCAATTTCTGTAGCTCGAAAGTATATGCATTCTTAATGTCTGAATCCTGACAAAAAACTTTCAGTTCTTTATGTCATGGCCTCTTGGTTTATATATTAAAAGTTTTGATATAAATTTTACTCTTTTTTGTCGGAAAGGCTGAAGCAATGGCTAAGGAAAACACAAAAGGGAATAGTCGCAGATAAGGGGAAAAAAAAAAAAAGATAACCATTGCAGGGAAGGGAAAAGAAAATTCATGTCCAATGGTATTTGATAAACAAAAAAAAAAACCCAAAAAGAAACATGTTTCCATTAAAAAAAACAAAAAAAAAATAGGGCAATGATCGATTTACTCCAATTGTTTCCAAAAACGTGCCGCGCCGTGCCTTTAGATAGTGGATGCCCGTGTCTTCAGACACGGGCATCCACTATTTATATCTATGTTATAAAACAAAGCAGTTTTTAACCAAAATGTCTATAAATACAAACAGAACAGCCTTTACAACCATTTGATCGTGCTTCAGCCTTTACAACGATTTGATCATCTCCGAACAGTGGTAATATGGAAGAAAAACAGACAAAAAGTATTTTTATGCATTCCTACATTTAGTTCTATTCAGAAATCAGCTAGCTTGAAAAACTTTATTTGTTTGTATTTGGCCCCATGGGTGAATCTAGCTTGAAAAACTTTATTTGTTTGTATTTGGAACCAACTAGCTTGAAAAACTTTATAAAAGATGCCAATGCCTTTCTTTCAAACAACGTAGTCGTATTTTTCTTGGAAAGGTCTATCGATCCATGTGAATCTCACTCCACAACATACCAAAGGGGTAGGCATTCAAATTGAAGGTGACCGGTCATTGGTACCTGACATGATTAATAAATGCCAGTATGACTCTTAACTAAAAGTCCTTAGGCTTGAGCTTTCAACTGTTTGGTAGTCTGTCCATTTGTGCAATTTTCTCCAGTTTTAATGAGGCATTCAGTATTGAAAGTATTGTTTTTGGTGAGATGTTACAGCGATTCCAACCTGTGTGGCATTATATAGATATTATCCATCATTTGGTGGGTGATCGTCAGCAAGACCCTTGTATGATTTTGTCTATTTTTCTAACCATGTCTTTTTTTTTCTTTTTCTTTTGAAAGTCTAACCACGTTAATCACTTCACAAAAAAAGTCAAAGCGGTAGGCATCAAAATTCAAGGTGACCATTAATTAGTACCTTATACTTCGGTCAATAATTATTAATCACCCAGACAATGACATTAACTAAGTCTTTGGACTTTAACACTATCCCGTTCTATGTCACTTTTCATCACAATTACAGCTGTGATAACCATTGTACATCTAGATTAAATCTTGAATTAATTGTTCCCAAATTGCAAATTATACTGTAGCAGGCTTCATAGAGGCAATAACAACAATCACATATTCATCGTGTTGAATAAATTTAAATTTTTCTTAACTTGTGCTCCAATTTTCACTTTAATTGGGGTTCTTGATTTTCTTATGGGATACTTAAATATCCATCCTCAACTCATACCCGACTTATATTTTCATCCTGGCCATTTTGAATACTTATGTTTTCATCCTCAGTTTAAAATAAACCCAATATTGCCCTTCTACATACTATTTTATATACATATACTAGCGAATGCCCGTGTCTGAAGGCACGGCTCAAACATTCAAAACACATAAATTAAAACTAAACAACAAATTTAACCAACTAAGACACATAGAACAAACTCAGACGCATAAATCTTGATTAAATCAAAAAACACCGATGTACCTGCAGTAGTTTGAGTAATGTGTTTTTTTATTATAATTTTGGTGTCCTTGTGGCGAATGTTTATTAGTGCTAAAAGAGTACCAGTTTAAGTTATAGGCTGATTTCGTGATCTTAAAATTATGTTTCAAAATTTTTTACTCAATTTGCATAACGTAAAGTATTGTTTCATAACAAAATAGACAGAAACAAAGTAAATTCATATAAAATAAAATAAGCAAAGCATAGGTAAAATTTGTTGAAAATTCATAAATCACGCAACACGCGTATTAAAAATCCAATAAAGTTAAATTGACTAAAATGCTATTGGTCCATTCCACAATACTTTAACAACGATGTTTTCACGATGATCTCATTGGTTCTTTGTCAGTCATCGACATTCTTGCATAAAGAATATCGAGAATTATTAGATTTATCACAATTTATAAACCAATTTATGCAGAATCTAGGTGTGACAATAGAAGGAGAAGGACAACTTAGTACCTTTGAAAATGTGCAAGCACGGGTACATAGCACGGTTCTTATGAAAACCCCCTCTACATAGCATGACATTTTTGTTCAATTGTGTTACTGATTATCCCATTTGGGAATCTCGTAAGACCTGTGCTATGCATGATTCCGATGATGGCAAATAACTTGAAAGTCATAGAATTTCATAACCAAATGGATAGAAAAAAAAAGTAAAATCCGTTATAGAATACCATAACTGTGAGGAAAATCATTATGTGAGGGCAATCAAGATTAAAAATTTTACCAAATCCTGATTTATTGTGAGGGTAAAAAAAAAGACTTCTTCATTTCAATCCTATAAAATGAACTTCTTCATTACCAATGCACTTTAGGATGGTTTGGATTGAAAACCTCTCCCTTCTTGTGTGTTCTAAAAAAAAATAGATTCAAACATTATACTCAGGACAGCCGTCACTCCAATTTGAACTGAACGTAATCGAATTTTTTTGGAGTTGAACTTAACAAATAGAATTGGACCAAAAAAAAATGAAGAATTGGAAAAAAAACGAAGTAAAGAGCCATACCTGTGGTGAGAGAATTGGAAAAAAATGAAGTAAAGAGCCATACCTGTGGTGAGATAATTGGAGAGAGGGCGAGAGTTAGGGAGACGAAAAAGAGAACTGGAAAGAAAACTTTTAGGGAGAGAGAGAGAGAGAGAGAGAGAGAGAGAGAGAGAAACGATTAGGGAGAGAGAGGAAGATAAATTTGTTTCACCCAATTTGTATTGTTCAATCAACGGCAAATTTGCCTTACCCGATTTGTATTTCCATTATAGCACTCACCCAATCAATGGCAAATTCATAAATCACCCATTTGTATTTCGGAAATACTCACCCAATTAACGGCAAATCTTTACAATCAAGTCTTTTAATTCCCACAACTGAAATCACCCATTTGTATTTCAGAAATACTTTCCATATATTTTGCTTCTACAGTACTAAAGTGCCGAGGAATTTGAATTGGAAAAATTTAGTGATAAATATTTGTAGAATCATTTCCAAATATGTCGCTGGTAGAAAAAATGTGTATCGATCATAGGGTCCAAAATATAGGAGGGAATTTAAAGATTCAAAAACCACCCTATCAAAAATGTGTACCGAGCATTGGAATTATTATTTCACGTACGTAGGTTATATTGCAAAGGATATCACATACGTATGTATATCCGTTATTTTGTCCACTATTTAAGGATTTATTATTTCACGTACCTTTTAGTTATGGGAAGAGAGATGGCATAAATTACTCCTTTCATTACACAAAAAGAGAGGTTTCTTTTTACTATGAGAGAGAGAGAGAGAGAGAGAGAGAGAGAGAGAGAGAGAAATTAGGTGATGACTTTCCAAATTGTATTTAATGCTGTAAATCTGGGAATGTGTGATTGGGTTTGGAAATAAAATTTCCAAATTAGGCACGGGAATGGGTGAGTGAGAATGCTCAAAAAATATTAAGTATTTGTGGGCCTGCCATTGTAGAATGGAGGGTGTAGATTTATGTAGAATGAGGGATAAATCTGGACCATTGGTTGTCTTTTGGATTCAAACACCACCCTGTCATATTATATATATATAATCCCCTTCCATTGCGGATGCCCGCATTGAAACAAGTTGCGGACCACCCCATTTCTCCTCTTTCCCGATTGAATTTTGATGATCTGAACCGTTCAATATGTTCAGAACGTGATTTTAAAGGTACCCGCGAAAAATCGGGAAAAAAAATGACCGGGAAGGGCCTGATTTGAGCAGTTTTTATTTGAACCGTTCAAATAAACAAAAACTGCTCGGATGAAGCCCTTCCCGGTCTTTTTTTTTGCTGATTTCTCGCAAGTACCTTTAAAATCACGTTCTGAACACATTGAGCGGCTCGGATCATCGAAATTCGATCGGGAAAGGCAAAGTCCGCATTTAAGTTAGTTGCGGGCGTCCGCAACGGAAGCCCACTGTATATATATATATATATATATATATATATATATATATATATATATATATATATATGTATGTATATATATATATAGTATTGAATTTTAGGATGAAAAGATAAGTCTTGAAGTCCCAAACCCAAAAATTTTGCTAAAATCATTTATCGCAAACCGAAAATCTTGCCACCAAAAGCATTTTACCCCACCCCATTTCTGTTTCCATTTCCCACAACCCCCGTCCCCCATTTCCGTTTCCCATCCCCCCACCTTCCATTTCCATTTCCATTAATTTGAGGCTCACCCAACTGGACCACAGCGGGATTTCGAGAAGCGAGCGACGAAACCAATTTCATTTCTGAAATGATCTTCGGGCAAGCAGTGGCAAGATCTGGAAAGGGATTTTGAGAGGGTTTGGCGACTAAGTAAGGTTTTTGGAGGGGCGTCAAGAGTCGAAACAGCCACTAGGTACCAGATCTGAGGATTTCGAGGTTTGTCGAGAGTCGCCGGTGGACAAAAAACGTTCACTGGTGGTCGGTGAGGGCTGGGCTTCAGTCGTCGGTGGTTGCTTTACTCCGCAACCTATCCTCCTAGAAAGGTTCGCATCCAAACATAGGGTTAGGTCGTTGATAGCATATAAACCGGAAGACCAGATCGTTCCCACAGAGAAATCTTCTTTAGCGAATTTGGAATAGATGTTAAGTAAAGAGTTTCGGCGTTCAAGTAGCCAACTTTGGTGTTTGATTTGATTGACGATATTAAACTTGGAAGTAAACTAGATTAAGGATGGTCGAGTCAAAGGGATTGATTTACCCACGACTTAGCCATCAAATGATTTCTTCATCTAACTCATTAGTGAACCGAAACCGTCCGGATTCCAGTTGAAGAATTAAAAGCTGAAGACTACTTATAACTCAACTTAAAGCTCTAATTCTAACTGAACTCATTTAACGCAAGTGAGAGACGAAAAAAGATCGTTCGCACGCGTAAGGTTATCAATCACGTAGCACAAAGCAATAGAATCCATGATCAAGGAAGCCACCGACCTCATGATCAAAGCTAGACATCATGGGTTTAATTCATTCAAAACCTTGAGATTGAGCTAAAGTTAAGAGAAACCATTTAAATGACTAATCCATATGGTGAACCTCACCCCATGACCAAACCTATAAACTACTCACACATAGTAAAAAGACTAGAAATTATGCTAGAAAATGAAAACATGTTTAACCGATGAAAGTTAAAACAAAAGTGATTTATAGGAAGATCCAAACCACACCAACAAGTTTAATACTAGAGAATTAATCGAACAAACAACACTTACTTGAATTGTTGTGGAATTTAAGACGAGAAACTTGAAGGAAATAACTTAAGCTCTTAAAAACATTAAAGACTTGAATTTGTCTAAGAGTACATAATGGCCAATAAAGGCTTAAAAAGCTATTTATAGGCTAAAACAATCAGCCATAAAATGGACCAAAAGGTCCCTAAAATATCCCAAAAACATGCTAAAAGTGAAAACTTTCCATAAGTGGAAAGTCTGAAAAGTAAGAAAAATATCTGCTGGAACAAAAAGGTATCGATAACACAAGGAAGTGTTATCGATAACACTGCCCTGAACCTTCCCCGTAGCAGCAAGTTATCGATACCTTGGATCAAACGTTATCGATACCCTCAGGTCTGGAGACTTGTGGACCAAAAATAGAGCAAAGATATCGATAACACTGCTCCATGTAATCGATAACATTGGGTTTTGGCCACAAGGTATCGATAACTACAAGATTTTTATCGATAACAGTCTGCTGAATTGCAGATATCAGCCTGTAGGTATGTTTCCTTGGCTTGCCACCTCCCGAACTTCATCCAAAACTTCATCCCATGATTGCTAGGGCTTGGTGGCACCATTTCCCATGGCCTCGAGTGCTCAAACACCCTCGAGCGTCATTCTCGATGCACTTGGCTTGTTTGCCACGCTTTGGCACGATCCAATGTGAATCTTGATCAACGGGTGACCCCTCTTCGCTTCTCGAGGCACCGTTACTTCTCGGTGCTTATGAGAAGCATGCTAACGGGCACTTGAACTCTTGGTTACCACTTGAGGCGTCCATTAGCATTCAAGATTTGAGCTCCAAGATTGTACAATCTTGGGTACTTATCAGTGGTCGGTGATGCAGAAGGTGGATGACGATGGTGACGAGGCGTATTCATGTTTAAATTATCATCCTCTTTTATCGTGTTCACGTTGTAATCGTCATGGTAATTTAACCATGTAAGATCATGGTAATTTAACCATTTGATAAATTATTTGAACCGTTTACCATGAAATATTTGGTCGAATAGTAGGATATTTATTGTGTTCACGTTGTAATCGTCATGGTAATTTAACCATGTAAGGTCATGGTAATTTAACCATTTAACCATGTAAAGGTTTGAGTATGTCATGTTATTTCTTTTTTTATGGTAATTTAGCCATGTTCCATGTAATAAGATCAATGAAAAATATGACTTTTTGTTGTCTAATTGGCCAATTTGAAGAATGAAGAAAAAATGCAATGATTTGGTCAACTTATCATGTTATATTCCTAAAAATATTGATTCCTCAAATATATTTCATGATAAAAAAAAAATCAATCATATTGAAATTTACCAAATCCCACTGAATTAGGAAAATAATTCAATTCTCGTTAAATTGGGAAAACAATCCAATCCAATCCCACCAAATTAGGAAAGCAATATAACATAATATATGTATATCATAGAGAAAAGGGTACAAAAGCTAATTCACACATTAAGAGGATGAATTCTTACATGGCATGGATAAAGAGGATGAATATTTAAATTATCTGGCCCCTTCATGGCATGGTGGGCTATGTCTATTTCCATCTCGGTTTTTTCCAAAACGAGATATATTCTTTCATATATAATCTCACTTTTTCAAAAATGGGATCTATTCTTTAAGTTACAATATCATTTTTTAGAAAACTGAGATTAAAAAATCTTTTCATCTCAGTTTTTTTGTATAACTGAGACTAAAATTGTAGTCCATAACATTTTATTATGCTTTTACAAAAAGTGAGATCTTCTTAGTTCTTAGACCGTGATCTTTATACTATTCTGTAGTAGTGGCAGCACTTTATGTCCTATGCAATACTCATGGACATGCTCATGGACTCTAATAAAGACGTCCATGTTGAGATGTGAAGACAATTTTGGAGCTGTAGTAAAAATGGCCCGGACGGTTTTGGGTCCTACTTGGGCGGTCGGGCACGAAAAAAAAGACGCGGGTTTTTGGTGTTTTTTAGGGTTTTTTGTGTATTAGCTTGCTTGCACCTATAAAAGCAAAGCTAGGGCTGCCTCCGTCTCTGTGGATTCGACTCCGGTACTTCCGGATATTGTGCCACACCAGTCGAGAGTCCTACGCTTGGGACGCATCTTTATTTTAGTTCTTGAGCCGCTGGTGGCCCCATTGTCTACAGCTCTCCCATCGTTAGTCCAGTCGGATGATCCTGTCGAGGTTTTGGGCGATCCTTGATGAAATAGGTGAACCGGAAGAGGTGTTGGTCGGTCTGTTTATTCGGACGACCCTATTGTGTAGCCGTTGTGGCTACGTCTTGACGGGTAGCTTTCGCGTACCATGCTCTTCATTGAGTGTGGAACCGAGTCCTAGCAATAGGGGTACCCATCATTGACTTGGGTTTTATAGCTTCGCACGCCGCTATTAAAATAAGGATCGTGTGCCCAGCTCTGGTTAGTAAGGGCAATTCTAATTTTTAGCTTTTTATTTCTTTCTTTTCCTTTTCTTTCAAATCCAAAAAGAAAAAAAATCAGAAATTGAAAACACAAAAAAATAATAAAATGTTTAAAATCCAAAAAGATTTTCCTTTTTTTTTTAGTTTTTGGGACTTTTGGCTTATTGGTCTTGTATAGCCACATGTTTCTTGCTCATCCGCTGGAAACTGGGAGAAAAGTATGACACGTGAGACTGCGTGAATGTCTGGTGGTGTTCTTTTATTTTGTTTCATTTGATTGTGGTTCGGATAACACGAGCCGAGCAGGACTAATGCCATTTGCATATTTTCGGTAGTTGTGGTTTCAGTCTTTTGGCAGGGTACGCGTGCTACCACACCAGCCTTGGTAGATTAGGCCTCACCGCTGGGGTGATGGAGGCATTCAGGAGCTCTAAGTCATGAGTGCCATTATGTGTGGCGGTTGTAAGCCCGAAGCCCCCAGCGCGGCCTTGTGTGACTTGCTGTGGTCCCACTATTTGGGGCCGAAGGAGCAAGCCCTGGAGTAGCTGCAGTGACGAGGAATGCGAAGGCGACAAATTCCTCGAACGTTGGCCGAGGTCATGGTGGTTGGCTGCCACCCCAGGTTCACTCTTTCCTTCTCTTTGTTCTAACTTTTCTTTGTCTTCATGCTTTGGGGACCAAGCGCATTTCAAGTTGGGGGAAGGGGTGTACTTTGTACACATGTACTTTTGTTTTAAGCGTTGTTAGTCGGTTTAGGGTTCAATTTTTTTTTGAAGTGGGGATACGATTGTTATGCCTGTTTGTATGAGTTAGGTGAGCATGCCAGGTTCTTGTCTCATTGTTTGCTTGTTTAACTCATTTACATGCATATATCTGGCATCCCTATTTGAATACTTTCGCACCGTAAGCGACATTGAGAAGATATCCCCACTTAGTTCACAGTGTGTCCCTAAGAGCATCCCCATGTTTCTTTGTTCATCGATTTCCGCAATTGCACAAAATAGTAGGCATTTGTACCACTCGTCGTAGTCTAAATATTTTGCATGCATGTTGTGAGAGTTGGTAACGTGCTAGGGGATGAGACAAGGCGTTTTACATGATTAGACCACATATGAGTCCCATTGACCAATCGTAAACCAGTCCGAGTCAATCCCTGAGTCTAACCTAGGAAACCGGTGTGTGGGTTGGATTTTAGTTTGGGGGATCGAGCTTTGTGCACCATGGGTGTCTTGTTGCATTGGATTCGGAGCATCGTTGTCGTCGGAAGTGAAAGTGAAGAAGTCTTGATGGGTGTCATGTTTTGGAACCAAACCCAACTTTCAAGCCATATAGCTATGTCGAAAAAAAAAGAAAAAAAAGGGAAAGAAAAAGAGAAAAGAAAAAGAAACGTAGAATAAAAGGGAGTTGAGGTAAGTTTGGAGGAATCAGCACCTGCTGGCACATCAGAATAAGAGATTGTATGATCAGGTTACAGGGCAGTCCTCGGCTCCGTATCAGCCGCCTCAGTTTCCGGACTTAGAGGTCAGTGACGACTTTGCCGAGTGAGTTTGGACTCTCGTGATGCATAGAGCTGGGCTGGGGGTGGTGTATTTCATGTGTCTTTGTCGAGTCCTGTCATTTTATGTGTTATTTCATATGGTGGTATGATGTTGTCCATGTACTGGGGGTCTGGTATGAGTCGGTGGTTAGAGTCTTGTCATTTTTATGTTGTGTAATAACCCGTACTTTGTTATATTTGTGACTAATGTTTTGTATTGAGCACCGGTGTGGTGCTAGAGTCAAGGTGGCGGCTAGTCAGGGTAGATTGTCCATGCGCTTCTATAGGCCGCCACCCTTTGCATGTTCCTTTTTCTTTTGCAACCACGGTCGTTATAAGCCTAATGAAGCCCTTAGTTAACCCGATGCACGTTGTTTTACTCTTTTGCATGCATGTTTAATATTTTGCTATGGATGTGTGGTATCTTAATTTCGTTGAGCCTTCATTGTTATAACTGGCATTGTTTTGATTGGCACGTGGTGGCTTCTTGTTCTACCCCACGTTGATCGCCAAGCGCTTTGCATGGGATGTAGAGTGTTCCGGTGAGCGAGAGTAACATTGTGACCTTGTGGCGATATGTTTATCTCTACAATTGCTTGGTGCGGAATTATTCGAATTTTAGTTAGGGCATGCATGTGATTGAGTTAAGGGTGGCAGTGAGAAGAAATTTCTTGTTCACTTGATTTTTGTGCAGGTTGCATAATCCTCGTATCCCTTGCTGTGTTGTTATTTCTTATTTTGTTATTTTATTTCGTTCGTTACTAGGGCCTAGCAACGCTCAAGTTGGGCTATTCTACTTACATGGTGGGCCCAATGATTTACCATGAGTTTGACTAATGGTGGGCCTTCCCAAGGAAACTCACGGCTGGAAAAAGGAAAAAAAAAAGGCTTTTCAAGTGGTACACGGCCGGGGGCACTATTATAAAAGGAAAAAAAAGGGTTTCAGGAGGGCATTCGGACGATAGGGAGAAACGGGGCTGCCGCTGCCTATCTTTTTGGTTTCAAAAATGCGTCCCATGCGTAGGACTCTCGACCGGTGTGGCACAATATCCGGAAGTACCGGAGTCGAATCCACAGAGACGGACGTACGGTGCTTGACTCAAAAGTGCTGAATTCTAGTTTTAACCGGGCTCTTAGGTAGCCACCCCTTGTTAATTGGTTGAGATTAACTAAACTTACGAAACTGGATTAACTAAATATCAATTTAAAACGGAGAGTACAGCCGTGGGAACTCCAGCGTCCGCAACTAGCCCTAACCAATGTTTACTCGGTCCACAATTATTCAATTTGTTGATTTTAGAATAGGAAAAAGTATCCCTAACAAATGCACACCACCTGTCACCAGACTCCGTGCGCATTCGAATTCCGGCGATGCCTGAGTTTGTTTGTTAGAAGAGTTTTCGTATCCTAAAATTGCTTAAACGTTCTGTTTTATTGAATCCGAGGTAAACATCAATTAGTCTAGCCACGAGGAGCCTTCGCCCCGCGGCCGCACCCTATAAAACTACTCACTCATATTTAAGCAATAATCAAAGAAAACCCTAAATTGAAACATATTTCTGAATACTAAATAAACAAAAGATACGAATTAAACAAGTACCAAAGAATATCTTTATCAAAGAATGAAAATTAATAACAAATTACCAGAGTGCGAGTAATTGAACAAAGCTTGAAAACTTGAAAGAAAAAGAACTCGGAAGAAAATAAACAATATTGAAAACCAAAAAGAACAGCAGCGGTAGCCCCGTTCCTCCCTACCGTCCGAATGCCCTCCTGAAACCCTTTTTTTTTCCTTTTATAATAGTGCCCCCGGCCGTGTACCACTTGAAAAGCCTTTTTTTTTATTTTCCTTTTTCCAGCCGTGAGTTTCCTTGGGAAGGCCCACCATTAGTCAAACTCATGGTAAATCATTGGGCCCACCATGTAAGTAGAATAGCCCAATTCTTTATTTACTTCCTGTTCTCAGTCTAGTGTACTCGGTAGCGCTAGAGTAAAATCAATGTAGCGCTCGCGAGCTCCTTCAATGCTTTTGACCGTTGACCCCTGAGACACTCGGTAGCGATATAGCAAAATCAGTGTAGCGCTCGCCAGCTCTCTGTTCACTTCGCACACCTTTTTTGTGCCACTTTTGAGCGCTATACCCAATCTCTTGTAACGCTCACGAAGGCTCTGTTCACCTCCTCACGAATTCTTGCTCCAACACTTAGTCTCCACGGCCCTCCTTGCTCTCGAACTCCATCTCGGCTTTCCAGGACACCTCGTATTCGTGCCAAAACATCTCAATTCCCTGCAAATTTAGCAAAAACACAAAATCCAACCACGTGCACGCATTAAATGGAAAATGAGAAATAAAGGCACATCTAACGCGCTAATTTCCCCTACTTAGGCACTTAAATTCACGAATTCCACGCGCCTATCAGTAACTCTGACATATATTCATCATAGTGAAACACCCCAGCACCCCGTGGACGTACGATTAAGCAATCAGCTTAAGCCGAAACCACGTAATCTCTGTGTCTTATTCTTTTCTTGCTTTAGATTGTTTTCTATTCTTGGTTTGTTCTTTGATTGTTTGCGTTTGCTTGTGGGTTTGGATGTTCGAAATCCCCAACAACTGGTATCAGAGCTTCGGGTTAGGAGGTCAAGGGTTTACAAAATGGCTGAAGAAAAATACAAGATCAAGAAGTTCAACGATACGAACTATGCTTTCTGGAAGATGTAGATGGAGGATATTTTGTATCAGAAAGATCTATATCTTTCGAATAGTGGCACGAAACCAGAAAGCATAAAGCAAGCAGATTGGAATATTTTGGATCGCAAAGCTTTGGGGACTGTGCGATTGAGCCTCGCGCCGTCGGTTGCATCGAATATTCCCAAAGAAAAGACTACAGCAGATTTGTTCAAAGCCCTAGAAAAGATGTACGAGAAACGTTCTGCAGTGAACAAGGTATATCTTATGAAAAAGTTGTTTAACCTAAAGGTGCCTGAAAACTCTATTGTTGCTGAACATCTGAATGAATTTAATACGGTCATGAATTTGTTAGAATCTGTGGGTATTAATTTGATGATGAAATTAGATTTCTTGTTCTACTATTGAGTTTGCCAGAAAGTTGGAATGGGCTTGTTATGGCAATGAGTAATTCCTCCGGGTCTGCAACAATAAAATTGGAGGATGTTACTGGATTGATATTAGGAGAAGAGGCTAGGAGGAGAGCATCGGGTGAGGATGTTGCTTCGGGTTCAGCACTTATTACAGATGACAGAGGCAGGTCTGCGAATAGGGGAGGCAACAAGAGCAAGGGAAGAGAGAGTTCCAAGAACAGGGGCATGAGTAAATCTCATAGTAGAGAAATGAAACCTGAAGGTTGTTGGAACTGTGGTCAGATGGGGCATTGGAAGCGAGAGGCACCGCTGAAAAAGCAGCAGAACGGGAATAATCAGGGGCTAAGAACACTGTCAACATTTTCGAGGAATTGAATAATGAAGCCTTGATTTGTTCACTGGATTCTCGCAATGAGTCTTGGATTGTAGACTCGGGAGCCTCATTCCATGCTACTTCACGCATGGATGTGCTACAGAATTATGTGCAGAGAAACTTTGGAAAAGTTTATTTGGGTGATGATGAAGCTTACAACATAGTTGGGAAAGGGGATGTGTATATGACTCAGACAGACGGGACAGTACTGAAATTGAAGAATGTTAGACATGTGCCTAGTCTAACAAGGAATCTTATTTCGATGGGTCAGTTGTCAGAGGGTGGAGTGGTCACATCGTTTACATCAGACGCTTGGAAGATGAGTAAAGGGGTACTGGTTGTGGCTCGCGGTAAAAAGGAAGGAACCCTATATGTATCTTCGGGTACTTATTATAGCATCGCAGTGGCAGCATCAGCGGTTGATTGTACTACGTGGCATCATAGGCTGGGTGACATGAGCGAAAATGGGATGAAAGTGATGTTGTCGAAGGGGAAATTGCCGGGTTGTAAGTCGCTGGACTTGGACTTCTGTGAGGATTGCATCTTCGGGAAACATAGGAAAGTTAGCTTTACAAAGGTGGCAAGGACTTTAAATCAGAGAAGTTGGAGCTGGTTCATACAAACATGTGGGGACCATCTCAGTTATCTTCTCTTGGTGGCTCACGTTATTTTGTTACTTTCATTGATGACGCTACTAGAAAATTATGGGTTTATTTTCTCAAGCATAAATCTGATGTGTTTGGTGTTTTCAAGAATTGGAAAGCATTAGTTAAGAATGAAACAGGAAAGAAATTGAAGTGTTTGAAATATGATAATGGCAGCGAGTATTGTGATGGTGAGTTTAAGGCTTACTGTGCTGCGAATGGGATTTAAAGGTTGAAAATGATCCCAAAGAAGCCAAGACAGAATGGAGTTGCTGAGCGCATGAATAGGACGATCCTAGAGCGTGCAAGAAGCAGAAGGCTACATGTTGGGTTACCTAAGCAATTTTGGGCTGACAGTGTAAATACAGCGGCGTATTTGATCAATAAGGGACCTTCAGTTCCTTTTAACAATGGATTGCCGAAGGAGGCTTGGTCAGGTAAAGAGGTAAATTTATCCCACTTACGAGTATTTGGTTGCATGGCCTATATGCATATTGAATCGAGTGATAGGGGTAAACTTGATGCTAAGTCTCGAAAGTGCGTGTTCATAGGCTATGGTACTGATAGCTATGGGTATAAGCTATATGATTTTGAAAATCGGAAAACACGCAGGAGTATGGATGTGGTATTTAATGAGTCTGTTTTGTATAGAAACAAACAGAATCAACCCGAGTAGGCTAATGAAACTTCAGACTTTGTAGAGTTTGAGGGGATCCCTGACAGTAATGTCTTATAGCCTCAAGATATTAATATACAACCTATTCCACAGGCAGATCCAAAGACTCCTCCACTCAGGAGGTCTACATGTACCGTTAAACCACCAATGCGTTATTCTCCCACTTTACACTATTTGTTGTTAACTGATAGTGGTGAACCAGAATGTTTTAAGGAAGCATTGCAGGTGGAGACCAAAGGAGAATGAGAGCGATGATGAGATGGATTCTCTCTCACCAGACCAGACGTGGGACTTGGTTCAGTTGCCCAAGGGGAAGACAGCTTTGCACAACAAATGGGTATACAGGCTTAAGGAAGAATCTGGTGGGAGCAAACGGTACAAGGCGAGGTTGGTAGTAAAGGGTTTTGAGCAGAAACCAAGTATCGACTACACCGAAATCTTTTTCTCCTATCGTAAAGATTTGTACTATCAAATGTGTCCTTAATATTGTGGCTGTTGAGAACTTGCACTAGTTAGATGTAAAAATTGCTTTCCTTTATAGGGATTTGGAGGAGGATATTTATATGCATTAGCTAGAGGGTTATGTTGTCAAAGGGAAAGAGGATCATGTATGTAAGCTTTGAAGGAGTCTGTATGGGTTGAAACAGGCGCCTAGGCAGTGGTATAAAAGGTTTGATACCTTTATGACATATACGGGTTCAGTAGATGTCATGGGGATCATTGCTGTTATTTTAAGAAGCTTGGTAAATCGTATCTCATACTTTTGTTGTATGTAGATGATATGCTTGTTGCAGGTTCAAGCATGGATGAGAATGCTAATCTCAAGGCACAGCTTTCTAAGGAGTTTGCAATGAAGGATTTGGGTTCTGTGAAGAAAATCCTTGGGATGCGAATCAGTAGAGACAGGATGAACCGGAAGTTGAAGTTGTCACAGGAGGAATATGTTGAAAAGGTGCTCAAAAGGTTCAACATGAAAGGTGCTAAGCCTGTTAGCACACAATTGGCAAGTCACTTCAAGCTTTCGAGGGAAAAAGGGGCAGTAACTGACGAAGAAATCGAGGGAAAAAGGGGCAGTAACTGATGAAGAAAAGAACTACATGGCCAAAGTTCCATATGCCTCGGCAGTAGTAGGCAGCTTGATGTATGTTATGGTTAGCACAAGGCCAAACATTGCTCAAGCAATAGGAGTTATCAGCAGGTTTATGGTAAATCCGAGTAAGGAGCATTGGGAGGCGGTCAAGTGGATTTTGCAGTATCTGAGAAGTACTTCTGATTTGGCTTTGTGTTTTGAGGGTTCTGATATTTGTTTGCAAGGATATGTGGATTCGGATTTAGCAGGGGACATTGACAGCAGGAAGAGCACTATTGGGTATGTTTTTACATTGGGGAGTGCAGTGGTTGATTGGGTCCCTCGGTTACAAAAAATAATGACTATTTCCACAACAGAGGCAGAGTATGTTGCAACCACAGAGGCGTGCAAGGAGATGGTATGGCTAAGGAGTTTCATGAAAGAGTTGGGTAAGGAACATGAAAATTGCAAATTGTTCAGCGATAGTCAGAGTGCAATACATCTGGCGAAGAACGCAGCCTTTCATTCGAGGACCAAGCATATTGACCTAAAGTATCACTTTATTCGCTCTTTGGTGGAGGATGGGCAGTTCATTTTGGAGAAGATTCACACAAGGGATAATCCGGCAGACATGTTGACGAAGGTGGTTACTTTGGAGAAGCTAAAGACTTGTTCAGCTTCTGTGGGTCTCCAAGCTTGAGTGGGAGGCAGGGTGCTAGTGGTGTTAATGATAGTTGATGATTGGTTGGATATCTGAATATGTCTTCAAGTGGGAGATTGTTGAGATGTGAAGACAATTTTGAAGCCGCAGTAAAAATGGGCCGGACGGTTTTGGGTCCCGCTTAGGCGGTCGGGCACACAAAAAAAAGACGCGGGTTTTTAGCATTTTTTAGGGTTTTCTGTGTATTAGCTTGCTTGCACCTATAAATGCAAAGCTAGGGCTGCCTCCTTTTGTAACTCTGACATATTTTCATCATAGTGAAACACCCCAGCACCTCGTGGACGTACGATTAAGCAATTAGCTTAAGTCGGAACCACGTAATCTCTGTGTCTTAATTCTTTTCTTGCTTTAGATTGTTTTCTATTCTTGGTTTGCTCTTCGATTGTGTGCGTTTGTTTGTGGGTTTCGACGTTTGAAATTCCCAACAGTCCAAGTGCTCGAGAAGTCCAGAGTCGTGCGAAACTGCTTGGGTGCCAGCGAGGACGCCGCCAATGATCTATTCAACAAGCTATGCAAGAAAATTGTACTAGGAGAGTTCTTAATTTGCTGACATTTGCGACAGAGCTCACAACTATAGAAGGAGTTTTTGGCCGAAGAACTTTGCACACGCGAGACGCAAAATTTTTGCTTCTCCATGGACGTTCATAGCTTTCTGTTTGGCCTTCTGTGCTGTTGGCATTAGCATTACTCAATTCTTCCGCAGTTTCAGCTGGTCTTAAATAATCGCAGATGATCATTTTCGAACCTTTTGTCATGTTTCCAAGTAGAATTGTAAGATCAGTATGTCTAAGCTGGGAATGTTTCTGATTGTACGTATGTGTTGAAAAACAAGCTTGATTAGGATTGAGGCAGATAAGTTTCAAAGGGCAAGTGGATGATTAGGAGAAGAAAAACGTGGAACACTATTCCTTATCAGGATTGAAGACTTTGGAGCTTCTGTGATATGTTTCGGAATTTGCAAAATAAATAAAAGATTGTCCCATCTTTGTTTTTGTTATTGTTTTGCCTCTATACATGAGTTGTAATCTGTATTGAAAAGTATGGGAATAGAGTGAGAATAAAAGACAAAAAGAAGTGTGAGAGTTTTGTATAATCAGTGAAGCATTGTCAATAAAAGTGTGCTCGCAATTGTGTGTGAAAATTTCCTCCTCCTATCTGTGATACCTATCGCTTCCGCTTTCCAACAGTATGGCTATAAAAAAAGAGCAAGTTTGCTTGTTTCCTTGATATGTCCAGCTTGTTGATATTGGGATAAATGAATTCTTATAGATCCACCATCTGAAGGAACTGGATGCGAGAATTTCTCGGACTCCTACCGGAATTAGAAAAACTAAAATGGGACCAGAGCTAAATCTTTTCCAAATGTAACTGTTAAGGAAATGAATCCCACATTGCTTGAAAGTGGAATGGGTGATCACTTAATAACATTCAATTTTAACCAATGCAATGAGTCCCCAGCAGAGTCGCCACTGTGGGCACACGCCCCTGAAAAATCCCGCATTTTTGGTTTGCGAAAAGTTCGGTTTGCGCCCTTTTGTTTGAAAGCATGACGAAATGTTGTTTTGAGAGAGTCGCCACCCGGGTTTTGCGGAAAACACCCAAGAAACCGATTTGAAAACGTTTTTATTCACATTTGTTTGATTTGAAAAGGCTTGTAGACTGGACCGTCGTCACCTTCGATATCTGAGGTTCGGGAGCCAGGTTACGAGAGGGGAAGGGTTTTATGGCACCCCCTCTCGCCCAATCCGGAGATCGGTCTCTACTCAGGCATTTTGTAAAACATTTGCATTTTTCTCTCTTTGATCATTTATTAGCCAGTTAGGGCGGGGAGCAGTTAATGGGGATTAACAAATGGCAAGTTATATTTACATGGCAAAATGTGGTGAATGGCATATGAATAATGATAATAGATTGAGAACAAGCGCTTCTGTGAGCATTTCGAGCTTAATCGAACACACCGACTGAGTGAGACACGAGGAATAAACCAAGATGCACCGCCAAAGCATCGTGATACTAGGAAACACTGCGTGCGCCACCATAGGACAGGCGTGCGCCGGTGGGCCCAAGCTCACAGCTTCTGAACTCAACCCTCTGGGCTTTGGAATGGACCAGTGCACACCCAGGACAAACCACGCAGTTGATATAGCAGCATATGTACAGTTTCAGAATACAACAACAAATCAAACAGAGATACATGGACTGAAAACCCCATAAACAGAGTGGGGGGATTAAACAGAGGCCAGAACTAAGCTGAGAAGCAAGGGCCAGCCACTAGAACACATGACCACTGGCGCACGCATGTCATAGTACATCGTGCGCCAGTTGCTCTTTCAGTCCAGTGCTTGGCTTTGCTTCATCTGGGCTCTGGACTATGACCAGAAAGATCCCAGGGGCCTTACTACGAAGTTATAACAGACGACTAACTACACAGTTCTAAAATATGGAACGCTGTAAACTGGTTTTTAGCATGCTACAAGATGATCAGACTGAAAATAAAGCATAATGAGGATGATCAGTGGTCTCCACACCAGTTCTGCCATGCAGCCATGACTGGCGCACGACTATAAGGGACTGGCGTGTGCCACTAAGCCTCCTACAACTCTGTTTATTTGTTAGCTCTGAGACCAGGCATGGTATTGATTACGAGCTTGGGCTCTGCTAATTCCCCTCAAGGGTCGAAATGATTTCCAGAACAAAAGGTGGTATACCTTCAGATTGAGATTGATGAATGGTTTGAGCTTTGAACTTGGGATGGAGGGATGATGGATGAAAAGAGGATGGAAACAGCAATGCAGGGAAGGTGGCTGATCTTCCTTGCCTCTTCCTTCAATGGATGAAAGAAAGACAAGAAAGAGCTAGAGAGAGAAGGTGGAAGAAGGCTTGGAAGTTCTTTATGAGTGTAACCCTCTTGTAACTTGGTGAACCTTTTGCAAGAGTGAGAGATGGAGTATATATAGAGGAGAGGGGGGTTGGGTGGGTTTGGAGGGAAGGCTTCCTTCTCTTTAATGAGAGGGAAGGGTGATGGGAGATGTGTATGAGAGAGGGGCAGACAGTTCTGGACGATATAATCATCAAGGGAACTGTAGACCACGTCAGGGTGGCCACAAAAGTCTCGGGCAAGTGGTCCCGAAAAGGTGATTTAACTGGGAACAAGTGGCATGCGCCATTTAGGCACTGGCGTGCGCCACTGGAGACTGGCTCCATGCTCGATGACTGACACGTGGCAATGCACCAGCGTGCGTCAGTTGATCACCAGCGTGCTGAAGCAGGGTTTTGCTGAGGCCATTTGGTTCTGGCTTGAAAGGTTTGAAATAGGTTCGACAATGGTTCTAAAGAGTTTTTGGAAAGCTCGGAGCTCAAACACATCAACCATCTTGAATGTTCTTGACCGTTAATCATCATTGGGGAATCAAAGACCGTATAGAAACTAATCTGGGCAGTCCAAAATAGGGTGTCTACAATAGCCCCCCTTTGACAGCACTTGGAATACCATTGCTGTGGTACAAGTAATGTCAAAGGTTTTCTAGACACCCCTTTCAGGTCATCCAGAATAGAATCATACGAGCCAATGAAAGTACAAAACTTTAAAAATCTTGTTTGATTGAGTTGAGTGGACGGATAGATCGTCGTTAATAAAGAGAGGCCATCCACTGGGGAAATAAGAGATCAACGGGCAAACCGCCGGTGATGTGAACTTGGATTCTCCTGGGGAAAAATCCTTTGGAAGCGACCTGCAGCTGCTTGTTTGATTTGAAACTGGACAGGCAGACCGTCGTTGATTTGCGATTGGACGGGAGGCAGACTCGTCTGGGGATAACCCGCTCCTGGAGTTGCTGATTTGAAATTGGACGGACGAACCGTCGGTGATGTGAAATTGGACAGGTGAACCATCGTTGATTTGAGACTGGACGGGCGAGTCGTCATTGATTTGAGAGTGGACGGGAGAACCGTCGCTAATTTGAGAGTGGACGGGCGAGCCGTTGCTGATTTGAAAGTGGACGGGCGAGCCGTCGTTGATTTGGGCAATACAGGTTGTCGTTGCTGGGGACCAAACTATTTTCAGTACAAATAATTCCAACAATCACAGGTAGGTCGCGTCAGGGAGGTTAAATTTCATCTGTTGGGAATCAGAGCCAATTTCCTTATCAAGGACCATCTGAGACAGAGCAATAAGACTGCTAGAAAATGCACTTGAGGCTAGACAGAAGTAAAGGTAGCCGGCGGGGGCGGGCCAAGGGGGACTCTCCTGAGAATAACTAATTGTAGATGGACAGACTATCGGACGATATTATGATTGTCGTTGTGGATTGAGTCGAACGATGTTCTGATCACCGTTGAGGGAGTTAACGGGCGATATTCTGATCGTTGTTGATGGATTGAAAAGGACGACATGGCTGATCGTCGTTGATTTGATTTGATTTGAAGGACGACATGGCTGATCGTCGTTGATTGATTTAATTTGAGAAAGACGACATGGCTGATCGTTGTTGATTGATTTGATTTGAAGGACGACATGGCTGATCGTCATTGATTGATTTGATTTGAGAAGGACGACATGGCTGATTGTCGTTGATTTGATTTGATTTGAGGGACGACATCGCTGATCGTCGTTGATTGATTTGATTTGAAGGACGACATGGCTGATCGTCGTTGATTGATTTGATTTGAAAAGGATGACATGGCTGATCGTCGTTGATTGATTTGATTTGAAAAGGACGACATGGCTGATCGTCGTTGATTGATTTGATTTGAAGGACGACATGGCTGATCGTCAGTGATTGATTTGATTTGAGAAGGACGAATGGCTGATCATCGTTGATTTGATTTGATTTGAGGGACGACATGGCTGATCGTCGTTGATTGATTTGATTTGAAGGACGACATGGCTGATCGTCGTTGATTGATTTGATTTGAGAAGGACGACATGGCTGATCGTCGTTGATTTGATTTGAGGGACGACATGGCTGATCGTCGCTGATTGATTTGATTTGAAGGACGACATGGCTGATCGTCGTTGAATGATTTGATTTGAAGGACAACATGGCTGATCGTCGTTGATTGATTTGATTTGAAGGACGACATGGCTGATCGTCGTTGATTGATTTGATTTGAAGGACGACATGGCTGATCGTCGTTGATTGATTTGATTTGAAGGACGATATGGCTGATCGTCGTTGATTGATTTGATTTGAAAGACGACATGGCTGATCGTCGTTGATTTGACTTGATTTAAGGGACTGCTACTGGGGAAATAATTACAGCCGTGGACAGATAGACCGTCGCTGTTGGGGATTAAACCTTGTTCGGCACAAAGAAACTCAACAATCACGGGTAGGTCGCGTCATGTAGGTTAAATTCCATCTGTTGGGAATCAGAGCCAATCTTCTTATCAAAGACCATCCGAGGCAGAGCAATAAGACTGCTGGAAGATGTGCTTTTGCTAGACTAAAGTGGAGGTAGCCATTCGGGACGGACGAAACGTTGCTGTAGAGCGACTGAGCGGCTGCTTTCGGTACTGGGCTAGAGGGCTTTGACATTTGGTAGATTTTTTCTGCTTTCAACATTTGACATACAATATGCAATGACATGTATACTGAATTGAATGCGCAAACTGAAAATGCAGATGTAGACTAGGGCGGCTTCTAGAGGATGACGACCTAGAATGACCACAGCCACAAGAGCTACATAAAGCAACACTGTCACTTTAGCCCCAGCTCAGAAGTATGAGAGCATTAAACAACCAGCGGCTGGCGGTGTGCAGTTGAAAGAAAGGTACATAGAAAAGGGCGGCTTGCGCCGAAGAGTCTTCAGAGACTCAAAGGAGAAATCTAAGAGAGAGAGAAACCTCATCGGTGAAAGCCTCCTCAAAAGGGAAGGATGGGAGCGGAGCCCCAGGTACTTCAAGGAGTCCAGGAGTGACGACAACGACAAGAACGAGGCTGAGCTCTATCATTGAGGACTACCACTGAGCTTTTTTACTTTACTGTCCTTTGCTTTTGAGATTTGAGCCTGCATGTCCATGTAGATAGACTTAGCAGCGGGCCACCGTGCCCTAGTTGACATTAGCAGGAGAAGCATGGGCCTATGCGCCCCTTGATTTCTGGGCGGATGTGCCTCGTAGATATGCTTTTGCTTGGGCCGTTGAGCCTTGACATGCGTGATGTTCCACCGTTGTTTCATGGATATTGTTAGTAGCAAATAAAAGTTGCATTTTCTGGTTTTATTAGTTCTCTTTGGGAGAATTAATAACAGAAAGCCTAAAACCAACTGCTAATATCCAACTTGCATTGACGAATGATCTGAGTTGACAAATAGACCTGCGTTTATGTACGAACCTGCCTAGCTCGAACGAAAATGAACGAAGAGTCCCAGAATAACGCATAAGCTCTTTGACACATGAAATATTGGGCATTAATGAGCCCAAACTCGAATATCCCCTAAACAGGTGAAACTGACACTTGCAAAAAGGTCAAATAGATGTACAATGGCCGGCACGAAATGATAAAATCGAGAAAAATATCCCGAAATGACAATGGATTAAAAAACTGGAAAAATGTCCCAAAAATGGACAACATACGCCAAAGATTACTCATATAAGTCCCGGACTGAAACCGACACCCCCGTACAGTCACATTAGGTCCGTATGACGTGTATGGTATGACAAAACTCGGCAAGAGCCCTTAAAACCAATTCGAGGCACCAAAACCTTGGTTATAACTTGAAATACCCCCTTGGAGGTCCGAAATCTTTGTTAGGCGCGATGGCTGCCAACTGTTGTTTGCTACAGGAATTGAAGAAGCGCGCGCAGGTTTGAGACCAATGCACATCACTTCGAACAAATGTGCATGAGCCTCAAACTAGCACGCGTAACTGAAAAGCCGCTGCAAATGCTCAAACTAGACTCCGTTGGTCTTTAGAATAAACTGTGAGCCGTTAGGCCACGCAAGCATTTTGTTCTATTTTTCACGCTTTAACTTTTTTTTTTAAGGCTTTTATGCTCAGCTTTGAAATTGAAGTAGTAGTTTGCATTAAAGTTGAAAGATGAAAGGTTCCCCCTTCTGATTCTCCAATGAAGCTTTGACTTTGTTCTCGTCTCCTTTCGACTTTTGATGTGGACCTCAAAATGTCAAATCATGAATCAAGTTGATAGAATATGGCCGGGTCTCAAGGTGAGACTGCCTACATATCCCTTTTCAAGGAATCAGGTCAAAACGTAGTTCAGGCCAAGGTTCACTCGTGTGTTTTACCTCTCTTTTTACGCTCTAACTTTTGCCTAGAACCACCTTTTTAGGATTTCGGTCTAGCGAGCTTTCGACTTTTTGCCTATTTATTTTTGCCTAGATCGCCTCCTTAGGTTTTCAGTCTAGCAGGCTGCTCTAATTTTTGCTTGGAACCGCCCACCCTTGTGGTTTTCGATCCAACGAGCTTCTCTCAGGGAAAAGTAGCTTTTGAGTTGATCCAGGTTGACCCAGGTATTGAATTTGTTGCCGTTGAGGTCGATGATCTTTGACTGTAGCCCCAAATACAATGGCTTTGATGACGCAAAGTCAAGAGTGCTTCGGTTGACATGCCTTGCTCCGGGCCATTTGTACATTTCCCTTCTTTGTACTTGGCGAAATGCCGCTGCTGCTATTTTGAACAAGGCATGGAGCCCTGAGCTTTTTAAGCTTTTACTTTACATGGTTTGGAATCCGGTAGCAAAGGGAATTCGATGCTTCTTTATCTCAGGATCAACGTCAGGCGTGTCTTTGTAAAACCATGCCAAAACATTGATGAATTTTCCGGGCGTGTCTACACCAAATGTGTCTTTGTGAAACCATGCCAAGATGTTGACGAATTCTTCAAGCATGTCTGACCGAGCGCCGTGCACCTCTAGGGACTGCATTGAGCCGATTTGAACCATTCGAGGGTCTACCTCATTTTTCAAGTTTATTGAAATTGCTTCTTCTGTTAGTAGGCTGAGCATGCCTTTCGTCTTCCCTTTTAGTGAGGGAACATATTTCCTTGGGACTGTTCCCATTGAAATCTATCCCTTCGTCGTCAGGGTCGACACAGTTTATTCAAAAGTCAACGAAGTACTTAAAAGTAGGATAATGCATATCATAAAAGCCCCCGGGTGTGCCAAGTTCAAAAGAAGACACTAATTAAAATAGAAGTTACGGCATGGAGGGCCAAGAGGCACAAACTCTGACTCAGAGCTAGACTTAGACTCGACCGACTCTATGCCAGACTCAAACGTGTCGTCAATGCAAGTTAGACGCAGTTTGAAAATGCAATATTTAAAAAATACTTTTAACTTCCGTGATGAGAGGGGTAGAGCCTTCGAGAGTGTTTACCCCAAGCATCAGCACTTCAGCTTCTTCAGCATCTTCGACCAAACCCACTTGGGAGAACAGCAACTCCAAACTCCCTTAAGTGAAGGACCTCTGCTAGTCAGTCTTCTCCCTTAATTGAATAAGCTTCCTCATGAATTTCTCCTTTAAGGAATCTTCAGCACTGTCAGTCCAGGTGTCAGGAGAGAAGGCCTCAATTGTACCACCTACAGCCACCAGGTTAACCTCAGGCTCGGATGGGGTGGATAGGATTGGTTTGGGGTGATTTGCTGGGATAATATAGAGAGTTGGGTTGAACATGGTGGAGTTAGGCTTGATTCGAGCAGAGATGAGTGATATCTGACTAACATGTGAGTTGGAATCATGTTGAGGTATAGAGTTGGAGGTGACATTGGCCTTTGATGCGAGCGGGGCTGGGATGATGCCATTATCAATGAGATCTTGGATGGCATGTCGGAGGCGGTAGCAGGCGTTGGTGAGATGGCCAGGCATTTGGTGGTAGGTGCAGAAAAGGTTAGGATTGTGAGATGCCGGGAATGTTCGAGGTGAAGGAGTTGGAAGGAGCGGCTTGATGAAACCAGCTTCGAGAAGTTTCTCATAAATTGAAGACAAAGGTGCAGGGAAGTGGGAGAAGATCCTTGTCCGGGTTCTGCAATTGGGACAAGGATTGGCGGAACTTTTATGCACTCCGCCGCTGTATAGCGTTGCGCTGTCAGTGGAACACACCCTTTTGAGATTGGGTCGTGCCTTGTCAATATGTGCGCCTTTCCTTTCAGCACCGACTTCGGACGGGGATTCAACATCCTTCTTTGGGTGAGTTTTGGCCTCATGGAATTCAGCCAGGTCGTTGAATATGTCTTTCGAGCACAGCATGATTCCAATCGCAAGGGTGTGGTAGGCTTGATTGGTATTTAACCCCAGACTCGACTTTGACATGGCGGAAGTAAAAAGGTCAACCAGCCCCTGGACCATGATCATTTGTTTGTCCATTTTGTGACCAAGTTCCTCTACGGCTTTCTTCAACTCAGCCAACTCCGTTTGTACTACCATTCTGGATTGATGGTCGAGGAAGGTAATATGGCTTTGGATGTGCTGGTGGTGCCGCTGTATTTGATTGGGTGACAAGCTTTGCAAGCCTTTGCAAAAGCCCCAGTAGATACTCCCAAGTAGGTTTGGCTCTTCTCTTTGGTGAAATGGCCTAGAGCTTGGGACAACAAAGTAAATGAGAACTCAGTAATGTTCCTGCAACAGTTAGAATGCAATGCACACGTAGACGTCGTCGGTGTCCTCATAGACTCTACAACTAGCAAACAAGTCCATCTCGCGAAGTTTTAGGACGACGCTGTGATCCTCGGATTTCTTTTCGACAGTGTATCCTTGTTTGAATCGACTAAAACTAAGAGATGTCAAAACAGCCTAAGTCTCCGGCTATTCCTTTCTCAAAGTTTTAAAATTTGGAATGGAACAACTTGATACGGATGTCGTGATACCATGACCAAAGTGGCGTAAGCAGCACTGTGCCGGAGCCTTGAATGGTGTAAGTGATTAACACTTGTGACCGGAGCGGTGTAAGTATCAAAGCATGCTCTTCGTAGTTCCCAGATTTCTGTTTGAAACTTTGATTAGATTTAGACAAGGACTTAGAAGGTCTCGATTTCTCGAAGTTTTTATTGATTCAAGGAATTTGAAAGGTTGATAACGCGCATCATCAAGGTGCACGACTCGTCATCGGTCCAAACGACGTCCTAACAGGGACAAGATAGAGTTGCAAGAAAGACAGACCTAAAAGCCGCCCTAGCATGCTCCTACGCAAAATGGTATGAATGTATGTACAGGCATGCGATAGGGAAAACAATAACACATAGACAGTTTATGGGGGTTAGATGCAAGTAATCCTACCCTGCAGGTTCCTGTCTTAGGTTGATAGGTTCTAGTGCTTTGTACGCATGGAGAGGCCGGTTTTGGTTTAACGGGGTTCCTCTGACTAGAGCCGCGGAATACCTCCCGCTGCAACGCGTATAGCAAAGCAACAGTCGAACGGTATTACGACTCATCATCGTCCAAGGTTGTTGGGCATTCGAGGACCCCAGGCTCCAGTAAACTGTGCCAGTTACCCAAAACACCTCAATGGGGTTGAGTAACACTGAATGTGGATGGAGTGTGCCAAAGAATGATTTTCGAGAGAGAGAAATGCAATATTTAGAAAAATGCCTTTTTCAAGCTTGGCTCACTTTTATTAATCAAAAACTTGGAGAAAACTACACAAGTGAACAATATAAAAGCCCCAGTCCGGATTGGTCGGATGTAGGATCCTGTTACATTACCATTCCGTTCTTCAGCAGCGCGGAGCGTACTGTTTTGACAGACTTTTGAAAAATTGTTCAAGTATGTATTAATTTCAAAGTTTTAATTAATGCAATGATTATTCCCTAGCAGAGTCGCCACTGTGGGCACACACCCCTAAAAAATCCCGCGTTTTTGGTTTGCGAAAAGTTTGGTTTGCGCCCTTTTGTTTGAAAGCATGACGAAATGCTGTTTTGAGAGAGTCGCCACCCGGGTTTTGCGGAAAACACCCAAGAAACCGATTTGAAAACCTTTTTGTTCACGTTTGTTTGATTTGAAAAGGCTTGTAGACTGGACCGTCGTCACCTTCGATATCTGAGGTTCGGGAGCCAGGTTAAGAGAGGGGAAGGGTTTTATGGCACCCCCTCTCGCCTAATCCGGAGATCGGTCTCTAATCAGGCATTTTGTAAAACATTTGCATTTTTCTCTCTTTGATCATTTATTAGCCAGTTAGGACGGGGGAGCAGTTAATGGGGATTAACAAATGGCAAGTTATATTTACATGGCAAAATGTGGTGAATGGCATATGAATAATGATAATAGATTGAGAACAAGCGCTTGCAGGAATTTTAAACAGACAAGAACACACTGGTCCAGAGTGTCGTGCGCAGGAAGAAACCTGCGTGCACTGGCCGAACCATTGCATGCAGACCTAACTTGCGCACGCCACTCACCGACTGGCGTACACCAGTAAGCTTAAACTTACGGCCCTTGCTTTCAACCCTCTGGGCTCTGGAATGGACCAGTGCACACCCAGGACAAACCACGCAGTTGATATAGCAGCATATGTACAGTTTCAGAATACAACAACAAATCAAACAGAGATACATGGACTGAAAACCACATAAACAGAGTGGGGGGATTAAACAGAGGCCAGAACTAAGTTGAGAAGCAAGGGCCAGCCACTGGAACACATGACCACTGGCGCACGCAGGTCATAGTACACCATGCGCCAGTTGCTCTTTCAGTCCAGTGCTTGACCTTGCTTCATCTGGGCTCTGGACTATGACCAGAAAGATCCCAGGGGCCTTACTACGCAGCTATAACAGACGACTAACTACACAGTTCAAAAATATGGAACGCTGTAAACTGGTTTTTAGCATGCTACAAGATGATCAGACTGAAAATAAAGCATAATGAGGATGATTAGTGGTCTCCACACCAGTCCTGCCATGCAGCCATGACTGGTGCACGGCTATAAGGGACTGGCGTACGCCACTAAGCCTCTTGCAACTCTGTTTATTTGTTAGCTCTGAGACCAGGCGTGGTATTGATTTCCAGCCTGGGCTCTGCTAATTCCCCTCAGGGGTCGAAATGATTTCCAGAACAAAAGGTGGTATACCTTCGGAATGAGATTGATGAATGGTTTGAGTTTTGAACTTGGGATGGAGGGATGATGGATGAAAAGAGGATGGAAACAGCAATGCAGGGAAGGTGGCTGATCTTCCTTGCCTCTTCCTTCAATGGATGAAAGAAAGACAAGAAAGAGCTAGAGAGAGAAGGTGGAAGAAGGCTTGAGAGTTCTTTATGAGTGTAACCCTCTTGTAACTTGGTGAACCTTTTGCAAGAGTGAGAGATGGAGTATATATAGAGGAAAGGGCGGCTGGTTGGATTTGGAGGGAAGGCTTCCTTCTCTTTAATGAAAGGGAAGGGTGATGGGAGATGTGTATGAGAGAGGGTGAGACAGTTCTGGACGATATAATCATCTAGGGAACTGTAGACCACGTCAGGATGGCCACAAAAGTCTCAGGCAAGTGGTCCCGAAAAGGTGATTTGACTGGGAACAAGTGGCGTGCGCCACTGATGGATTGGCGTGCGCCAATGGAAACTGGTTCCATGCTTGATGACTGGCACATGGCACTGCACCAGCGTGCTGAAGCAGGGTTTTGCTGAGGCCATTTGGTTCTGGCTCGAAAGGTTTGAAATGGTTCAACAATGGTTCTAAGGAGTTTTTGGAAAGCTCGGAGCTCAAACACATCAACCATCTTGAATGTTCTTGACCGTTAATCATCATTGGGGAATCAAAGACCGTATATAAACTAATCTGGACAGTCCTGTAAGGTGATATTCCCGAACAGGCATAAATACGAGCCGAACACGTGATGTAAATTGCGTGATGAGAAAGGTGATGAAAGGCACCATAATGATAAAGGCCGGCGACCCAAGTATGCGATCACGTGAGCTGTTGAATGAGAAGTGTCGCCGGGCAGTGGTTAAAAGCCGGTGACAGAAGGAGTCATTAGGACCACACGATTTGTCCGGCAATAAAGGACAGAGACATGAGATGTCTTTGGCCGAACAGGGGCATGTTTCGATAAGCACGAGGAATTGCTAGACCGGATGAAGTGACATGAGAAGTCACTGGTCCAGGTAAGCTGTTCGGCAACAAGGGAGCCGAACAGGAGCAGCATCCTGGAGGACGCTCCGGAGGGGTCCAAGAATGGCAGTACTCAGTAAGGAAACGGAATCTGGAGGAGATACCCAACGGGAATGGAATCCACGGTCCATCATGGGAAAGGTTCCTAAATAGTATAAAAGGAAACGAGCGATTTAGAGAATGAGAATCCAAGGGATACGGGGTTTCCTATCTAGGGCAACAAGGATGCTTGGAAAGCAAGTAGCTGTGAATCTATAAATACGAGGTGAACCTAGAGGTAAAGGTACGCAATATTCGGTATTCATATTGCAGTATTCTGCTGTTAATCGAGTTTTTGATCATAAGTACGTGATACTGACTTTAGCATCGAAGGGCCTTTGCCACGAGAGGCAAAGGTGCGCTCACCCCTGTCTGTTTTGCAGGCTAGGGTTCTGGCGAGATGCACGTGCAGCTGTTATTATTTAGTGTCGTTCTGAACACTGTCTGGAATTTTCCCCCTACAATTGGCGCCGTCTGTGGGAAGCGAAGGAGATCCCTTTGAAAAACGACCATGGTGGGAGTAGACCCAATCACACCGCTTGTAGAGAAGAACCAGGCTGGTGGGGAAGGAGGCGAATCCCTTTTAGGTGCTCCAAAAAAGCATGCTGGTGGCCATAGCAAGAGGATAACAAGCAAAGATCGTCCCATGACTCTTCATGATGATCCGAAAAACAAAGAAGGTGGGACAGCCACGGAATCCACGAGAAGGAGCAGGTCCCACCACGGGATAGAATCGGTGGCACATTCGAAAAGTGCGCGCAGCAATAAGGATATCCTGGACCAGAAGAGACAGGAGATAGAGGAATACGCTCGTCTGATTAAGAGGCGAGAATACGAAATCCAACAACTCGAACGGATATGAGAACATCCGGAAGATTCCGGACCTTCACGAAGAAAGTCCAGAGGAGGAAGGCTGGCTGTGGCGAAGTATAAGAAAGTCTCTCCACGAAGAAAAAGGAGCAGGAGCCTCACCCCGAAACGGCCAAGGGCTTCTTCACGGAAAAAGAGAAGCAAGAGCAGAAGTTCCACCCCAGAAAAAGGTGGGACCAGGAAGCACCACAGGGACAGGTACGAGAGACCTGATTCCGATTGGGAGAGGCATGCTGCTAAGACTGCAAAGGAACAAGAAGAGGCAACCGTTTCTGCACGAGAAGCAGCACAGAAGGCTCTTAGCAACATAGCCTCTTCTCTTTTTGTAAAGAGATTGAAGGAGGCAAGGTTGCCAAGCAGGGTGAAGCACGGGACCTTCGTCCCATATGAGACTAATGCTAACCCCGTGGCACACATACGGCATTACCAACAGGCAATGTTCATGCATGATGGCGATGACGCGATCATGTGCAAGATGTTCCCGTCGAGTCTGGGAAAGGTGGCCTTATCTTGGTTCCATAAATTGGAGTCGAACACCATACGAGGATGGAGGCAGTTAGCCGAAGAATTCACTGCCCGGTTCCTAACTAGCAGAAAACCGCCTAAGACTTTCGAAAGCCTCTCAATTATGTGTGGGCACACGCCCCTGAAAATCCCCGCATTTTCGGCGTGCGGGGGTTAGGTTTGCGCCCTTTTTGTTTGAAAGCATGACGAAATGCCGTTTTGAGAGAGTCGCCACCCGGGTTTTGCGGAAAACACCCAAGAAATCGATTTGAAAACGTTTTTGTTCACGCTTGTTTGATTTGAAAAGGCTTGTAGACTGGACCGTCGTTACCTTCGATATCTGAGGTTCGGGAGCCAGGTTACGAGAGGGGAAGGGTTTTATGGCACCCCTCTCGCCCAATCCAAGATCGGTCTCTACTTAGGCATTTTGTAAAACATTTGCATTTTTCTCTCTTTTAATCATTTATTCAGCCAGTTAGGGCGGGGGAACAGTTAATGGGGATTGACAAATGACAAATTGTATTTATGTGGCAAAATGTAATGTATGGATTATGAACAAATGTATAATAGATTGAGAACAAGCACTTCTATGAGTGTTTTGAACAAACCGAGGCAGGCCGCTCGAGTCGTCGTGGCGCAAGTTAACGACAAGATGCAATCGATTTGACTTGCATGCCAAGACAATCATGACGCCACCCATAACTGGCGCACTTCAGTGAGCTCAAACTCACAGATCCTGCTCTCAACCCTCTGGGCTCTGGAATGGACCAGTGCACACCCAGGACAAACCACGCAGTTGATATAGCAACATATATATACAGTAGCAACAAATCGAACAGTAACAAATAGACTGAAGATCCCATAAACAGAGTGGGGGGAATTAAACAAAGGCCCGATCTAAGCTAACAAAACAAGGGCCAGCCACTGGGACTTGAAGTACTGGCGCACGCTGGTCATGGATGGCCGTGCGCCAGTTGTCAATGTATCCCAGTGCTTGGCTTCTTCTGGGTTCTGGAACAGGACCAGAAGGATCCCAGAGGCCTTACTAAGCAGTTAAAACAGATAATAAGCTACACAGTCCTAAAATATAAAAAGCAGTAAACTGATTTTTAGCATGCTTCAAGGTGATCAGAAATAAGAGAAACTGAAATGAGGATGATCAGTGATCCCCACACTAGTCCTGCCATGCAGCCATGACTGGCGCGCGCCACTAATTTTCCACTACATTGTTTTATTTGCCAGCTTTGAACTCAGGCTTGGTATTGATTACCAGCCTGGGTTCTGCTGGCTCCCCTCAGGGGTCGAAATGAATTCCAGAACAGAAGGTGGTATACCTTTGGTTTGAGATTGATGGATGGTTTGAACCTTGAGATGGATGGATGGATGAATGGAAGATGGAAATGTAGGTTGTATGACTGATCAGTGGAGTGGTGTGTTGCTTGCTTACTCTTTCAATGCAAGAAAGGAGGAGACAAGAAAACTAGAGAGAGATGAGAGAGCATTGAAGTTGTTGAACCTTGCAAATAAATGCAAGGGTGTATTTATAGATTGAGATGGAGGGCTGACTGGCCTAAGGGGCTGTTTGGGGTGGCAAGGAGAAGGAGACTCCATGCATTGAATGCATGAGACTTGCCTTGATGGAGGTGTAGAGAGAGGGGAGACCGTTCAACAATGTAATCATCGTGAGCCAGACTACGCCGTATGGCCCACAAAAGTCTCTGCAAGTGGTCCCAAAAGGTGATTTGACTGGCAATATGTGGCGTGCGCCAGAGGTAAGTGGCGCGCGCCAGTATATGGTGCTTTGATGCCCGATGACGACACGTGGCAATGTACCAGCGTGCGTCAGTTGATCACCAGCGTGCTGAAGAGTGGTTTTGCTGAGGCCATTTGGTTCTGGCTCGAAGGGTTTGAAAGGGGTTTTTGAAAGGGTTCGGGACGCTCAGAGCTCAAACACACCATCAACCTTGAGGGTTCTCGACCATTAATCATCATCGGGGAAACAAAACAAACAACAACAAAAAAAAACGCATATGAACTAGTCTGGACAGTCCAGAATGGGGTGTCTACATTATGAAACAGGGAGAGAACGAGCCGATCAGAGACTATGCCAAAAAGTATTGGGAAACTTTCAACGAGATTGAAAGCTGCAGCGAGGAGTACGCTATAGCCACGTTCAAAGCGGGTTGCTGCTCGGGGAGGCTAGGAAGTCCCGAATATGAATCCGGTGAGCACGCTGGCACACTTGATGGAACGAATTGAACAAAGATGCCAGTGAACGAGGATGATATCTGCGGGAGGATGGCGGTGGGTGCCGAGCGATCCAAGGTCTATGCAAAAAGGCGATAAGCCGAGCCCGTAACATACAAGGAAAGGAAGGAATTCGGGCAGGCCAAGAGAGAGCCGAACAGAGAAAGACCACCCCCTGATCCAAAGTCATTCTTTTCGATTACTACAGTTTGGAAGGAGCCCATCTACAGGGTTCTTTACCGAATTAAGAATCAGCCTTATTTCAAATGGCCCCAACCCCTGGGGGGGGATAAGGATGCGAAACGTGCTACGAATCAGCATTGCAGCTACCATAAGGACTGGGGTCACATGACTAAAGACTGCGAGATGTTCAAGAGGCACCTCAACGATTTGGTCTCTCGGGGCTACCTTAAAGAGTTCATCCAGGAGGATCCCAAGGATAAGGGGAAGGCCATGGAGTTGGATTACGAACAGAATCCTAAAGGAGTAATCCATATGATACATGGGTTGGCCGCGTCTTATACGAGAAATGAGGTAAGATTGCTCCAGAGACAAATCAAACACGACCAACATGTCATGAGGTTGGGAAAGAAGAGAGGACGAGAGAATGACGTAGGCAACGAAGGCCTACTCTTCTCAGACGAAGATTTGAAAGAAATCCAGGTGCCCCATAACGATGCCTTGGTCATAACCCTACGAATTGGGGAGTATGATATCGAGAGAATCCTAGTAGACTCAGGAAGCTGTACAGAGATATTATACTACGAAGCATTCAAAAGGATGGGTTTGACTCAAGCAGATTTGGAGCAGTCAAAGACACCCTTAGTGGGATTTGGAGCAGGGGCAGTTTGGCCCCTAGGGAAGATAACCCTCCCTGTCCGTGCAGGTTCAGTAGTACTGCGAACTGACTTTCTGGTTGTAGACGTCCCGTCTTCCTATAACGCGATTATAGGGAGAACTTGGTTACACGTGGCTGTTTCTTCTACTTACCACTAGATGGTGAAATTCCCAGGGTCTAATGGAATTGAAAAGATCAGGGGTAACCAAAAGGCGGCACGGCAGTGTTTAATCTCAATCATCAAGAAAATGCCAAAGGCCCATAACGTCCATACAGTAGAAGTACCTGATCAACCGACTATCGAGGACGTCGGGAGGAATCCAGCGGAGAAAGTGGTGGAAGGCCTGAAGAAAGTACAGATCAACAAGACTGATCCGGAGAGGTATTTTCTGATTGGGGAGTCACTAACAGAAACGGAAGAAGCCGAATTGGTGAGTTTCCTAAATGAACACGTCGATGTTTTCGCATGGGTACCAGAGGAGGTGCCTGGAGTATATGCAGATGTGATCTGCCACCACTTAAACGTGGACCCCCAACATAAGCCAGTGATCCAAAAAAAGAGAAGGGCAGCTACTCAACACGTCGATGCTGTCATCGAAGAGGTGGATCGCCTGATGGAAGCCAAGGCAATACGAGAAGTTTATTATCCGGAATGGCTGTCCAACACTGTAGTAGTGAAGAAGAAGAATGGGAAATGGCGTGTCTGTGTAGACTTCACAGACTTGAATAAAGCGTGTCCCAAAGACAGCTTCCCTCTCCCAAGGATAGATCAGTTGGTTGATGCAACTGCTGGATATGAGCGGATGAGTTTCCTCGACGCATATCGAGGATATCATCAGATCGCCATGTATGGGTTGGATCAAGAGAAAACATCTTTTATCACGCCACGGGGGTTGTATTGTTATACTATAATGCCTTTTGGATTGAGGAATGCAGGGGCAACATATCAAAGGCTGGCAACCATTATGTTCAAGAAGTTGCTTGGCAGGATTATGGAGGTCTACATAGACGATATGGTTGTGAAAAGCGAAGCCAAACATGGTCACATAGCAGACCTCAAAAAGGCCTTCGAAATCCTGAGGAAGTACAAGTTAAAGCTCAACGCCTCGAAGTGCGCGTTCGGAGTGGGCTCTGGAAAGTTTCTAGGCCACTTGGTGACCATAAGAGGGATCGAGGCAAATCCTGACCAGATAGCAGCCTTGCAGGGGCTACAGAGCCCTGGGACAACGAGAGAAGTCCAATGGCTGAGTGGAATGGCTGCAGCTCTTAACCGGTTCATTAGCCGTTCAAGCGACAAATGCAGGCCGTTCTTTCAATTGTTGAAAAAAAGAGAGGGATTCGAGTGGGGAGCAGAATGCGAGCAGGCATTCCAGACTTAAAGAAATACCTGGCCTTTGCCCCGCTCCTATCAACCCCAGAACCAGGAGAGACCTTGGTGTTGTACTTGGCGGTTTCTGAGCATGCAGTGAGTGCAGTTCTGTTAAGGGATAAGGAGGCTGAGCAAATTCTAGTTTACTATGTGAGTAAGACGCTGTTGGACGCAGAAACAAGGTATATGCCCCTTGAAAAACTCGTCCTTGCTTTAAGGACAGCCACAAGGAAATTACCCCACTACTTCCAGAGCCACAAGGTGGTAGTCTACACTGAATATCCACTGAAGTCTCTGCTACGAAAAGCAGACTTCTCGGGAAGGATCTCCACCTGGTCCGTTGAGTTGAGCCAGTACGACATCGATTATCAACCACGCACCGCGATTAAAGGCCAAGTGTTGGCTGATTTTGTAGCAGAGTTTTCTCCTTCTGTAGCACCCCAGCCTCCTACGAGGAAGGAGCGCCGAACGGGGATCTCGAACAAAAGAAGTGAGGTATCAGCCGAACAGAACGCCGAGGAGTGGAAGTTATTTGTCGACGGCTCGGCGTGTAACTCCAGTTCTGGTGCTGGCATCGTCCTGTTCCCTCTCTAGGGAGTCATGATAGAGCTCTCTATCCGGCTGGGATTCAGCGCTTCAAACAACGTGGCAGAATATGAGGCACTCTTGATCGGCCTTAAAAATGCAAAAACTTTGGGGGCGAAAAAGGTAAGGGTCTACTGCGACTCGCAATTGGTGGTACGTCAACTGTCCGGGGAATACGAGACCCGGAGTGAGAAAATGACGGTTTACGTGGAAGCAGCTAAAGACCTACTCGACACCTTCGAAAAGGTTTACATTGAACAGATAAGCTCCAGGAAAAATTCCCATGCGGATTCCTTGGCTTGGTTGGCTGCAGCCGTACCCACAGAATTCAGGAGGAAGGTAGCAGTGGATTACCTGACCCAGCCGAGCATTGGCCAGAGTGTTGAAATGGTCCTGGACGTAAACTAGGGGCTAAGTTGGATGGATCCAATTGTGGGATTCCTACGAGACGGGACACTTCCTGCTGACAAAAAGGAGGCCCACAAAATCAGAACCAAGTCCGCTAGGTTCTGGCTGTCCCCAGAAGGAAAGCTATATAGAAAGTCCTTTACTGGACCATACCTGCTCTGCGTGCACCCTAAGATGGTGCAGAAGTTCCTCCGCGAGATTTATGAGGGAACATGTGGGAGCCATGCTGGGGGCAGGTCCATCGCCCACCGAGCAATCATGCAGGGGTACTGGTGGCCACATATGCAGGAAGATGCAAAGGTTTATGTAAAGATTTGTGAGAAGTGCCAAAAGTTCTCACCGATGATTAGAACACTAGCCAAAGATTTGGTGCCCTTGACTAGTCCATGGCCATTTGCTCAATGGGGGATGGACATCGTTGGTCTACTTCACAAGGCTATTGGGAATCGAAAATTCCTGCTGGTAGCAACGGACTACTTCACGAAATGGATTGAAGCTGAGCCTTTGGCTAAAATTACTGAACCTATGATAGAGAGGTTTGTCTGGAAGAGTATCATTACCCGTTTCGGGGTCCCTTATTCTTTGGTCACTGACAATGGGTCGCTGTTTCAAAAGAAGTTCAAGGCTTTCTGTGCCCAGTATGGAATAAGAAATTATTATTCAACCCCTGCTTACCCTCAGAGTAATGGGCAAGCAGAGGCATCCAATAAAACCATTCTGGATGGGATCAAGAAGAGGCTGGATAAAGCAAATGGCAAGTGGCCTGATGAGTTGCCACTGGTGCTGTGGGCGCACCGAACAACCCCTAGGAGGTCTACGGGAGAGACCCTTATTCTTTGGCTTATGGAACAAAGGCAGTCATTCCATTGGAAGTTGGCCTTCCTACTAACAGGACTGCGTTGGTCGAAAGTGGAGGGAATGACAGGGCTCTTGCAATCGAGCTCAACCTTGCCGAGGAAAGGAGAGAAAGGGCCCTGGTACATCTGGCCTCTTATCAGGAATAGTTAATGAAGGGCTACAATAAGCATGTCCACCCACGCGAGTTTGGTGTTGGAGACCTTGTACTTCGAAAGGTGCTCGGTAACACCAAGGTGGCCAACGAGGGCAAATTGGGGGCTAACTGGGAAAGCCCGTATCGAGTTACTGAGATTGTGGGCATTGGGGCTTACCGTTTGGCAAACTTGGATGGGAACCTAGTGCCACGGCCATGGAATGTCCCCAACTTCAGGAAGTTCTTTGTTTGAGAGACTTCAATTTTATGTTACCATTCTGTGTTAGGATTGAGTGATTATGTGGGAATTATGAATAAAACTCCCATATGTTTCATTTTTTAGTTGCATGGGGTACGCGTAACGACCCCTTGAGTTTCTGGGATTATGAATAAAACTCTATTTTTCTAAAATAATGATCTAGTAGCAGTTTTGTTTTTAACACATGTTTGTATTTAAATACGAATAATGGCCTTCCAATCCCTTTCTTCGTATTGGGGAGCAGGGAATGGGTACGAATATATTCAATTATCTATGCATGAAAAAGCTTTAACATACGAAAGTACGAGATACTCATGAATTACGTATGAATATAAAACTCACAAGTACGAAACACTTGTATTAAAAATTCCCAAGTACGAAAAACTTGTATTCACAGGTATGAAATACTTGTATTGAAAGGTACAAGCACGAAATACTTGTACTGATTTACCAAGTCTGAAACACTTGGGATGGCATACGAGAAAATGCAAATCATAGAATTACCACATCTGAAATACTTGGGTACAACAGTACGTGATACTTAATTTTATACAAGTACGAAACACTTGTATTAACACTTACAAGTATGAAATACTTGGGTAACAACAAACGTGATTATAAAACGAACATACAAGTGCGAATACACTCAGTATATGAAAAATTTATTCAAGTATGAGAAACTTTGCTAAGTACGAGACATTTAGCACTTAAAGTCCGTGATACTTAATATTATTTAAGCATGAGAAACTTAAATAAAAACGTACGAGAAACGTAACGAAGTTACGTTTGTATCTAAATATGAGAAATTTAGATAAACATATGCATCTGATCATATGCATTCAAATAGACATAAATAAAAGATACGAGATATCATAAACGGTTCCTGGCCACGAAGGGCCGAGCAAATTCACCAGGCCTCGAAATAGCCATCGGAAATCCAAAAGTGTTATGCCACGATAGGGCCCAATACCTGTGTTATCAAAGTCAAAATTGTACGGATGCCGCGCAGGGCCAAATACCACGGTCACGCAGACCTGTCAAAATGATGCCAAAGTATTTGAGGAGATAAAATCAAAACAAACTTACCAAATCTAGTCCAGATTTTGGACTTCAGGTTGGGTGTTGTCTGAAACCTCTATGCTTGTTCCAGTCTCAATATTACCTTCAGTGGCTTGCCCCTCCAAATTACCTGGCTCTCGTGTTGTTGCCTACACACTAGCCTCCCCAAGGTTGGCAACTTGCTACTCCGTCTGAACTTCCAAAGCCTCCATCTCAACATTCTCATTCGCCTCAGCAAAGTTATCGATCTGCTGGTCCACATCATCTGCCAGAGTTTCATCTGGAATTTGAGATGCAGCTGCACGGCGGCTGGGTAGATCATTCTCTACCCACAAAGGGCAGTCGTCGATCTTGATCAAGCAACTCTCCCAGCCGGCTGCCCAGATTTGGTCTTGGATGGCTGGCATTTGACCCACATAGTCTGCAGTGGCAGCATCGAACCCCTTCTGGTACCCATCCTCAAAGGCATCCTTCTTGGTATTGTCAATCTCGGCCAACGCTTGCTTAAGACTGTCTTCGGCAGTCTCCAGCTGGCTTTTGACGTCGTTGTAATCTGACTTGGCGTTGTTCCTCTCGTTCTCTAGCCTTGTAACTGTTCGCAACAGTCTTGTGTTGTCATTTAAGAGTCTTGTTCGTTTAGACTCTGCTTCTTGGCACTTTTGGCCCAAAGCAACCATCTTTTGGATAAACTGAGATACATCAAAGAATGGATAGTGGGTTGGCATCCCAAAAATCAAATAAAATTTAAATAAACAAGACATGATTACCTTGATACCACTAATGAGACCAGTGGATATCAGCGGATCAGACGGAGATGAAGACTCCTTCTGCATATCAACAGGCAACAATAAGCCCTGTGAAAGGGCTACCGCAGTTTCCGAGGAGCTGGCGCTGTCCCCGACGTTGACCGGACGATCACCTCTTACGAGAAGAGGGGTCCAGGCCTCAGAGGTAACTTGAGTATGTTGGGAAGGGCTTTCTGAAACATGTACGTCAGCCTGCGGAGCTGAAGCCCCAGCATCTTGAAGTCTGGACCGTTTGTCCCGATGAGCCTCAGCAGCTTCAAGAGAACTGTCGTGTTCTCGAGGAGACGAGGAGGATCGTCCTGAACCCCCCCTGGTACGACGAGGTGGTGGTGGAGGGTTACCAGTTGATGCCACCCTACTAGTGGCACCACGCCCTCGTGCAGAAACAGTAAGCAGAGAGCTGAGGTTGAGGGGTTGACGAGACATAGTACCTGAGGATGGAGGAGATGCGGAATATCCAGATGAAGAGGACTGACTGGTATCACGATTGATAACCAGTGGTTCTGACTGTCTTTGTAAGGCAGGCCGTCTTTGAGATGACCTTCTGTTCACCACGCGCGTTAAAGGCACACCTTCAGGGATTTGAATTTCTCCTGGCTGTCCGGCAATGGTCACCCCAGTGCTGAACCTTGCGCTTCTAGGCTGGGGAGCAGTCGATGCTGATGCAGCACTGGTGCTTGGGTTGGCAAGCCGCCTGTCAATAAAGCCTTTGTAGGCAGGCTTGTAGCCTAACAAAACACTTGCATCTTGACCCCGACCAGCTGTTATAGTTCCTGGCACGCCTGTGTATCTGAGAACCCTGTTTATTATCGCTGTTCGGACGTTGCTAGGTTCTCGTCTAGGACGACTGTTTGCGTTATCCGCTGCATGTTTAAGAGTAAATACAGATTAAAAATATGGAAACGCTACGAAATGGCAAAAAGTTAAAAGTCACGAAGCAGATTAGGAGCATACGTGGGAAGCCCCATGCGTGGGGGCAATTGAAGCCCACCACTTGGCCATCTTCCCCCAGTGGCTCGAAGGCTCCAGTAACGTAGAGGAAGTCCATTTCATGATCTCGAGTAGAGTCTGGCAAGTTTAGCACGAGACGCTTTTCTGTTTTTCGTACTTTGAGATAGTACGTATTATACTCGCGGTTCAGCACGATGCTGTACCACCACTGGATATCCCAAAGTCCTAGCTGGGTTCCTAAAATCCTATTCAGGGCCACGACCCCCATTACTAACCTAAAAACGTTTGTTGAAACTTGCATGGGAGTGAGACGGTAAAAACTGAGAACACGACGAAGAAGTGGGTCTAAAGGGAAGCGAACCCCACCTTCAACAATGGCTACAATGGGAATACACGTTCTCTCCCATGTGGCCACATTCCTATCTGCGCCTAAAGGGGCGAGTTCGAGACTCACGGTCTCTGGGACATGGTATTAAGTCCTGAAGGCTGCCATTGCAGCCGGGGTTTCACAAAGTTTCCTAAATTTACCGGGCTTGGGGCCGCTATCACCCTCGTTCGCCATCAAAGCACTCGAAGAACAGTAAAAACAAGAAATGGGTATGATTGAAACCCTTCAAATGAGAAGAGTTCTAGGGACGAATCCCCAGATTGTAATTCAAAAAAGGGATAAGAACGAGAGTCTTACGAAGATTTTGTGGAGTTCTTTCTTCTTCAGTACAGTCGATTTTTGCAGGCGGCGGCGATGGCAGTCTCGAGGGGATGAGTTTTTCGCCTGGTTTTTAGAGAGAGGAAGGACGAAAGTTTGGATCTCTGAAAAAGATCCCTTTTTGGGATAAAGGGAAAGAGACGGAGACGAATCGTCTCCCCTCACACCGTTACATAGAAAGTGACGGAAGGTGGGTTATGAAAAAAGGCAATCTAACGCCGTAAGTAAAGACGTCAGATCGAGTTTAAAGAGGAGCGTACGGGATACGCCACGTAGATTCCATATTTCGAGATAATATGATGGGAAGATCGCCAAAAGAAATCAAATGGTCATCAATACTATATCTGCACGGGGCATCACGAAGCTCGGCCTAAGGTTTGTTCTTTAGAGAGTTTTACCCATTGGCCCGAGCAGTTCCATTGGGCAAAACTAGGGAGCAATTGTAGGGTGATATTCCCGAACAGGCATAAATACGAGCCGAACACGTGATGTAAATTGCGTGATGAGAAAGGTGATGAAAGACACCATAATGATAAAGGCCGGCGACCCAAGTATGCGATCACGTGAGCCGTTGAATGAGAAGTGTCGCCGGGCAGTGGTTAAAAGCCGGTGACAGAAGGAGTCATTAGGACCACACGATCTGTCCGGCAATAAAGGACAGAGACATGAGATGTCTTTGGCCGAACAGGGGCATGTTTCGATAAGCACGAGGAATTGCTAGACCGGGTAAAGTGACATGAGAAGTCACAGGTCCAAGTGTGGGCTCCCGCGCCCGAAGAAGCAGCATCCTGGAGGACGCTCCGGAGGGGTCCAAGAATGGCAGTACTCAGTAAGGAAACGGAATCTGGACGAGATACCCAACGGGAATGGAATCCACGGTCCATCATGGGAAAGGTTCCTAAATGGTCTAAAAGGAAACGAGCGATTTAGGGAATGAGAATCCAAGGGATACGGGGTTTCCTATCTAGGGCAACAAGGATGCTTGGAAAGCAAGTAGCTGTGAATCTATAAATACGAGGTGAACCTAGAGGTAAAGGTACGCAATATTCGGTATTCATATTGCAGTATTCTGCTGTTAATCGAGTTTTTGATCATAAGTACGTGATACTGACTTTAGCATCGGAGGGCCTTTGCCACGAGAGGCAAATGTGCGCTCACCCCTGTCTGTTTTGCAGGCTAGGGTTCAGGCAACAAATTAGGGTTCCGACGAGGTAGCACGTGCAGCTGTTATTATTTAGTGTCGTTCTGAACACTGTCTGGAATTTTCCCCCTACAAGTCCAAAATAGGGTGTTTACAACATAAAGTTTTTACATGGTATCAGAGTGGGGCCGTTCCACCCCATATTTTAAAAAAATTACAATTCACACTCCACGATGACAGACACAGACCTCAAAACGCGGCTGCACGTGAGGGGAATGTTAAGGAAATGAATCCCACATTGCTTGGGAGTGGAATGGGTGAACACTTAATAACATATCAGATCTCTCCACTCATTGCCAATTGATTTTAAGATGGACATAAAGTTTCTACAGTAACTAGCCAGTCATAGAGCATCCACGGTGGTATAATCAAAATCAAAAGATTGCTAAGATTAGCAACATTTGCTTAAACATTGGAATAACCAACTTAGCAACTTCTTAGCAATTCATCAAATTTTGCCCCTTGGATAATCGAAACTATCAGCCTTTTGCTAATAATCAAATTTAGTTGTCTGCATATTTCCTCAATCAAGTACACAATCATTACACAAAAATCTTCTCTCCCTTCCATTTTAAACATGTTTCTAAGAAAAATATTTTTAAAAACAGTTTTTATTTTTTTGCAAACACCGTTTTTTCCAAAACTGTTTTTTTATTTGATTAAAACTATTTTTCCAAAAATAGTTTATTTCAAAACAGCTTTCTTATTAAAACTTTTTTTTTTTCAAAAATTGATCTTCTGAAAAAAAAAAAAAAACTTTTTTTCAAAAACTTTTTTCCGAAAACTATTTTTTTTAAATCAAAGTTTTCAAATAACTATTTTCTCTTTTTCTAATAACTTATTTTTATTAGTTTGAAAACTATTTAAAAAATATTGTTTTCTATGTCACAATCTCTAGATTTTTATAAGTTGAAAAAGTGATGTTGCAAGTTTAATTTGGTTATTTAATTTTGATTGTACCGTTGTGGACCTCTACATTGCTAATCTTAGCAATCCCTTAGAGCATCCACAGTGGTATAATCAAAACAAAAAGGTTTATAAAGTTAGCAACATTTGCTCAAAAAGAGCTCACATTGGAATAACCAAACTTAGAAACATTTTAGCAAGTAATCAAATTTTGGCCCTCGGATACTCAAAACTATCAACCTTTTGACAATAATCAAATTTAATTGTTTTCACATTTTCTCAATCAAGTACCCAATCATTACAAAATAACCTTCTTTCTTCCATTTTCAACATGTTTATAACCAAATACTTTTAAAAACAGTTTTTATTTTTTTGCAAAAACAGTTTTTTTACACTTTTTTTTTTATTAAAACTGATTTTCCCAAAAAAATTTTTAATAGTTGTTTTTATTAAGATTTTTTTTTTAAAAACTGTTCTTTTGAAAAAACTTTTTCTATTCAAAAACTGTTTTTTTAACTTTTCCCCGAAAACTATTTTTTTAATCAAAGTTTTCAAAAAAACAGTAAAGAAAAGTATTTTCTTAATCTCAAAACATGTATAAGGGAAGAAAATGACGTCAAAGCAAGAAAGAGATCACAGTCTCATGACCGCGTACTGTAGCTATGCTTGAATATGAGTCACTTCCACGAATTCACACTTTTTTACCTTTAATTAAACCATGGTCGAACAACTTTCTAGTGAAGAACTTGAAGAATTTCGTGATTCTGTTCTTGAAGAAACTCATGATTCAATTCTGAATTGAGAATTAAGGTGTGTTTCACTAACACAAATAAGTAGTATTTTATTTTATGAATTAAATATAATGTATTATGATCAGAGAATGACCTATTTCATATAGCAAAAAATAAAGGCTTATTTGTACGGATGGTACCTAAAGTATTTTTAAAATGTCAATTTGGTCCCCAACATACAAATCGTGTCTATTACATCCCTAACGTTTAAATTGTGTGTTTAAATGGTCCCTAGAGCTAACTCTGTCCAAATTGACTGTTAAAGACAGGGGTATTTCTGTAACTTCCTCTTTAAATAACCATCACCTTCAATCTCAAAACCCTAGACCCCTGTTTATCTTTCTCTCTTTTAAATGGGGAAAAAGTTCTAATAAAAACCAAATCCTCCAGCAATGCTCTCCTCCGTTCCCACCTCTGATCCCTAACCACCCCTACAAGCCAAACCACCCCAATCTCCATCCAACCCAATTACCCACCACCCATTCGACATAACCCCCCCAACCAAAACCATGGATCGAACCACCACCACCACCAGTATCCTTGACTCAATCGGCCAAGAAATCACCACCATCATCTCCCCGGTCTCCATCTGCATGCTCCTCATTGTCCTCCTCGTCTCCTCCCCCACACCCATCTGTTCCACTGCCACCCTCGTCTACCTCGAAACCCCCACCGACACCCCTCCCAAAAACTTATTCTTCAATCTTTGGGTTCTAATCGGGGCAGGGGAGCCTGCCTCCTCTCCTTTCCTGATTTCACTACCACCGATTAAAAATATATATTTTTTCACAGTAACCCCTCCCCAAACCCAACTAGCCTTTTATGATTAAAAGAGATTATTTTTAGAAAAAAATGAGAGCTTTCAATCTTACGGGTGTTGGATTACGTGTTGTAAACATTCAAGACTTTTAATGCTTAAGAAAATGCCCAGTATTTATGGGGTTCAATGTTTTGTAACTCCAAATCTGTTGGGAAGAACTCTCGAAACAGTAAGCTAGCTTTTGAAATCGAAAACGAAAAAATAATTGATTAGATGTTTGCACTTTGCTGTGGAGTGTTTGCATCGCCCTAACCATCTCACACGAGCAGCGGGCCGTGGCATCAAGGGCAATCCGGAGGGTGGGCTGCTGGGGGATTGTGAGTATGCAAGCCGGATGGTGGGCTGTGGCGTCAATGTTGGAATTCTAGTGTTGATCGATTTACGTTGTGCCAGGTTTGTTTATGTTTGAGATTCTTTTGTGTAAATCTATATCTGTATTAAAACTATTATGCGGAAAACAGATATAACAGGATCTTGAATTCAACACATCTCAAGAACAATAAATAACATACCTTTGTTGGCCATCGAGATTAGAAGGAACAAACCCCTTAATTAGAAACACCTTAATTCTTGGCTCACCTTCTTCTCTCAGTCTCTACTTTTCTAGAATACCCCAGTAACTTTAATTGATGAAAAAACCATAGGAATAAGGGGTGGGTATTCTACCTTTTATAGAGGAGAGAATATGGCCTTAGAGATAATTATTAAAAGACACATGGTCCATCAAGGTCTCTTTTATTATCAAGAGTTTTCCTTCATCTATAATTCTTATTAGTTATCGTAATGAACCAAATCACTTCATTGGCTTATCTGAGAGTGGAGTCCCACATGCACAAAATGTGGAGGCTAGTGGGCCACATTAATAGGAAAAAACTAACATTTACCCTCTTGGCCCATCAAGCCGATTGTGATGCAACGTGTATTTTTTCAAAATATGCATTTTGTTTAAAACGACTCGAGTGGGCTCCACACTAAAAACTTTGACACGTGATCACGGATTTAAAACAGCCAATAGGTTCAAACCAATTCGAAACTTTAATACTGTGATTAATTCAAACCAGCAAAGTGAGTTATAGCGGTTGTATAGCACCATGCCATATTCCCTTCTATGCACCACACCATTGATAACATTCACTAACCAAGTCCATAATAGGAAAAATATCATTATTTAGGCTGTAATGCCTATAGCCCCTGTAATTTGTCTTGTCAAGGCATTTCCTGTTAAACATAATCCAAAATAATATGTGCACGCATAATTGGAAAAAGGAAAATCAGAAACAAACTTTTATTTGCGCTAAATAGTGTCAATAACAATAAGCACTCAACTACTAATATCTAGGATTGCTCAAAAGACCCATCCTAATAACATTGTAGGGGGAAAATTCCGGACAGTGTTCAGAACGACACTGAATGATAACAGCTGCACGTGCTACCTCGCCGGAACCCTAATTTGCTGCCTGCACCTTAGCCTGCAAAACAGACAGGGGTGAGCGCACCTTTGCCTCTCGTGGCAAAGGCCCTCCGATGCTAAAGTCAGTATCACGTACTTATGATCAAAAACTCGATTAACAACAGAATACTGCAATATGAATACGGAATATTGCGTACCTTTACCTCTGAGTTTACCTCGTATTTATAGACCCATGTCTACTTGCTGTGCAAGCCATCTTGCTGCCGTAAGTTTCCTTTCTCGTAAAGGGAGCCCAGAATATCAGGGATTCTCATTTCATTAACTGCATATTTCCTTTTAGACCATTTAGGAACTCTTTCCAAGGCTGGCTGTTCATCCCATTCTCATTGGGTATCTCCTCCAAATCTCGTTTCCTTACTGAGTATTGCCATTCTTGGACCCTTCTAGAGCGTCCTCGAGAATCGTGCTCCTGTTCGGCTTGCTCATTGCCGAACAGCCCACCTGGACCAGTGACTTCATATGTCACTTACCCGGCCTAGTAATTCCTCATGTTCGTCGGAGCATGCCCCTGCGCGGGTAACTTGGACCAAAGACCTCTCGTGTCTGCGGCCTTTTTTGCCGAACAGACCGCGTAGTACTAGTTACCCCTTCTGTCACCAGTTTTAACCACTGCACGGCGGTACCCTCATTCAACAGCTCACGTGATCCCCGAACACCACATGTTCGATTACTTTTTGTGTCTGCTCGGGACTACCTCCCTACAATTGCTCACCAGCTTTGCCCAGTGGAACTGCTCGGGCCAGTGGGTAAAGCTATTTAAAGAACATACCTTAGGCCGAGCTTAGTGATGTCCCGTGCAAATATAGCACTAATGACCATTTGATTTCTTTTGGCGGTTTACCCGTCATATTATTTCGAAATATGGAGCCTACGTGGCGTATCCCGTACGCTCCTCATTAAACTCGATCTGACGTTTTTACTTACGGCGTCAGACTACATTTTTCCATAACCCTCTTTCCGTTACTTTCTATGTAACGGTGTGAGGAGAGACGGTTCACCTCCGTCTCTTTTCCTTTATCCCAAAAAGGGATCTTTTCAGAGATCCCATTTCTCGTCTCTTTCTTCTCTCTCTAAGACCAGGCGACTTACAGCCTCCTTACGACCGCCATTGCCGCCGCTTGTAAAACCAGTTGTTCTCCTGGAATTCTTTGCCAAATCCTTGTAAGATTCTCGTTCTTATCTCCTCTTTAAGCTCTAATCTGAGAATCTCGTTCTCAGATCTTCATTTTGTTTTCAAAGATTGATTCGAACCCATTTTCTGATTCTACTCCATTTGTAACCTTTTTGAACACATCCATGGCGGATGAAGGTCACAATGAACTTAAACCTGGTAAGTTTAGAAAACTCTGCGAAACCCCCGCAGCCATGGCCACCTTTAGGTCCGAGTATCATGTTCCTGACAATGTAGGGCTCGAACTCGCTCCTCTAGGTGCGAACAGAGAGGATAGTTCATGGGATAGAATTTATATCCCAATCGTAGCCATAGTTGAGGGCGGAGTCCGATTCCCCCTTCACCCCTTACTTCGTCGAGTCTTGAATTGGTATAAACTTACTCCCATGCAAGTTTCATCCAACGTTTTTAGGCTCGTAATGGGAATGGTAGCTCTAAATGAAATTCTGGGAACAGAACTGGGAATTTGGGAGTTACAATGGTGGTATAGCATTATACTCAACCGTGAGTACAACACCTATTATTTTAAAGTTAGGAAGGTAGACAAGCGTTTCGTGCTGAATCTTCCAGACTCCGCTCGGGATCATGAGATTGACTTTCTATACGTCACTGGAGCCTATGAGCCACAAGGGGAAGACGGTCAGGTGGTGGGCTTTCATTGCCCCCACGTATGGGGCCACCCACGTATGCTCCCAAATTTTCTCTTTTACTTTCTGTACTTCCAAACTTTAGTCAAGGTTGTATCTTTGTGTAACCCTTTCCTTCGTTCTGTTTTGCAGCAACAAACGCAAACAAAAGGCCAAGCAGGGAGCCAAGTTATGTCCGTACAGAGGACATCAACAAAGTCTTAAAATACTAGGGGGTGCCGGGCACGCAAACCGCTGGGCGAGGTCGTGACGCCAATTACTTAGGATACGACCCACCTACAAGGGGTTTATCGACGTAAGATTATCCACCCCATGCACAGATGGTGCTTCTACTTCTGCGCCCAGACAAGGAGTAATAGACGCAGCTCGGGGTCACCGTGAGCCGGCAGCCGTGAAAGGTGCCCATCTCGGAAGGATTCCTTGCCTCGCTTAAGGTTCAAGGTCACAACTGCATCGAGCAATCAGTTCTTGATAGAGACACCAGCCAATCTACATCACAGGATATTCTCCTTCCCCCATACTCCGAAATGACTACTCGTCAAACGGTAAATCTCAACACTCTCCTCATTGTTTCCTCACGTGGCCGTGGTGCCACTGGTGGGCAGCATCCACTGGCCAAGCTTCACCTCCTCCGAGGCGCACCAGAGGGGTTCAGTCCGTGCATCCTCTTCCCCACGGGAAAGAGATGTTTCTTGGAAGCCGAGGATGCTCATAGGGACAAACGCTCCCGAGATCAATCTGCCGAAGACGCGACAGGTCAAGCCGATGTGTCGCTTAACCAACCTCAGCCTGTCAACACCCAGCCCCCTCCTCAAATCTGGGCTCCTACTCTCACCCGAGGTGATAGGGCCGTGCATGTCGGGGATAGTGCCAGCTCTTCGGAGACGGCAATGGCCCTCGCACAAGCTCTGCTTTTACCTGTTGACATGCAAAAAGAGTCTTCATTTCCGTCAGACAGGGTGCTTTCCACTGGGCTCGTCAGTGGTATAAAGGTACGTCTAGTCATCTCGTGACTTGCATTCTTTCTTTAAATGAGTACCTAATCCTAGATATTCACTCTGTATTCCTTTTTGCTGTAGTTTATTCAAAAAATGGTCACCCTTGGTCAAAAACTGCAAGAAGTAGAGGCTGAACGGAACAACCTCCTGAACGACAACACTAGGTTGCTCCGTACAGTGACTAGACTAGAAAGGGAGAGGGATAATGCCAAGACTGACTATCTTGATGCAAAGGAGAGGATGAAGACTGCTGAAGGCAATCTCAAGCAGGCTCTGGCTGAGATTGATACCACAAAGAAAGAAGCCTTCGATGCTGGGTACGAGAAAGGTTTTGATGCTGCCACAGCAGATTACGTGGGTCAGATGCCAGCCATTCAAGACCAAATCTGGGCAGCCGGCTGGGAGGCCTGTTTGATCAAAATGGGAGCTGCAGATGACTGCCCTTTATGGGTAAACAATGACCTACCCAGTCGCCGTGCAGCTGCATCCCAAGCCCCAGATGAAGCTCTGGCAGATGACGTGGACCAACAGATTGATGACTTTGCTGATGCGGATGAGAATGTTGAGATGGAGACCTTGGAGGTTCAGACGGAGCTGCAAGTTGCCAATCTTGGGGAGGTCGATGTGCAGGCAACAACACAAGATCCAGGTAACTTGGAGGGGCAAGCTACTGAAGGCAATACTGAGATTGGAACACGCACAGAGGTTCCAGACAATACTCAACCAGAAGTCCAGAATCTGGACTAGACTCGGTAAGTGTGTTTTTTATTTAACCTCCTTAAACACTTTGGCATCATGTTTGACAGGTCCTGCGTGACCGTGGTATTTTGGCCCTGCGTGGCATCAGTTTACTTTAATCTTTGATGATACAGGTATTCGGCCCTGTGTGGCAAAAAACACTTTGCTCTTTGGTGGCCATTTCGAGGCCTTTATTTATTTTGCTCGGCCCTTCGTGGCTGGATAGTTGCTGGTGGTATCTCGTACCTTGTTTATGTACGTCATACGTAGTTATGATCAGATTCGTATGTCTATCTGTGTTTTTTGGAATCTACTAAGTATTTCATACTTGGAAATGCCTAAGTCTCTCGTGCTTAGTCTGTCTAAATATTTCATTATGTTTTTTTTTTGTTCAAGTATTTTGTACTTGGCATGTCTAAGTATCCTCGTACTTAAGTATTTGTTAAGTGTCACGTACGTAAACAATTGCTAAGTATCTCGTACTTACATAATATTCAAGTTTCTCATACTTAAATAAGTATTTATATACTAAGTGTATTTGTACTTGTATATTTTTGAGTATCACGTACCCTTATTCCCAAGTGTTTCGTACTTGTGAATTTTAATACAAGTGTTTCGTACTCGTGAACAAGTGTTTCATACTTGTGAATTGTAATACAAGTATTTCGTACTTGTGAATTCTAATACAAGTATTATAAGTTTTTCGTACTTAAATAATTCTTAAGTATCTCGTATGTACTGAGTTCATTCGTACCCATTCCCTGCTCCCCAATACGAAGAAGGGGAAGATAGAGCCATTATTCGTATTTATAGATCAAAACAATCCATAAGTAAATAGAATTTCTGAAAAAGTCAATATATTGCAAAAGACATGATTTTATTCTTAATCCTAAAAACTCAAGGGGTCGTTACGCGTACCCATGCAACTAAAACAGGAAACACAAGGGAATTGTATTCATAATTCCCACACAATCACAATTCTAAAACAAAATAAAAAGTAAATTGAAGTCTTTTAAACAAAGAACTTCCTCAGGTTGTGGACATTCCAGGGCCGTGGCACTGGGTTCCCGTCCAAGTCTGCCAAACGATAGGCCCCAATACCTACAACCTCGGTAACTCGATATGGGCCTTCCCAATTGGCCCCCAACTTGCCCTCGTTGGCCACCTTGGTGTTGCCGAGCACCTTGCAGAGCACAAGGTCTCCAACACCGAACTCGCGAGGGTGGACATGCTTGTTGTAGTTTTTCATCAACTGCTCCTGGTAGGAGGCCAAATGCACCAGGGCTCTTTCTCTTCTTTCCTCAGCAAGGTCGAGCTCAATTTCAAGAGCCCTGTCATTTCCCCCACTCTCGACTAAAGCTGTTCTGTTAGTAGGAAGGCCAACTTCCAATAGAATAACTGCCTCTGTTCCATAAGCCAAAGAATAGGGGGTCTCTCCCGTAGACCTCCTAGGCGTTGTCCGGTGTGCCCAGAGCACCAATGGCAGCTCATCAGGCCACTTGCCCTTTGCCTTATCCAACCTTTTCTTAATCCCATCCAGAATGGTTTTATTGGATGCCTCTGCTTGCCCATTACTCTGGGGGTAAGCAGGGGTTGAATAATAATTTCTTATTCCATATTGGGCACAGAAAGCCTTGAACTTCTTTTGAAACTGCGACCCATTATCAGTGACCAAAGAATAAGGGACCCCGAAACGGGTAATGATACTTTTCCAGACAAACCTCTCTAGCATAGGTTCAGTAATTTTAGCCAAAGGCTCAGCTTCAATCCATTTCGTGAAGTAGTCTGTTGCTACCATCAGGAATTTTCGGTTCCCAGTAGCCTTGTGAAGTGGACCAACGATGTCCATCCCCCATTGAGCAAATGGCCATGGATTAGTCAAGGGCACCAGATCTTCGGCTGGTGTTCTAATCATCGGTGAGAACTTCTGGCATTTCTCACAAATCTTTACATAAACCTTTGCGTCTTCCTGCATATGTGGCCACCAGTACCCCTGCGTGATTGCTCGGTGGGCGATGGACTTGCCCCCAGTATGGCTCCCACATGTTCCCTCATGAATCTCGCGGAGGAACTTCTGCACCATCTCGGGGTGCACGCAGAGCAGGTATGGTCCTGTAAAGGACTTTCTATATAGCTTTCCTTCTGGGGATAGCCAGAACCTAGCAGACTTGGTTCTGATTTTGTGGGCCTCCCTTTTGTCAGTAGGAAGTGTCCTGTCTCATAGGAATCCCACAATTGGATCCATCCAACTTGGCCCCTGGTTTACGTCCAGGACCATTTCAACACTCTGGCCAATGCTCGGCTGGGTCAGGTAATCCACTGCTACCTTCCTCCTGAATTCTGTGGGTACGGCTGCAGCCAACCAAGCCAAGGAATCCGCATGGGAATTTTGCCCGGAGCTTATCTGTTCAATGTAAACCTTTTCGAAGCTGTCGAGCAGGTCTTTAGCTGCTTCCACGTAGGCCACCATTTTCTCACTCCGGGTCTCGTATTCCCCGGACAGTTGCCGTACCATCAATTGTGAGTCGCAGTAGACCCTGACCCTTTTCGCCCCCAAAGTTTTTGCATTTTTAAGGCCGATCAAGAGAGCTTCATATTCTGCCACGTTGTTCGAAGCGCTGAATCCAAGCCGAACAGAGAGTTCTATCATGACTCCCTGGGGTGGGAACAGGACGATGCCAGCACCAGAACCGGAACTACACGCCGAGCCGTCGACAAACAACTTCCATTCCTCGGCGTTCTGTTCGGCTGATACCTCACTTCTTTTGTTCGAAGTCCCCGTTCGGTGCTCCTTCCTCGTAGAAGGCTGGGGTGCTACGGAAGGAGAAAACTCTGCTACGAAATCAGCCAACACCTGGCCTTTAATCGCGGTGTGCGGTTGATAATCGATGTAAATCGGCTCAACTCAACGGACGGTGGAGATCTTTCTGAGCTTCCCGTAGCAGAGACTTCAGTGGATATTCGGTGTAGACTACCACCTTGTGGCTCGGAAGTAGTGGGGTAATTTTCTTGTGGTCGTTCTTAAAGCAAGGGCGAGTTTTTCAAGGGCGGATACCTCGTTTCAAGGCGTCCAACAAATCTTACTCACATAGTAAATGGAATTTGCTCAGCCTCCTTATCCCTTAATAGAACCGCACTTACTGCTCAGAAACCGCCAAGTACAACACCAAGGTCTCTCCTGGTTCTGGGGTTGATAGGAGCGGGGCAGAAGCTAGGTATTTCTTTAAGTCCTGGAAAGCCTGCTCACATTCTGCTCCCCACTCGAATCCTTCTCTTTTCTTCAACAATTGAAAGAACGGTCTGCATTTGTCGCTCGAACGGCTAATGAATCGGTTAAGAGCTACAGCCATTCCAGTCAGTCTCTGGACTTCTCTCGTTGTCCTAGGGCTCTGTAGCCCCTGCAAGGCTGCTATCTGGTCAGGATTTGCCTCGATCCCTCTTATGGTCACCAAGTGGCCTAGAAACTTTCCAGAGCCCACTCCGAACGCGCACTTCGAGGCGTTGAGCTTTAACTTGTACTTCCTCAGGATTTCAAAGGCCTCTTTGAGGTCCGCTATGTGACCATGTTTGGCTTCGCTTTTCACAACCATGTCGTCTATGTAGACCTCCATAGTCCTGCCAAGCAACTTCTTGAACATAATGGTTGCCAGCCTTTGATATGTTGCCCCTGCATTCCTCAATCCAAAAGGCATTACAGTATAACAGTACAACCCCCGTGGCGTGATAAAAGATGTTTTCTCTTGATCCGGCCCATACATGGCGATCTGATGATATCCTCGATATGCGTCGAGGAAACTCATCCGCTCGTATCCAGCAGTTGCATCAACCAACTGATCTATCCTTGGGAGAGGGAAGCTGTCTTTGGGACACACTTTATTCAAGTCTGTGAAGTCTACACAGACACGCCATTTCCCATTCTTCTTCTTCACTACTACAGTGTTGGACAGCCATTCTGGATAATAAACTTCTCGTATTGCCTGGGCTTCCAGCAGGCGATCCACCTCTTCGATGACAGCATCGACGTGTTGGGTGGCTGCCTCTCTTTTTTTGGATCACTGGCTTATGTTGGGGGTCCACGTTTAAGTGGTGGCAGATCACATCTGCATCTACTCCAGGCATCTCCTCTGGTACTCATGCGAAAACATCGACGTGTTCGTTTAGGAAACTCACCAATTCGGCTTTTTCCGTTTCTGTTAGTGACTCCCCAATCAGAAAATACCTCTCCGGATCAGTCTCGTTGATCTGTACTTTCTTTAGGCCTTCCACCACTTTCTCCGCTGGATTCCTCCCGACGTCCTCGATAGTCGGTTGATCAGGTACCTCCACTGTATGGACGTTATGGGCCTTTGGCATTTTCTTGATGATTGAGATTAAACACTGCTGTGCCGCCTTTTGGTTACCCCTGATCTTTTCAATTCCATTAGACCCTGGGAATTTCACCATCTGGTGGTAAGTAGAAGAAACAGCCCTCATCTTGTGTAACCAAGTTCTCCCTATAATCGCGTTATAGGAAGACGGGACGTCTACAACCAGAAAGTCAGTTCGCAGTACTATTGAACCTGCACGGACAGGGAGGGTTATCTTCCCTAGGGGCCAAACTACCCCTGCTCCAAATCCCACTAAGGGTGTCTTTGACTGCTCCAAATCTCCTTGAGTCAAACCCATCCTTTTGAATGCTTCGAAGTACAATATCTCTGTACAGCTTCCTGAGTCTACTAGGATTCTCTCGATATCATACTCCCCAATTCGTAGGGTTATGACCAAGGCATCGTTATGGGGCACCTGGACTTCTTTCAAATCTTCGTCTGAGAAGACTAGGCCTTCGTTGCCTACGTCATTCTCTCGTCCTCTCTTCCTTCCCAACCTCATGACATGTTGGTCGTGTTTGATTTGTCTCTGGAGCAACCTTACCTCATTTCTCGTATAAGGCGTGGCCAACCCATGTATCATATGGATTACTCCTTTAGGATTCTGTTCGTAATCCAACTCCATGGCCTTCCCCTTATCCTTGGGATCCTCCTGGATGAACTCTTTAAGGTAGCCCCGAGAGACCAAATCGTCAAGGTGCCTTTTGAACATCTCGCAGTCTTCAGTCATGTGACCCCAGTCCTTATGGTAGCTGCAATGCTGATTCGTAGCACGTTTCGCATCCTTATCCCCCCCCAGGGGTTGGGGCCATTTGAAATAAGGCTGATTCTTAATTCGGTAAAGAACCCTATAGATGGGCTCCTTCCAAACTGTAGTAATCGAAAAGAATGACTTTGGATCAGGGGGTGGCCTTTCTCTGTTCGGCTCTCTCTTGGCCTGCCCGAATTCTTTTCTTTCCTTGTATGTTCTGGGCTCTGGCTTATCTGCCTTTTTTGCATAGACCCTGGACTGTTCGGCACCCAGCTTGCCATCCTCCCACAGTATGTCATCCTCGTTCCTGGCATGCTGTTCAATTCGTTCCATCAGCTGAGCTAGCGTGCTCACCGGATTCATATTCAGGGACTTTCGTAGTTCCCCCGAACAGGCAACTCGGTTTTGAACGTGGCTATTGCGTATTCCTCGCTGCAACTTTCAATCTCGTTGAAAGTTTCCCAATACTTTTTGGCGTAGTCTCTGATCGGCTCGTTCTCTCCCTGTTTCATAATTGAGAGGCTTTCGAAAGTCTTGGGCGGTTTTCTGCTGGTTAGGAACCGGGCAGTGAATTCTTCGGCCAACTGCCTCCATCCTCGTATGGTGTTCGGCTCCAATTTATGGAACCAAGATAAGGCCACCTTTCCTAGACTCGACGGGAACATCTTGCACATGATCGCGTCATCGCCATCATGCATGAACATTGCCTGTTGGTAATGCCGTATGTGTGCCACGGGGTCAGCATTAGTTTCATATGGGACGAAGGTCCCGTGCTTCACCCTGCTTGGCAACCTTGCCTCCTTCAATCTCTTCACAAAAGGAGAAGAGGCTATGTTGCTAAGAGCCTTCCGTGCTGCTTCTCGTGCAGACACGGTTGCCTCTTCTTGTCCCTTTGCAGTCTTAGCAGCATGCCTCTCCCAATCGGAGTCAGGTCTCTCGTACCTGTCTCTGTGGTGCTTCCTGGTCCCACCTTCTTCTGGGGTGGAACTTCTGCTCTTGCTTCTTCTTTTTTGTGAAGAAGTCCTTGTCCGTTTCGGGGTGAGGCTCCTGCTCCTTTTTCTTCGTGGAGAGGCTTTCTTATACTCCGCCAGAGCCAGCCTCCCTCCTCTGGACTTTCTTCGTGAAAGTCCAGAATCTTCCGGATGTTCTCGTATCCGTTCGAGTTGTTGGATTTCGTATTCTCGCCTCTTAATCAGATGAGCGTATTCCTCTATCTCCTGTCTCTTCTGGTCCAGGATATCCTTATTGCTGCGCGCACTTTTCGAATGTGCCACCGATTCTATCCCGTGGTGGGACCTGCTCCTTCTCGTGGATTCCGTGGCTGTCCCACCTTCTTTGTTTTTCGGATCATCATGAAGAGTTATGGGATGATCTTTGCTCGTTATCCTCTTGCTATGGCCACCAGCATGCTTTTTCGGAGCACCTGGAGGGGATTCGCCTCCTTCCCCACCAGGTCCTTCTCTGCAAGCGGCGTGATTGGGTCTACTTCTACCATGGTCGTTTTTCAAAGGGATATCCTTCGTTTCCCACAGACGGCGCCAATTGTAGGGGGAAAATTCCGAACAGTGTTCAGAACGACACTGAATGATAACAGCTGCATGTAAGTGCAGAAAACGAAAAAGGTCCTTGAACAGTTCTGAACTGTAACGGCTACTTCTCACACCGCCAGAGTCAAACCTATAAAACAAACAAAAGGTGAGCGCACCTTTGCCGTCTCGTGGCAAAGGCCCTCCGATGCCAAAGTTAGTATCTCGTACTAGTGTAAACCCTAATTCTCAATAGGTAATAATCAAATAACCAGGAATTGCGTACCTTTACCTCTAGGTTTACCTCATATTTATAGACCCATGTCTACTTACTGTCCAAGCCATCTTGCTGCCCTAAGTTTCCTTTCTCGTAAAGGGAACTTAGAATATCAGGGATTCTCATTCCCATAACCGCATATTTCCTTTTAGACCTTTTAGGAACTCTTTCCAAAGCTGGCCGTTCACCCCATTCTTGGGTATCTCCTCCAGATCTTGTTTCCTTCTTTGGATATGTCTATTTGGACCATTGAGCATCTCCTGGTACCTTGTCGCATCGCTCGGCCTTCTCGTTGCGAACGCACCTTCGACCAATGATTTCTCATATCATCGACCCTTATCGCGAGACCGGTCCAACAACTACCCTTGCTCTTTGGACCATGCCCCTGCCGGGTATCTTGGACACTGGACCTCTCGTATCCCCGGCCCTTGTGCCGTTCACCTCACCGCACGGCGGATATTCCGACATATTTGTTCTGGGCCCCACGCTCCACGTGTTCGGCCACCCTTGTACCTGCCGGATTACCTCCCTACAATGGCTCCTCACTTTACTCGTTATTTTCTCTTAATATGACGAGCAAAGCTTAAACACCGAGCAAGGTTTTGCTCCTGCACCTATGTTTTTCGTACTTCGTGCAAAATCATCTTTATCCCAACCTATACGCCTCGTCGTTTGTTCTGGTCTGGCTTTTCCAGCTATCACCTTTACACGCGGCATGCTCCGTGCCGCCCGTTTTAAATGCGAGCAGACGTTTCGGGGAACGGAGCGCCCAAACGGCGTCTGGGGTGCGTTTCTCATACGTCACCCCCTTTTGCTGGGGTATACTTGGATTTTCGTCCCCAATTTCAAACCCACTTCACCTCCAAGTTCCCTCTGCAGACAGACGGCTCATCCATTCGCGCCATTGAAGCTCTGCTCGAAGTCCTCTTCTCTTCCGATATTAGGGTTCTCGTCCGCTAATTCGTAAGTTTTATTTCCCCTTTCCCTCCACTTTTCTCTTAAGTCTAGGGTTATCTCGATTGATCTAGGATCTCCTCAATCTCTTTAGGGTTTTTCCGTACCCGTCCCCCTATTAGAACTCAAACCCAGAGCTTTCGTTATGGGTCGATTTCGTAGGCACTGTGACACGCCCCAAAGAATGGCCGAGTTTAGGTCTCGCTATGAGATCCCAGACAATGTGGCCACTTCCTTGGCTGCAGAAGACGCCATTCGTGAGTGTTTTGACAACGACACTCTGCACATCCCTGTCATTGCCGTCGTTGAGGGCGGCGTTAGGTTTCCCCTGGCACCGTTACTCCGCCAGGTTCTGGCCTATTACAGACTATCCCCATGCAAGTCTCTGCCAACTTTTTCAGGGTTGTCATGGGCATCAATGCCCTGAATCAAATGCTAGGCACGTCCCTAGGCCTTCATGATATACACCACCTATACAGCATTTCCAGAACTAAGGACGCCTTAACCTACTACCTCAAGAGTAGGGATTCCAGAAAAAGGCTGGTGCTCGAACTGCCTGACTCTGCCAGAGGGGACGACGACGACTTCCTCATCGTCACAGGGAACTTCGAGCCCAGGGACGAGGACGGCAGAGTCATCGGCTTTCACGCACCCCACAGATTTGGCACGCCACGTTAGTTTCTTTTCTCGTAGAACTCTTTGCCGAGCAATTTTTCGCATTGCACCTTTCATTCACTTGTTTTCCTGACCGCCAATTTTCCTCGTATTTGCAGCCACAAACGTCAACCAGGGGCACGCCATCATCACCCCCCAGGTCCACGTCACCGACATCAACAGTGCACTTGCCTTCAACGGTCAGGGCACGTGTTTGGCAGGCCGAGCAAGGGCGGCACAGATTCTTCTCAGCTACCGGGCATCATACGGCGGATTCATCGACCGGCGAATCCGAGCAGCAGACAATCCCATTATCCCTGATCCTCCAGCCCAACAGCCCGAGCAGCGAGAAGAGAGGCGTTCTCGGACCCCTCCTCTGCCCAACGAACCAATCCAACTCGCCGAAGAAGCCTCAACCTCCTCTAGCGGTTACTCTCCGTCTCCCCCTCCTCACGAGATGCAGCAACCGATCGACCTCAGCAGCCTCCTCAATATCCCAGGGGCTGGCCGTGGACGGGGCCGCGGCACATCTCGTGGCCGCGGACGCTCTCAGAGCCCGGCGCCTTCTCATGGTCGCCGTGGCCCAGCTCAACCTGACGCCCCTCCAGGCTTCTCTCCCGAGGAAATTGAGGCCAGCCACAGGGACAAGCGTCCATGGTTGGAAGCCTCCTCTGTTGGGCAGCCCAGCTCCCAGCCTGCAGCACCTCCAACACCTCTCTGGACTCCACAGCTCACTCATGGCGGCCGGCCAGTCACGGTCCGTGACAGCGTGGAGTCTGAGGGTACAGCCCTTGCATTGTCCAGCGTTCATGCTTCCTGGGGATATGCAAAAGGAGATTGCCAGCTCCCCGGACAACCTTCTCGGCTCTTTTATGAGCCTCCAAGCCAAGGTAAAGCCATCATACCCATTTCTTCATGCTAATGGCTTCAAATTGCTTATTCCTGCCATTTGTCTAATCATGTGTCTGTCCTGGCGATACAAAAAATGGTGGCCATGGCCCAGAAACTGGGACATTCCGAGCCCCAGCGTGCCAAGCTTGCTAGTGAGAACGCAAAGCTGCAGAACACAATTGTCAGGCTAGAAAGGGAGAGAAATCAAGCTCGGGGGACGGCGGACGAGCTGAGAGGTAAGCTCGAGGGTGCTGAAGACAGCTTGAACCAGACTCTTACAGAGCTGGAGGCGAGCAAGAACGAGGCCAAGGCAGCCTACCAGCAGGGCTACAACGAGGGAATCCGTGTGGCCACTGAGAGCTATACGGACCAGATGCCTGGGATCCAGGACCAGGTATTTGAAGCTGGCTGGCTGGCTTGCCTCAGAAAATCTGGTGCCCCAGAGTCTTCTACCCTGTGGACTGAGATTGACCTTCCGAGCACCCAAGCGGCCACCGAAGAGCTGGAAGAGGTTGTGGAGGAGGAGGACAGCCTGGACAGGGAGCTCAACAACATCCCCGAGCAGCAGGGTGCTGATGAGCAAACTGGAGAAGCGACCAACACTGGCCAGAAGGAAGCTAGTGGCGGTCCGTCTGCACCTGGCACCGCTGTGGATGATGCAACAATCTCTACTGCTCCAACCTCTGCAAATGCTCCAGCCTCTACCCCTGTCATTGAGGATCTGACGATCGAAGAGTAAGTGGGACTCTTCGTAGTAAAAACATTTGAAATTTTCTTTGAATCAGTTTTTGACTGGCCCTGCGTGGCCATTGGTATTGCCCTGCGTGGCACCTGATACACTTTCAAATACTTTACTTCCCGTGTTTTTGCCCTTCGTGGCTTTTTATGCTTTGGCCCTTCGTGGCCTAAACTCCAGTTTTGCATGGCCCTTCGTGGCCTTTACCAACGCAGGTGGCCATCTCTTGGCCAAATTTCTATGTGCTAAGTGTCTTAGCCTTACGTATGCTCCCCAGGCCTTAGCTGGTCTGCTGATGTCTGCACTCTCATTTATACTGCTGCATGTTTCTCGTACCCTAATGTAAGTGTTAAGTATATTCGCAGCTTGTCTATCAACACATTTACTCATATGTATCCAGGCAGTCTTTAAAATTTTTCGAACTTGGGTATTGCTGCATGTTCATGTATGCAGCCCAAAATGTGCTCGTATTTGTACTTAGTAACCTTGGGTATATTCATCCCCAGATTGTGTGTAAATTCGTGAGGGCATGCAACCGTACAAGCTAACAAGTCTATTCATACTTGGAATTTACTCCAAACATATTCGTGTTTAAACGGTGTGCATAATCTCGTATGCCTTCCGGGCGTATTCATACCCGAGCAACCTGTCAAGTATATTCAGACTTGGCAAAATTCAGGTGTATTCATACCCGAGCAACTGCCAAGTATATTCGTACTTGGCAAAATTCAGGTGTATTCGCACTTGTTAAATCACAAGTGTATTCAGACTTGGCAAAATGCAGGTGTATTCGCACTCGAGCAAATAAACAAGTATATTCAGTACTTGGCTCAATTCAGGGTGTATTCGTACTCGAGCAAATAAACAAGTATATTCAGTACTTGGCTCAATTCAGGTGTATTCGTAACCGAGCAAATAAACAAGTATAATCGTATCTTGGCTCAATTCAGGGTGTATTCGTACCCGAGCAAATAAACAAGTATATTCGCATTTGGCTCAATTTTGATTTTGAAATATTCGAAATTCCATTTAGTTACCCTATCCCTCTGCTCCCCAATACGAAGCGAGGACTAAGAACATAGCTTGACTTCGTATTTAAAGCATAACGAAAGAATAACTCGTAAGAAACGGTGTTTGTTTACCAAAATTCGGAAATTTTATTCATAATTCAAAGAACTCAAGGGGTACGCGTGCCCCTTGCAACTAGTAAAACAAAACACAAGGGAATTTTATTCGTAATTCCCACACAATCACGATGTGCATTTTAAAACATAATAGAAACGAAATCGAAGTTCTTTACACGTAGAACTTCCTCGTTGTGAACATTCCAGGGCCTTGGTACCGGGTTCCGGTCCAGGTCTGCTAATCGATATGCCCCAATGCCAACAACCTCTGTAATTCGACACGGGCCCTCCCAATTGGCCCCCAACTTGCTCCTCGTTGGCCACTTTGGTGTTGCCGAGCACCTTTCTTAACGAAGGTCTCCAACACCAAATTCTCGTGGGTGGACACGCTTGTTGTAGCTTTTCATCACCGCTTTCAGACGGCCAAGTGCACCTGAGCTCGTTCTCTCCTCTCCTCGGCGAGGTCCAGCTCGATTTCCGGAGCTCTATCATTGCCCCCACTTTCCACCAATGTGGTCTGTTGGTCGGCAAACCAACCTCCAATGGAATAATAGCCTCTGTTCCATACGCTAGCGAATAGGGGTCTCTCCCGTAGACCTCCTAGGAGTTGTTCGGTGTGCCCACAGGACCAGTGGCAATTCGTCAGGCCACTTGCCTTTTGCTTTGTCCAACCGTCTCTTGATCCCGTCAAGTATGGTTTTGTTGGACGCCTCTGCCTGCCCATTGCTCTGAGGGTAGGCTGGCGTGGAATAGTAGTTCCTTATTCCATATTGGGCACAAAAAGCCTTGAACTTTTTCTGGAACTGTGACCCATTATCAGTGATCAGGGAATAAGGAACTCCAAATCGAGTGATGATGTTCTTCCACACGAACTTTTCTATCATGGGCTCTGTGATTTTTGCCAGTGGTTCTGCTTCAATCCACTTGGTAAAGTAGTCCGTTGCTACCAACAGGAACTTCCTGTTCCCAGTAGCCTTGTGGAGTGGACCCACGATGTCCATTCCCCACTGCGCAAACGGCCAAGGACTTGTCAAGGGCACCAGATCTTCGGCTGGTGTTCGGATCATTGGTGAGAACTTCTGACACTTCTCACAGATTTTCACATACACCTTCGCATCTTCTTGCATGTGTGGCCACCAATAACCCTGTGTGATTGCTCGGTGAGCGATGGATCTCCCACCTGCATGACTCCCACACGTTCCCTCATGTATCTCGTGGAGAAATTTCTGCACCATCTCGGGATGCACACAAAGTAGGTACGGTCCAGTGAAGGACTTCCTGTACAACTTCCCCTCTGGTGATAGCCAAAATCTTGCAGATTTCGTCTTTATTTTGTGAGCCTCTTTTTTGTCTGTGGGGAGTATCCCATCTCGTAGGAACTCCACTATTGGATCCATCCAACTTGGTCCTTGGTTCACGTCCAAGACCAATTCCACACTTCTCCCAACACTCGGCTCAGCGCAAGATAGTCCACTGCCACCTTCCTCTTGAACTCTGTTGCCACAGCCGCTGCCAACCAAGCCGGTGAGTCGTGGGCGTTCGCTCGGAGCTTATACGCTTTCGATGTGTACCTTCTCGAAGGTATCAAGCAAATCCTTGGTCGCCTTCACGTAGGTCGCCATCTTCTCATTCCGGCCTCATACTCCTCGACAAATGATTCACCACGAGTTGTGAATCACGGAATACTCGAATTCTTTTTACCTTCAAGGCTTTTGCGCTCCAGTAACCCGGCTAGAAGTGCCTCGTACTCCACCACGTTGTTTGACGCACTGAAACCTAGGCGTAACGACAACTCGATCATAACTCCTTCAGAGGGAAGAGTACCACTCCAATTCCAGATCCGGTATTGCATGCGGACCCATCAACAAAAGCTTCCATTCCAAAGGGTCCCGCCGGCGGATGCCTTTTTCTTCTCGGTTGATTGCTCAACCAACTGTCTTTCTCGTAGGAGGCAGTGGAGCAACCGTGGGAGAAAACTCGCCACGAAATCTTCCAAAACTTGCCCTTTAATCGCTGCGGCGCTGGCCGATAGTCAATATCATAATCGCTCGGCCCACCGACTGGTCGATATTCGCCCCGAAATCAGCCTTCGAGCAACGATTTCAATGGGAACTCTGTGTAAACCACCACTTTGTGACTTTGGAAGTAATGGGGCAACTTCTTAGCCGCCGTCCTCAGCGCCAGGACCAACTTCTCAAGTGGCAGATACCTCGTTTCTACGTCCAGTAACGTCTTGCTCACGTAATAGACAGGAATTTGCTCGGATCCCTTGTTCCTTAGTAAGACCGCACTTACAGCATGTTCTGACACTGCTAAGTACAAGGTCAAGGTCTCACCAAGCTCGGGAGTGGATAGGAGTGGGGCGGCCGCCAAGTACTTCTTCATGTCTTGGAATGCTTGCTCACATTCTGCTCTCCCCATTCGTAACCTTCTTTTTTCTACTGAAAGAAAGGCCTGCATTTGTCACTCGAACGACTGATGAAACTGTTAAGAGCTGCCGCCATCCTTGTTCACTGGACCTCCTTCGTGGTCCTTGGACTCGCAACTTCGCAAAGTCGTGATTTGATCGGGATTCGCCTCAACCTCTAATGGTCACCAAGTGGCCCAGGAACTTCCTAGAACTCTCCAAAGGCACATTTTGAGGCGTTGAGCTTCAGCTTATACTCTCTCAATATCTCAAAAGCTTCTTTCGGATCAGCTATGTGGTCCCGCTCTCCTTGCTTTTAACCACCATGTTGTCTATGTATACCTCCATGGTCTTGCCGAGCGATTCTTTAGCATAATCGCTTAATCTCTCGATAAGTTGCTCCAAATGCCTCGGACCAAAGCGGCATGACATCAGAATAAGACAAATTTCGCGGTGTGATAAAGGACGTCTTCTCCTGATCGGGACCGTACATAGCTATCTGGTGATATCCTCGATAAGCGTCGAGAAAACTCATACGCCCATACCCAGCTGTTGCATCCACCAGCTGATCTATCCTGGGCAGGGGAAAACTGTCTTTTGGACAGGCCTTGTTTAGATCTGTGAAGTCGACGCAAACTCGCCACTTCCCATTCTTCTTTTTCACCACTACCGTGTTAGACAACCACTCCGGGTAATACACTTCTCGGATCGCCTTTGCCTCGAGCAAGCGGTCTACCTCTTCGATGACAGCGTCCACGTGCTGTACGGCAGATCTTCTCTTCTTTTGCATCACTGGCTTGTGTTGTGGGTCTACATTCAGGTGGTGGCAAATCACGTTTGCATCCACCCCAGGCATCTCCCCTGGTACCCAAGCAAACACATCAACGTGTTCTCTGAGGAACTTCACCAACTCCTCCTCTTCTTCTTTGCACAGGTTTTCCCCGATCAGGAAATACCTTTCTGGATCATTCTCGTTGATCTGGATTTTCTTCAATCCTTCCACCACCTTCTCGGCTGGATTCCCTCCGACATCCTCGATGGTCGGTTGGTTGTCAACCTCGACGGTTTGCACTAGTTGTGCCTTGGGCGCCTTCTTGATTATAGAGACCAAGCACTGTTGGGCTGCCTTCTGGTTCCCCTTTATTCTTTCGATCCCATTGGATCCTGGAAACTTCACCATCTATGGTAAGTGGACGAATCGCCTCATCTTATGCAGCCAGGTCCTTCCTATAATCGCGTTATAGGAAGGCGGCACATCCACCACCAAAAAATCGGTTCTGAGCACCACTGTTCTGCCCGAACAAGAAGGGTTACCTTACCCAATGGCCAAATTGCTCCCGCACTAAACCCGACCAACGGGGTTACTGACTTACCAAGTCCGCCTGTGTCAATCCCAACTTCTTGAATGCATCGTAGTAGAGCACCTCGGTGCAACTTCCGAATCCACCAGGATCCTCTCTATGTCATACTCCCCACTTCGTAGGGTTATGACGGCGTCGTTGTGCGGCTTTGGACTCCTCCAGGTCCTCATCCGTGAAGACTATGCCTTCGTTGCACCCTTCCGCTTCACGCCCCCGTTTCTTTCCCAACCCATCACGTGCTGGTCGTGTTTCACCTGCCTCTGGAGTAATCTCACCTCATTTCTCGTATAAGGTGTGGCCAACCCATGTATCATATGGATTACGCCCCTTGGATTTCGCTCGTAATCCAGTTCCATCGCTTTCTCGGCGCCCTTGTGCTCCTCTTGGATAAACTCTTTCAAGTACCCACGGGAGACCAGGTCATCAAGATGCTGTTTAAACATCTCGCAATCCTCTGTCATGTGCCCCCAGTCTTTGTGGTAACTGCAGTGCTGACTCGTAGCCCTTCTTGCATCTTTGTCACCCTCCAGCCGTGGGGGCCATTTAAAGTATGGGCGGTTCTTTATTCGATAAAGAATCCGATAAATCAGTTCTTTCCAAACCGTTGTCACCGAGAAGAACGACTTCGGATCGGGGACGTGTTTTTCGGTACGACTCTCTCTTAGTCCGCCCGTGCTCCTTTCTTTCTTTGTAAGTCTTGGGTTCGGGTTTATCCGCCTTCGCGGGTCCCTTGACTTGCTCGGCACTTAGCTTGCCGTCTTCCCGTAGTATGTCATCCTCGTTCCTGGCGTCCTGCTCAATCCGCTCCATCGCTTTGCCAACGTGCTCACTGGACTCATGTTTAGGGACTTTCGCAGCTCTCCCCGAACAGGTAGCCCAGTTTTGAACGTTGCTATTGCGTACTCTTCACTGCAACTTTCAATCTCGTTGAAAGTCTCCCAATACTTCTTGGCGTAATCCCTGATCGGCTCACTCTCTCCTTGCTTCATAGCTGAGAGACTCTCAAAAGTTTTGGGTGGTTTCCGGCTCGTAAGGAACCGAGCAGTGAACTCCTCGGCCAACTGTCTCCACCCTCGTATGGTGTTCGGCCCCAACTTATGGAACCATGATAGGGCCACTTTTCCCAAACTAGATGGGAACATCTTACACATGATTGCGTCATCACCATTGTGCATAAACATCGCCTGCTGGTAATGCTGTATGTGCGCCACCGGGTCTGCATTGGTTTCGTACAGGATAAACGTCCCGTGTTTAACCCTGCTCGGCAACCTTGCCTCCTGCAATCTCTTTGCAAAAGGAGAAATTGCTATGTTGCTAAGGGCTCTCCGTGCTGCTTCTCGTGCAGACGTGGTCCCTTCCTCCGATACCTTAGCAGCCCTGGCATTATTCCTTTCCCCGAATCAGTCTCTCGCACTGTCCCCTGTGGTGCTTCTCGCCCTCCTTCCTGGGGAGGAGCTCTCGCCTCGCTTCTCCTTTTCGTGAAGTAGCCTCTCGGTCGCTTCGAGTGAGGCTCTGCTTCTTCTTTTTCGTGAAGAAGCTCTCCTGCACTCCACCATATCCAACCTTTCTTTCTGGGACTTCCTTCGTGAAAGCCCAATCCTCTCGATGTTCTCGTATCCTCTGCAATTGTTGAATCTCAAACTCTCGCCTTTTAATCAGCGAGCGTATTCTTCTATCTCCTGTCTCTTTTTGTCCAGGATATCTTCCCGGCTATGCACGCTTTTCAAACGTGCCACTGACTCCCTCTCACGGCGGGACTTACTCCTTCTCGTGGATCCGGTTGCCGTCCGTCCGTCTTTGTCTGGAGTCGCCATGGACTGCCAGGGGCGGTCCTTACTCGTGGTCCTCCGTTCGCCCGCCATCGGGTTTTCTTGGAGGATCCGACGGGGACTTCTCCCCCACCCCGCAGATTATTCGGGTCAACTGGGTCTTTGGATCTTCCTCCACCATGGTCGCTTTTTAAGGGACCTCTTTCGCTTCCCACAGACGGCGCCAATTGTAAGTGCAGGAAAACGAAAAAGGTCCTTGAACAGTTCGAACTGGAACGGCTACTTCTCACACCGCCAGAGTCAAACCTATAAAACAAACAAAAGGTGAGCGCACCTTTGCCGCCTCGTGGCAAAGGCCCTCCGATGCCAAAGTTAGTATCTCGTACTAGTGTAAACCCTAATTCTCAGTAGGTAATCAAATAACCAGGAATTGCGTGCCTTTACCTCTAGGTTTACCTCATATTTATAGACCCATGTCTACTTACTGTCCAAGCCATCTTGCTGCCCTAAGTTTCCTTTTCGTAAAGGGAACTTAGAATATCAGGGATTCTCATTCCCATAACCGCATATTTCCTTTTAGACCTTTTACGAACTCTTTCCAAAGCCGGCCGTTCACCCCATTCTCGTTGGGTATCTCCTCCAGATCTTGTTTCCCCACTGGGTATTTCTTTTCTGGACCATTCTGGAGCATCTCCTGGTACCTTGCTGCTATTGTTCGGCCTTCTTGCCGAACAGACCCTCCGGACCAATGATTTCTCATATCATCGACCCTTATCACGAGACTGGTCCAACAACTACCCTTGCTCTTTGGACCATGCCCCTGCTCGGGTATCTTGGACCTGGGACCTCTCGTATCCCCTGTCCTTGTGCCGTTCACCTCACTGCACGGCGAATATTCCGACTGTATTTGTTCTGGGCCCCACGCTCCACGTGTTCGGCCACCCCTTGTACCTGTTCGGGATTACCTCCCTACACTGCACGTGCTACCTCGCCGGAACCCTAATTTGCTGCCTGAACCTTAGCCTGCAAAACAGACAGGGGTGAGCGCACCTTTGCCTCTCGTGGCAAAGGCCCTCCGATGCTAAAGTCAGTATCACGTACTTATGATCAAAAACTCGATTAACAACAGAATACTGCAATATGAATACGAAATATTGCGTACCTTTACCTCTGGGTTTACCTCGTATTTATAGACCCATGTCTACTTGCTGTGCAAGCCATCTTGCTGCCGTAAGTTTCCCTTCTCGTAAAGGGAACCCAGAATATCAGGGATTCTCATTCCCTTAACTGCATATTTCCTTTTAGACCATTTAGGAACTCTTTCCAAGGATGGCTGTTCATCCCATTCTCATTGGGTATCTCCTCCAAATCTCGTTTCCTTACTGAGTATTGCCATTCTTGGACCCTTCTAGAGCGTCCTCGAGAATCGTGCTCCAGTTCGGCTTGCTCATTGCCGAACAGCTCACTTGGACCAGTGACTTCATATGTCACTTACCCGGCCTAGTAATTCCTCATGTTCGTCGGAGCATGCCCCTACTCGGGTAACTTGGACCAAAGACCTCTCGTGTCTGTGGTCCTTTTCGCCGAACAGACCGCCTAGTACTAGTTACCCCTTCTGTCACCAGTTTTTAACCACTGCACGACGGTACCCTCATTCAACGGCTCACGTGATCCCCGAACACCACATGTTCGATTACTTTTTGTGTCTGCTCGGGACTACCTCCCTACAAACATGTTCTTTGTATGTCTTTGGAGGCAATCCCTTTGTCAACGGATCGGCAATCATAAGAGTGGTGCTTATATTTTCAATAGACACTTGTTGTTTCTGGACTCGTTCTCTAACAACCAAGTACTTTACTTCCATGTGTTTCAAACCATTAGAGTACTTTCCATTCTTAGAGAAGAAAACTGCAGTGGAATTATCACAATAAATCTTCTTCAGTCTGGCAATTGAGTCGACAACACCAAGACCAAAAATGAAATTCCGCAACCATAACGCATGACCTGTGGCCTCAAAGCACGCCACAAACTCGGCCTCCATTGTAGATGAAGCAATAATGGATTGCTTCACACTTTCCCATGACACTGCCCCACCAGACAACAGAAAGACATAACCTGATGTAGACTTTCTGCTATCTTGACAGCCAGCAAAATCAGAGTCCGAGTATCTGATCACATCCAAATGATCCGATTTGTTATAAGTAAGCATATAGTCCTTGGTTCCTTGGAGATACCTCATAACCTTCTTCGCTGCTTTCCAATGTTCCATTCCTGGATTACTTTGATATCTGCCCAGCATCCCTACTGCAAAACTAATATCCGGACTAGTGCAAGTCTGAGCATACATCAAACTCCCTAATGCTGAAGCATATAGAATTTCATCCATTTGTTTTCTTTCCAAGTCATTCTTTGGGCACTGGATTTCATTAAATTTGTCACCCTTGACAATGGGCGCATCACTTACTGAGCAAAGCTGCATATTGAATCTCTCTAGAATTCGGTTAATATACCCCTTCTGAGACAGTCCTAGCAATCCTCGAGATCGATCTCTAAAGATCTCTATGCCAATAACATAAGCTGCCTCACCCATATCAACCATTTTAAAGTTCTTTGAGAGATATCCCTTAGTTTCATGTAATAAACCAAGGTCATTACTGGCTAACAAAATATCATCCACATATAGTACCAAAATGATAAATTTACTCCCACTGACCTTCAGATATATACATTGATCAACATCATTTTCTTTGAATCCGAAGGAGGTGATGGTATCATTAAACTTTAAGTACCATTGCCTGGAAGCTTGTTTAAGACCATATATGGATCTCTTTAATTTGCATGCCAAATGCTCTTTCCCTTTTATTGCGAATCCTTCGGGTTGCTGCATGTAAATATCTTCGTCCAAACTACCATTCAGAAAAATAGTTTTCACATCCATCTGATGCAGCTCTAAGTCATACTGAGCTACAAGGGCCAAAATGATTCTAAGCGAGTCCTTCTTTGACACAGGAGAGAAGGTCTCCTTATAGCCAATGCCTTCTTTCTGAGTGAAACCTTGGCCACAAGTCTGGCCTTAAATCGTTCGATATTGCCTTTTGCATCGCGCTTGGTCTTGAAGACCCACTTACTGCCGACTTTCCTACAATTAACAAGCAATTCAACGAGATCCCAAACTTTATTCTGGTCCATTGATTTCAACTCATCATTCATAGCGTCAAACCATTTATTAGAATCATCACTATCCATGGCTTGTGAAACCGAAACCGGGTCTTTCTTAATCCCAATGTCGAAATCCGATTCTTGTAGATACACCACATAATCATCTGAAATGGCAGACTTTCTTTCCCTCTGAGATCTTCTCATAACTGCCGGTTGTGGTGGTTCTACAATATTTTCAATGGCGGTATCCTCATGAAGTGGAGAATCATTACCTACATGTTGTTCATTCTCCTCAACTGGTTGAGGAATAACAACTTCTTGATGAGGAAGAATTGTTGGGATATCAACTCTTTCTTCATCGAAATTAACCTTTCTTGATTTCTCACTCCCACTATTTTCGCCATTCTCTATGAATTTTGCATTTTCGGTTTTAACTATTCTCGTACTATGGTTAGCACAGTAAAATTTGTACCCCTTTGACTTTTCTGGATAACCAATAAAAGATCCAGAAATTGTTCGAGAATTTAACTTTTCTCTTGTGGATTGTATATTTTAGCTTCCACTGGACAACCCAAATATGTAAATGCCTTAAACTGGGTTTTCTACCAGTCCGCAACTCAAAAGGAGTAGTTGGAACCGCCTTACTAGGAACCCTATTTAACAGATACATGGTGGTCTTTAATGCTTAACTCCACAAGGAAACAGGTACATTTGAAGAACTCATCATACTTCTAACCATATCCATAAGTGTACGATTACGCCTCTCAGCAACACCGTTCTGTTGTGGCGTGCTAGGCATTGTGTATTGAGCACGAATGCCTTGCTTTTCTAATAGTTTGGCAAATGGGCCAGGATTTTGGCCTGACTCATCATATTTTCCATAAAACTCACCACCTCTATCTGACCTCAGTATTTTGACCTTTTTATCTAATTGTCTCTCGACCTCAGTAATGTACACCTCAAGGATGTCAACGACTTGAGACTTTTCATGAATTAAATATACGTAACCATAACGTGAAAAGTCATCTATAAAGGTGATAAAGTATTTTTGTCTAGTAAAACATGGAATAGGACTTTCGCAAATATCAGTGTGGATTATCTCAAGAAGTGCATTACTTCTAGTGGCACCTTTCTTTGTGTGTTTGGTTTGCTTTCCCTTAATGCAATCCACACAAATTTCAAAATCAGTGAAGTTTAGATCTTCTAAAATCCCATTCTTCACCAATCTTTCAATTCTATCATTGGAGATATGCCCCAATCGTCTATGCCACAGGGTAAACGATTTTTCATCAATTCGACCACGTTTTAAACCAACATTCGAATGCAGGGTCACTAATAATTGTGCAAACTCATGATTCAAGGCAATTTTATAAACCATCATATAAATCACCAGAACCAATCATTATTGAATCAAACATCAACTTGAGTTTTTGACAACCAAATGAAACTGAATATCCAGAGCAATCTAATCTAGATAAAGAAACCAAATTCCTAGAAATATAGGGAACATAAAAGGTGTTTTCAAGATCTATCTGATGACCCATCTCTAATACCAAGCGATAGGCACCAACAGCTACCACTTCAGCCTTGAGATGGTTTCCCATAAAGATAAATCTCTCACTTTCCTCTGGTTTCTGGGTTGAAAGGTATCCCTGCAAGGAATTCGTTGAGTTGTAGCACCAGAAACAATCCATCAAGTATTAGAAGGAACTTCAACAAGATTTGATTCGTAACATACAAAAGAAAGATTATTACCCTTCTTTTCGAACCAAGCCTTACACTTGTTGCAGTCCTTCTTCACATGTCCTTTCTTGCCATAAAAGTGACACTTGACAGTGAAACCATTATTTCCATGAGCCTGGCTACTTTCCCTAGGTCCACTGGCTTTCTAGGGTGGATACTTCTTTGCTTTTCCCTTTTTCTTCATAGCAACTTGAGTCACTGCCAATGCAGTGTGACACCCTTCCCCTCTCAATCTCACTTCCCCCTGAACACACATGTTGGTTAGCTCATTCAAACTCCACTTGTCTTTCTTGGTGTTATAGTGAATTTTGAATGGGCCAAACTGTGTTGGAAGAGAGTTGAGTATAAACTGAACAAGGAAGGACTTATCTACTTTCATTCCCAAGGTTGCAAGCTTTGTAGCTTTGTCAGACATGTTCAAGATATGCTCTTGAACTCCACGACTACCATCATATTTCATGGTGGTTAATTCAGCCATAATTGTGCCAGCGAGTGACTTATCAGCAGATTTAAAAGAATCTTCCACAGCCTTTAAGTATTCTAGTGCATTAGTATTCTGTGGTAGGGAGGTTTTGATGTTATTCGCAATGGTCATCTTCATGAACATTAAACTGAGCCTGTTCGACCTTTCCCATGAATTGAATTGAACACTTGTTCCTCGAAACTCTCATCAATAATGTCCGCAGGTTTTTCAACAAGCAAAGCCATATCAAGGTCTAATACATCCAGTGTAAACTGAATATGCTCAGACCATTCCGAAAAATTTGGTCTAGTGAGGGTTGGAACATTGGATGCATGAGAGTGCAGTGAAACAGGAACTGTAACTGAAATAACATAGGACAATACTTAATAAAAGCTTTGAGAACTATAAACATTTATAATTATGAACTATTGACATCACCTAGGTCCTCCTTTGGGTGAAACCTAAGTATATCTATTGTTCACTCATTAATTAGGTGCAACATAATCACCTAAGTAGGTCTAAATAATTTATACAGCTTATCAAGTTAGTCATGTTATCTTTGGATATCCAATCCTAACCCGCTAAGTTGCATAAATCACTCACCCTACCCAGTTCATAATTATTTAAATGTGACTCTCCTTTGGGCCTAGTCCCATTCCTATAATTATGACTGCAATCGAGAATATCATTGACTTAATTGTTACCCTTTTTAAAAAAAAAAAACTTTAATGTAGTTTAATATTCATAGGTTTCATTAACCTAGGTCACTTTGGTGACTGCCAAATTAGTAATTCCTATGAGTATTAAACTAACCAATGATATACTCTATTCTTTTATTCGAGTTATACCGATGTCATTCTTTTATTCAATCACTACTGCCGAAAATAAAATATACAACTAAGTTTTTTTTTATGTGATTGGTGGATCCGTTCAATGACTTTCAATATAACCATGACTCTCACATACATATACAGTAACACAATAATAGAAAAAATTTCCCAATTAATGCTTTAAAATAATCATTCATCATTGCAGAAAACATAATCTAACAAAAAAATAGATTAATCCTTTGCAAGCATGTGGGTAACCTTTAACTCTATCATTCACCATATATAGTCATCACGATAACAATATCCATATATACATTACAAAAAACACGTATATATATGTTTTCCAGGCCAGTAATCTTGATTAGGAAAAAAATAATACAAAATTAGAGGCCGGTCTTCTTTTCTAGGTTGGGTCTCATCCCAACCCTGAATATTTTTCGCAAGCCTAGGTAGGCTCGGTTATATTGCTTAATGTCTTTTTTGCCCTTTTTGTGGACTACATGAATTGTTCCCACTCCTCTCTCTCTCTGTCAACTCATCCAGCTTCTCTCCGGCGGCTAGATGCAGGTCGCCGTCGAGTGACGAGAGCGCCTTCGCCGTTGAGTACGTGGTCTGTCCACCACTACCTCTGCTTAGGCGACGCCGTCATCCTCCTCCATGCCCGCCCCACGGCCCCCACCAAAAGCGTAGTCTTCAAAAAACCATCCTCCGAAAGATCTGAGATTTCTGCTTCAACCAATGGCGTCTGCGATGGTAGCAAACAGCGACCTCTCCATCATTAAATTCCCCGCGCCGGCAACAGGCCGATTCGCCGCCGTGTACAGTGAGGTCCATAATAGTCGTCTCGACCACGCTCTTCCTCTCCCTTCTGTCCTCAAATACCCCTTCAAGGTCGTTGAGGGCCCCCAGCTCCGTTCGCCGGCCATCCAAGTCATCACCGCCTCTATATATACTCATCCGCTTTTACTCGTATCTAATGCCTGTGGCATGTGTAAGTAAATAGATTGAATGATTGACTACAGTTGCGCCATCGACCTCTTCGTCGATATTCAATCCTTAAAAATGCGAATCCAACCATTAATGGATGGTTCTGATGTCGGCAGAGAAAGAAATAAAGAAAGGTAAAGTTACTCTATGGCTCTGTACACAATGTTAGTTGGAATCTTTGAAATCTGGTCACAAGCTTGAGAAATGTGTATATTGAGGGGTTTGAATAAAAAGTTACAAAGGTGAGTCACTGATTGGTCTTTGTATTGTTGGCAAGAAAGAATTGTGTGTTGTTCATGAGAATTGCGTATTTTTTAAGAGAATTGCGTATTTTTTTATGAGAACTGTATGTTGTCCATGAGAATTATATATTAGAACTATGCATTTTCTATGAAAACTATATATTTTTTATGAGAATTGTGTATTTTTTTTTCAGATTTGGATTTCTTTTACTTTTTTATGAGGAACTATGTGAGTTGTGATATGGATGGATTTGTGTTTGATTATTATTATTGTTAGTTCAATTTTTGTTCGTGTGTGTATTTTTTTATAAGAATTGTGTATTTTCTATGAGAATTGTCTATGAGAACTGTGTATTTTTCTATGAGAACTGTGTGTTATTTATAATAACTGTGTATTTTCTATGAGAATTGTCTATAAGAACTGTGTATTTTTCTATGAGAACTGTGTGTTATTTATAAGAACTGTGTATTTTCTATGAGAATTGTCTATGAGAACTGTGTATTTTTTTATGAGAACTGTGTACTTTTCTATGAGAACTGTGTATTTAAGTGTTTGGTGAGGCTACGTAAACTGTTCTCATAGCCTAGTTCTCATACCTCTCATTGCCTTAGTTCTCATAGCTACAACTCTCATAGCCCCAGTTCTCATAGCTCTCCTCAAGTATTATAACCTCAATTCTCATAGTCACAATTCTAATAACCAGTTCTCATAGCCACAATTCATAGGTATTTTTGTCCAAAATAATTTTTGTTCGTGTGTGTATTTTCTTTGAGAATTGTATATTTTCCTACTAGAACTATGTATTTTCTATCAGAATTATGTATTTTTCTATGAGAACTATGTATTTTCTATGAGAATTGTCTATAAGAACTAGTTCACATAATTCAGTTCTCATAACTAGTTCTTTATAAGAACAGTCAGTTCTCATAAAACTGACTATGAGAATTGGCAGTTCACATAGCCAGTTCTCATAACTTAGTTTACATAGTTAGTTAGTTAGTTCTCTATGAGAATAGTCCATGAGAACTATCTATTGGACCGTGTATTTTCATAACTCGATTCACATAGCCAATTTTGTAACGCCCCGAATTTTGGGTACGTTAAATGATCATTTTATTGAATCAACCAAGGAGAGTCTAGCTCATTATTACACATAATTCTCACAAGAGTACTTTTATTCAATAAAAGAAAGGATAATCTAGGGTTAACTACTGCTCCGCCTCTTCATCCAGTCTTGCAAGGTCCTCGGCTCCGAAGGCCTCCAGTGTGTACTGTTCATTCTGTTCATCTATGAAATCTGACACATTATACCAGCGTCGCCCCCAGTATAATATGTCAGGGTCACCAAAGGTAACACCGTGAGCTACAGGGCTCAATAGAATAATCCAAAACCCACTAACCCTCAACTTACAACGAAGAGTCATATAAATAATTACACATGCTCATTTAACAACATAATTAACAATGACACATCCGCATTCATTATCTTGCTTACGTTGGTGTCATGTCTTTCTTTGTTTCTCCAACGCGACTCATCGTAAACCGTGTCACCGTTCCATCAACATTTCAAAAATCATTTCTCATTCTTTGTTATCAACGGGCTATACCAAGTCCGGCCACGTTATCAAATCTTGCATTGGCTCCTCTCCGCGGATAACCAAGCCCAATCAATCAATGAAGCTACCACGTCCGGCTCCGTTAACAATCTACACAATGGGCTACCAAGTCCGGCACATTATGAACGCACACAATCCATAAGCTACCAAGTCCGGCTTATTGGCCACAATGGCTACCAAGTCCGGCCACGTTATCACATCAACTCTTGCATTGCCTCCTCTCCGTGGATAACCAAGCCCACCTCACCAATGAAGCTACCAAGTCCGGCTCCATTAGCAACACACACCAACGTAAGGCTACCAAGTCCGGCCGTTATGTAGTTTCCAAAATCCTTTTTACCAAGTCCAATTATTTCCTTTATCCACACCCTAGGTGACATGTTTCTACTTTCTCGATTTTTGTGTCTCGCAATCATGCATAGACTCCGCGGCGGGACAAATCACTTTAAAGTAATCTTAAAACTAAACTAGCAAGATCATCCAACTCTATTTAATCATGCTTGTTTACAACCACAAGTAAGGCAAGCAACATGCTATCATGCTTACAATCGTTTAAAAGGTCAAAATACGAATACTTCGTCTAAAACAACACTTTATCTTTTAAAACGAAAACGTATAGCCATCTTTTTGGAAGTTCAAAACAACACATGTATATTGACGAGTTCATACATAACCAAGCAACTATCACGAGATCGAGCAATCAAGTAGTCATAAGGTCAAAGTAAACTACGTAAAACAAATCATACTACACATATGGCTTCATGCTCATACAATACAATATACTTAGAGGAAGTAGTTTAAGAAAAGTCTACATTTAATTCAAACATGCATACAACTATACTTAGGATAAGTAAGTGCGAAGAACTCTACACAAACATAAAATCACGTATACTTAGGAAGAGTAGATCGGAAAAATCTACCTTTCTTCTTGGCGGTAGAAAAAGACTACGAAAGTAAGACGGAAAGAAAGTCGGCACTCGAACGGCATAACGGCTTACGATAAGCTTCCGATAGCTTCGAAAGAGAAATGTTTCTCTCGAAACTAGATCCTAACTACAACTACTTTTACTTTTGGATCGAGGTGGTGGTCGCGTGGTGGTTTAGTGGCGGAGATGGAAAGCTTCTTGAAAAACTAGAAAGAAAGCTCAAGAACAAGCCAAGAACATCAAGAACAAGCTAGGCTTTCTAGAGAGAAGTTGGAGAATGGAGAGGTGTGAATGAAATGGAGGAATGGCTTGCTATTTATAGGCAAGGATTGGCCCTCTCTCTCTCCCCTTGGCCGGCCCACTCTCTCTCTCTCCATATCTCATTTTTAAATCATTTTATGTCAAGTTTGCTTGAAAGCTCAAGGCCTAAAACTAGGCTTGCATGGCTACCAAGATATTGCTTTGCTTTCACTCCAAGAATTAGGACAAAACTAGGCTATTCTAATGGGTTTCTAGTCTAGTCTTAGTACTTTAAATAATAGAAATCTAGATATGGTTGTCCTAGGATGGGATTATGGAAGATTGAATGGGAGAAAGGAGATTTGATCAAGTAATAAAATGGGAAAATGTACAAGTTGTACATTGAAAGTACAGATTTTTGCTTGTAAAAGAGAATCCCATAGATTGCATGCTTTCAAAGTACAATGGAAGCACAAGAAATCAATCCAAGGTACTATCTCTCTCTCCTCCTTTCTGTCTCTCTCTCTCTCCCTCTCTCTCGGCCCAATCTCTCTCTCTCTCTCTCTCTCTCTCTCCCATTTGTACTCTCTTGGAAGTATATATATATACTAATATATATATATATATATATATAGTACTATGGGTCTTTCATAAAATCTAAGTTTTCAAGTAAATTAGATTTCCTAATTAAAATATTCTATTACACACATGTCAATACAATATTATATATATACACATATATATATATACATACAAGTACATATATAATATATATACAAGCATGTACACACAATCTAGGCTAGATATGACCTAATATAATATCTAATAAAGTATTCTACTTCATCCAAAGTACTAAGTACTAACCTAATATACTAATGGACTAATCTTAGTTTAATGGATTATCACACATGGCCAAATCTAATATTTTAATCACCTATTCTTGGTTGGCAAGCAAAGCTATTATCCAATGGATAATAGTTTTCCTAGCGGTTAATAACCAATGGTTAAGAATTTCCCTAGAACTTATCGTCCAATGGTTAATAAATCTCCTAGCGGTTATTATCCAACGGGTAATGCTAGAAAGTCTAATACTTGAAATTAAGCACTAAGCTAATTTAATCTCGTACTTAGGAAGATTAACCAAGGTTTACCTATTGACCAATGGGTAAAGGAAACCGTAACGCTATTGTCCAACGGATAAATATTACCCTATCCTTTATCGTCCAATGGATAAAGACAAAAAGGGTAAAGTGGTCCATCTAGGGTTAGGGTAACCTAATTAGATTTGGGATCCAAGTGATTAGGTTAACAGTCTATTAGGAATCTAACTAATTGGTTAAAGACTAACGATACTCAATCTAGGCTTTCATTGCTCGAGTGGTATTTTGGTTTTATTTAGTAGGAAATCGCCTAATAACGGAATATTAAAGCCCGACGATGCCAAACGCCAAGGCAAGGCATGAGCGTAGCCAAGGCAGCCTGCTAGCAAAGCGATGGCCAAGGCGGCCTGCTAGCAAAGCAGTGGCCAAGGTGGCCCACTAGCAAAGCAGTGGCCAAGGCGGCCCGCTAGCCAAGCAGTGGCCAAGGCGGCCCGCTAGCCAAGCAGTGGCCAAGGTGGCCCGCTAGCCAAGCAGTGGCCAAGGTGGTCCGCTAGCCAAGCAGTGACCAAGGTGGCCCGCTAGCCAAGCAGTGGCCAAGGTGGTCCGCTAGCCAAGCAGTGGCCAAGCGGTGGCCAAGGCGTAGCTAAGGCAAGGCCAGAGCAAAGCAGCCCAGCCACGCCAAGGCAAAAGCAAGGCGCGACCCGATGCCAAGGCAGAACCCGATGGCAGCCAAGGTAGAGCAAGGCAGCCCAGCAACGCCAAGGCAAAAAGCAAGGCGCGACCCGATGCCAAGGGAGAACCCGATGGCAGCCAAGGTAGAGCAAGGCAGCCCAGCAATGCCAAGGCAAAAAGCAAGGCGCGACCCGATGTCAAGGCAAGGCAGCCCGACGGCGACCCGATGCTTAGGCGAGGCAGGCCTGATGGCGACCCAACGCTAAGGCAAGGCAGGCCCGTTAGTGACCTGATGCCAAGGCAGCCTAGCTAAGCCAAAGCGAAAGCTGTCCAGTCAACGGTCAAGGCAAAGGCCAAAAATTTTCTGCTAACCACTTTGGCATCGACGCATCACTCTAGGTTAGGGAAATGTAACTAAGCCAAATGGTAGTTAGGGTTGCCAACTAATCGGTTAAAATAACTATACTTGCCATGTAGGATTTCCAGTCGAGAAATATAATTCTAGAATTTTACTACAATTACCAAGTAAGGATACCAAGGTCTTAATAGGCATACTCGTCTTTAGAAAATGACCTTAATGCCCGGGCGATGAATACCAATCTCCCAAGTTATTAAACCTAATTACGACGGATTATTAATCGCTAAAAGGGATTTATAAAACAAATAAAGAATTTTCAAATATAACAACAAAATTTTTATAAGTCAATAACAACCGATTTTTGGATGTTAAAAAATGAAATCCAAACATTAAAATAAAATTCAAATTTTTAGCGAAATTTTTATTGACTAAAAATCAGGGTTGTTACAAATTTTCTATGAGAACTGAGCGGTTCTCATAGAACTGACTATGAGAATTGGTAGTTCTCATAGACTACATAGCCAACGGTATTTTTGTTCGAAATAAATAGGGTCACATAGCCAGTTTTCTATGAGAACTAAGTATTTTTGTATGAGAACTGTATATTTTTCAATGAGAATTGTCTATGAGAACTATGTATTTTTGTTTGAGAACTGTGTATTTTTCAATGAGAACTTTGTATGGTCCATGAGGGCTATCTATTGGACTGTGTATTTTCTATGAAGACTATTTATTTTCTATGAGAACTGTGTATTTTAGTGTGTGGTGAGACTATGTGAATTGTTTATTTTTCAGTTTACATAACTCCATTCTCATAACCAAATCTTTGAGAATAGTCAGTTCTCATAGTCAATTTTCATAAAACTTACTATTAGAATTGATTATGAGAATTAGCAGTTCACATAACCAGTTTTCTATGAGAATTGAATGGTTCTCATAGAACTGGCTATGAGAATTGGCAGTTCTCATAGCCCACATAACCAAGGGTATTTTTGTCCGAAAAAATATGGGTCACATAGCCAGTTTTCTATGAGAATTAAATGGTTCTCATAGAACTGACGATTAGAATTGGCAGTTCTCATAGCCCACATAGCCAAGGGTATTTGCGTCCGAAATAATATGGGTCACATAGCCAGTTTTCTATGAGAATTAAATGGTTCTCATAGAACTGACGATGAGAATTGGCAGTTCTCATAGCCCACATAGCCAAGGGTATTTGTGTCCGAAATAATATGGGTCACATAACCAGTTTTCTATGAGAATTGAGTAGTTCTCATAGAATTGGCTATGAGAATTGACAGTTCTCATAGCCCACATAGGCAAGGGTATTTTTGTCCGAAATAATATGGGTCAGGAATTGATTCTAAAAATATAAATTTTATTAAAAATAGACATGTACACAAAAAGTTAAGAAAATGGGCAAAATAGTAAAATTGCATGGAAAGTAAAAAAAAAAGGACTGAAGGAAAGAGAAAATATATATATTTTTTTTTGGTAACTAAAGAGAAAAAAAAGAGAAAATATTTTTGTCAAGACTATTTGAAGTCCAAACCAAGAAAACGGGGCTAGCCACTAAATTCCCCAAAAAATAATAATAATTCAATCCAAACGGAGAGAGTCAATCTATTTACCATAAACTGATTTGCCCAATCACCATATGCAACCAGTTTCAATATATACAGAAGGCGAACTGTTAGTTGCGTAAAGGAGAGTAAAACTAATAAACTCCATCTAGCAATATCCACTACGGAAATTTAGATCTTAAAAAATCACATAGATTACATGTGAAAAACAATTAAATGCCGAGACGAGGACTGTCTTTACCGAAACATTATCATCCAACAAAAAAGTTAATGGTTTATGCTAATATATGCACTTATTAGCCCATGAATCAATGTCAATGATAAATGAGATGAAAAACATCCTTTCTATCTCACCAAAGAACGGCACAGTAGCAATAAACTATTAGTTACATAAGGAGTAAAAATGTAAAATCGATAATATGCTCCGTGTGTCATCATCAAATGTGGAAAATAAATCTTTGGAAGACACGTATGATTGGGATTCATGAATCATAACAGACAGGATTCAAACACCAATAAAAACCAAAATCACCTTTGCCATATTATAAACTGCTAATTCACGAACGTCGGTTACTTGAAAACGCGTGAGTATCACAGTAGCATAAAATTGGGTCCGATGTTTCGGTTTACTCGATAGGCAATAATTCGACGCATAGTAGTATGTTTAACATGATTAAATTCCAAGATGCATTGATTCAGAAAAAACCATGCTCTGATATCAACTGTAAATCTATATCTGTATTAAAACTATTATGCGGAAAACAGATATAACAGGATCTTGAATTCAACACATCTCGATAACAATAAATAACATACCTTTTGTTGGCCATCGAGATTAGAAGGAACAAACCCCTTAATTAGAAACACCTTAATTCTTGGCTCACCTTCTTCTCTCTGTCTCTACTTTTTTAGAATACCCCAGTAACTTTAATTGATGGAAAAACCATAGGAATAAGTGGTGGGTATTCTACCTTTTATAGAGGAGAGAAGAGGGCCTTAGAGATAATTATTAAAAGACACCTAGTCCATCAAGGTCTCTTTTATTATCAAGAGTTTTCCTTCATCTATAATGCTAATTAGTTATCGTAATGAACCAAATCACTTCATTGGCTTATCTGATAGCTAGTGGAGTCCCACATGGACAAAACATGGAGGCTAGTGGGCCACATTAATAGGAAAAAACTAACATTCTGTGCATTCTAGGTTTGGGTGGTGGTGACTGGCAAAGGGGATGGAGGTTGAATATGGAGGGGTGGTGGTGGTTGTGGAGGTTGAAGGTGGTGGGTGTAGAATTTGTGACGGTGGATTGTTGCCGGAAAAGAAGGTGGTGGTAATGGGTGGTGACTGGCCCAGGAGTGGAAGGAGGGTGAGTTTATAATATTATGATAGAGTTCCGAATATGCCCTTGTAAGTGACGGTAGATATGGACGTAGTTAGCTCCGGGGACCATTTAAACGTACATTTTAAACATTAGAGATGCAATAGACACGATTTATATATTGAGGACCAAATTGAGATTTCAAAAATACTTTGAGAACCAACCGTACAAATAAGCCCAAAAAATAAGAACTTATAAAAATAAGAATTTTGGCGGAATGGGTTTTAGCAACAAAGAAACCCTAAGCTAAAAGAAAAAAGAGAGAAACACGGGAAAGCTAGAAAGAGAATGTATTTCAGTATATTCTTGATACTCCCTTCGTCTCAAATTGCTCGCCTTTTTTTGAGAGGCAGATTTTTTGGCACCCCAAAAAATAATTTACTTTATGAGAAATTTTTTTTTTTTTTTGGAAAATCTATTGCTGCAGGTTTTCTATTCTTGATGACGGGTCTTATTTTTGGTTTGTTTTGGAGATAGATAGAAAACAAAACCAATTAACTAAATAGCATGTACACGGGTCTTGAGTTTTTGCCATGATTTTGAATATATGTACATATTTATTTACTCCTAAAATGAAATTGAGGTCAAAGCTCACTGTGCACCCGGTACTATTATTCAGTCATCCTCTAACATTTTCCTTTATCAATTGTCTTTGTATGAAATTACATTTCTAAGTCAAATGTACATTGAAAAACCCATTATAAAACATCAAACAATTTAAACAATTTTGCGGAATACAACTCGTGCAGCCCTTTAAACTTCTTTAGGTCACAAGACCAATATTACAAATTTTAACTTTAATAGTTATAGCTCAAGTCTTTTTTACCTTGGAGTAATTTTTTTTTGTCCCCCGTCTTATTGAGGGCTCAACCACATCAACTTGAATGGATCAACGGTACTATCTAGATTTTAAAAAATTCAATAACATACACTTAACAATCAACTTTTCTCTTCACATTTCTACAAAAAAAATATTCAAATAATGCAAGTGGACTCCCAATAAACAGTGTCACCCTCCAATCTAAATCTTGGCTCTGCCATTGACCGTATGCCAACTCCTTAGAATTGTTCATGCTTTTTGAGCATCACATTACTCAATTGTAAAACTTAAGCAATTCACTTGATCTAAAAACGCATAGTCAGAAAGATTATACAGATGAACAAGTTGCCAACTTTGTTTAAGAAAAGAAAATAGCTACTTGATCTACTTTGCTACAATAATTTTTTTTTAAAAAAAAGTCTACTACTTTGCTGCTATGCCGAGAAAAGTTTCTTAACCCTTAATGCATTTTCTTTTTTCTCTCACTGAATCACTCTTCTTCTACGGGTTTGAAATCACTTAATTCTTAGAATATTTGGAAGTGCAAATTGGGTGATTGTAGCGTAAAGTCTCACAGGATGGATCTAGACATGATTTCCCTGAGTTTGTTTTACTGTGCAGAAGTCTATCCCGGCCAAGTCTTCTCAGTTCTCTTTTTCCTCATTTACCGGAAAAAGTTTAGTCGGTTCCTTCATAATCATCTAGCACAATTGATGTGACTTGACTCAGAAAATAACAAAAAAAAGAAGAAGATAGGATTTGAATCGACTCCGACCATTCACGAGGGTTGAGCATGAATTGTGAGAATTAATGAGTGCACTTTAAGTTGAAAATTACCTCTCTTAGGTCGGCCCTCTCTTGTGCTAATATCCAACTAATTGCGTCCCTAAATGCGTGGTTTAGGAGCTTCTTTAACATACATGATACTTTATGTCAAAGAAGACATGGACTAAAGTATCATGCATACTTATAGAAATAGCATCTCTCTGCTACCGATACTTTCACGGATATTAACGTATTTTTTTTCCGAATATTGATGGATCTTTTACTCACCATCCACCGCCCAAGGTTGTGGTCAGCATTTTCCATCATAAAAATTAAGGACAAACAAAGTTCTTCTAGATGGTTCGTAAATGTCAAGTGAATGAATGTGATAAATCTTGACATGTCATAGCAACAATACTATAGTGATAATTACTCAAGTGTGTGGGACATATTAAATGCACCTTGATCAATTTTGAAGGACTAATCTCACGATTTACTGACCGATGTCATAAAAGTTGAAGAAAATGCTCCATATGATTTGACCACAAAGCAGTAATGGATAGCACAGACCTAAGGACTTAGTTAGTGTCATTGGCAATTATTGACCATGGAAAGGTACAAATGGTCACCTCCAATTTTGTGTGGAGTGGAGAGATCCATGCACATGGATAGACTGGCCTTTCAAAGAAAAACGTGGTTAGAAAGAAGGTGATGAGTAATGTCATGGAGATGAGATGGTCTAGGTTGGGCTATAGCCCAGGCGAGGTTAACAAAAGTTAAAAATTTTATATGTAACTAATCAATATTTTTGCCTATCTCATTTTACTTTTGTATCCCAGCTCATCATATCTGATTATCTACATTGAAAGAGAATTGTCGAAAATATGGACACAGATTCGATAATAAATTATTTCTACCTTCTAAAATAACATATGACACAATTTCAGTATGGTACCACTTCAATTTGTACTTTTCTTTTGTTCATTTTTAAACATTTACTTGTTTTTGTACAAGTTTTCTGGACATTAATTACAAAAATATTTTTGTTCACATGTATATAAATTAATTTATTAAATTTTGAATTAGTCCAGGGCAAATTAAATTTCTGGTTCCGCAGTTGGGTGGGATGGCTTTACCCAAGAAGTGAGGAAGAAAAGTGATCGGGCGGTTGAATCTTTAAACAGCAACGTCCTCCTTTATTAGAAATAAGATCCCTCAAGTTTTTGTATATTATAAACCTGGTCCCTAAATCTCTTCATTTATAAAAAGAGGATTCAGATTCTAGTTCTATTAATCGAGAAATTGACAAGGCTATTATTGTAAAGAGTATCTGACTATGTCTAACTAAGAGGTTTGGTAGGGTACATAAAACCCATCCTTGAAAGTGTACATAAAAGGGAAATGGACGGTTCGGTGTGGGCTATATCCATAGCTAGCTAGTCGTTTAAAAAAAAAAATGGAGGATAGTCATGACATTTCAGAAACTTGAGAAGAGGTTATTGCATTTGTAAAAAAAAACTAAAGTGATCGGAGAAATATACCCTAGTTGATGTGGTATTTTTCGGTTGGCATCTTGCCAGGGTTTGGATTTCGGGTGGCGTATGACGTACATTGTACCCAAGATCCGTTTAATTTTTGTAATCTTTTCAAAGATTAATAAAATCTTTTTACACTTTCAAGAAAAAAAAATACCCCAGTTAAAATGAAAAAAAGTACTAGTTGAGGAGAAGTTTCGAGGGCCTTAATGACGAAATTCATTTCGAGTAGGCCCCAAGACAGCTAGGTAAACCTACACATTTGTTTGAAATAAATTCTGGACAGTACAGTTTTTAATTTCTGTAAATGGCAGAGTGCACCCATTAAACTGTGAGTGTTAGCCATCAATATATCCAGAAGAGGGTCTATTTTAGCTCAAACCCAAAGAGGAAAAAAAAACCAAATCCACCTTCACAAAACACTACCACCAAGTATAATCACAACTACTTCTTAATTTCTGATCAAATGGAAATCCACCCGACTGAAATGAGCCAGGGGGAGAACGACTGTGAGGAGGATATTCAGTGCCTAACATCGACCATCAGTGCGAAACTCCATGAAGGTGCCCAGAAAGCCGAATCCTTGTTCTCATCGGCTTGCATTTATAGGGTGCCCGAGGAGCTTCGTAAGCTGAATGCAAGCGCCTACACCCCTCGGCTCATAGCTATCGGCCCTCTTCATCGGAATGACAAACAGGGATGGAGCCAGGGGGGGGCCAGTAGGGGCGGTCGCCCCTGCAAGAAAAAAAAAAAACTACTATTATATGTATAAAAAAAAATATTCTAATGAAAATATATAGGCTCGCCCCTGTGTAAAATTTTGAAAAAATATATATAATAGTAACTTTTAAAATACGAGGATACCAATATTAATTACTAAAGGCTAAGGGTTAAAATATAAAAAAACATAAAATTGGAGGGTTAACGGTGTGAAAAACATGAGATAAGTGTTCCTGATATGGCTGCTCCTTATACAGCTGGTCGAGGTCGTGTTCGAAAAGATAATATCGACTTTGGGCATCATTTTCGGGTTGAAGTTTTTACATATACAATTGATTCTCAATGGAATGAATTGAACAACAGGTTTAAAGAAGATACAATGGAGTTGCTCGTTCTCAATACATCTTTAGATCCTCGAGATGGCTTTAGATCTTTCAAAATTGAAGATGCTTGCAAGCTTGCAGAGAAGTATTATCCTATGGATTTCACAGAGCATGAAAAGCAACATTTGAAATATCAGTTGCAAAATTATAAACTTGACGTTCCTAATCATATGGAGTTTCAAAATCTGTCAACAATTTCTAAGCTGAGTGAAGTGTTGGTGAAAACAAGGAAGTCCATGATATATCCTCTGATTGACAGGTTGATTCGGCTTATATTAATTTTACCTGTTTCAACGGCTACAACGGAACGTGCATTTTCAGCTATGAAATGTGTGAAGACTAGACTCCGCAACAGGATGGAAGATGAACTTTTGGCAAGTTTCTTGATCACTTACATAGAGAAGGATATTGCGAGAGGGTTTGACACCGATTCTATCATCGATGCTTTTAATGACATGAAAGAGCGTCGAGTACAATTCAAGATGCCTCGTTTTACTAGATAGGCTAAGGTGAGTCGTTACTGCTTTTGCAATCTGTTAATTTATGAAAAACATAATTAAGTATGTAGTGTTGCTATTTTTAGTTTTAATGTATTTACGTTATTATGCATGTGTATTTATATTTTTTTCCCGCATGAACGGTCGCCCCTGCGTGGTGAAATTCCTGGCTCCGTCCCTGATGACAAACACCTCCAAACGCCTATGCAACAAGTCAAAATGAGCTACACAAATCACCTACTTTGTCGATTGACCAAAGGAGTAGAGGATCTGGAACTAGCCAAAAAAAAAAAGGTTCTCATTGTTACAAGAATGTGTAGCTGAAATGAAGTTGTCTGTAGACGATGCGAAGAAATGCTATGCAGAAGAAGTGACGCTGGATGTGGAAATGATGTTGGTTGATGGTTGCTTCATCCTTGAACTTCTCTACAGAAAACTTTTGATCACCAAACCCAATTGGATTATCCGTAATATTGGCTTATCTCATCCAATAGTAGGTTCAGACAATGGCTACTCAAAGGTAAGGAAGTTAAGAGCATCTCCATTTGAAATTGTGAAAAATGTTTGTTAAAATTAAGATCTTTAAATTGGTGCGAAAAATTTTGAAAAAATATGCACACAATTACTTTTAATTTGTAAAAAAACCGGACTTCACTACAAGAAAATATATATTTGGTAACAAAAAAAGTGGCAAATTTCGTCGCTAAATGAGTGTATTTGGCGAATAAAAAATAAATTCGTCATTGTTTTGACAACTTCTACGACGAAATTATTTTGTCACAAATTATACCTATTTGGCGATGGGAAAAAATATTTTCGTCACCAAAGGCACCTATTTGACAACAAAATATATTTTTTGTTGTCGAAAGTGTAAAAACGAGACAAATATTTTTCGTCACCAATGATAACCATTTGGTAACAAAAATATTTTTTCATCACCATTTGGGGGACAATTAGGCGACGAAAAATATTTTTCATTACCATCTAGGGAACAATTTGGCGATGAAAAAAATATTTTCTCGTCAGTTATCTTTGGCGACGAAAAAAAATTTTGTCTCTTTTTTCACGCTTTTGGCAAAATGGATATCTTTGATGACAAAATCTATGAAGGTTGCGTTTTTATTGCCAAATCTAATTTGGACATAACTCTCTACTCAGAACTCCGATTGAGATAATTCAAATTGGGTTTGAACAATAACTCAAAAGGTAACAACTTTTATGTTTATCAAAATTGCTAATTTTAATGTTTAAAGGTTCCAAAATGACATTCGAAATATATTTTAATGTTAAACATTTATGTTATTTATTAGATATTTCAAATTTATATTGAAAATGTGTGTGGTGCAATTGGACCGAGTTTTTGCGCGAAACTTGAGAGTCTCGGGCCTGAAATCTAGTGGGAGCAAGAAAGTGGGATTTTTCTCCCATATGAAAATGTCTTTCGTGACGAAAAATTTTGTCATCAATTTCTTATATTAGAGAGAGAAAAAGAGGAGAGAGAGTAATGGGGTGAGGGGAGGGGAGAGAGAGTTAATAAATTTGGGCCGTCTAAAATATGTTTGGATGATTGAGATTGCCGACGGGTACCACCACATGATATCCGCTTGGCACCCAAAAATTTCTCACGGCTTATACCTCATTCCCCCTCTTCCTTCGTTTTAACTACAAAACAACTTTATCCCTCCATTTTATGTTTCATCCAAACTAAGTACTATTTTATCATTCATTTTTTAATACTTTATCTAAACCAATTACTTTTTTTGTCTACTCTTCATAAAAGTCATATCAATGTGGGTTCACCATGCCTCCATAAATAATACCTTAAAAATTCATCCCCGCGTCCAATCGAGCCCTAAGGTATATATATATACGATTCTTAGATGAATATACCACGTAGACAATTTAAACAAATTTGAAAGGCGTAAAAAACGTTTTCTTTGGTCAAGACAATACTGATTTCACTCGTTCTTTTGATCTTATTTTTTTGATTGGCAGCAAAATTTTTATTAAAACTCAAAAAGGATACATCGAATGAAACTATTGCAGAGCCTATGAGAGAATTCTTTAGCTGAGTAAAGGAGAAAAGACATCCAGCGATGTGCTGGAATAGAAAAAGAAAAGTTCTTCTGCTCTTATTGGATGTCTATTGTCTCATAAGTCATAAGTACTAGTACGTGCTATCCAAAATGAATCAATTACCTTACAAAATATGTATATGAACGGGTGATAACATTGAATTTTAAGCAAGTTTCTTTTTTTATAGGCACATTTTTTTTGGTTGAATCTGTATTATATGGTGTAGGAGACAACGACAGCTTCTACAGAACTATTTTCGGTGTTGGAGTCAAGAATCCAAGTTGAAAGGAGCCGAACTATAGAAGAAATTTTGGTACGTTGATTTTCAAAGATTAACTTGAAGAATCTTTAGTATCTTTGCGATCATATTATTCAACGACACAAGTATACATGTCGCATGGTACCATTCCTTATAATTTAACTAGTGAATGAGCCGGTGCCTAGAGGCACGGCGAGACGTAATGTAAAATATTCAATGACACAAGTATCCATGTCGCATGGTACCATTCCTTATAATTTAACTAGTGAATGAGCCGGTGCCTAGAGGCACGGCGAGACGTAATGTAAAATAAATCTTGATGAACATCGCTCCTATAGATCCCAAGTCAATGATTAACTCACCTCCTCATGTTTACATTTTTTGAAAGAAGCTTCAAATAGGGCTCATATAATCAAGATTTAGAACTGAATTTTCCAAAAATAGAAAAGTTCACGACAGTGAAACTCAGTAAGTGCATTTGATAAACTATTTATGAATCAAATATAATTGAAGCAACTAACGAAAAAAATATGAACGTGTAAGCCAATAACTTTTAGTAGATGTCATTCATTAGCGAAGGCCAGTGCCTGTGCCTTCAAAATATGAATGAAAGATCACATTGATCCAACTCCGAGACCTCACAAACTTGCGTTTCAAATAAGCTTCACAAAATTCGTCTAACTTAGTTATTGAACTTCAAAAAAAGAGACTACTTATAAAATAGAGTTTGGGACTACAATCTTATAGCAACTTGCATGTTTGGGAGTGTATCCCCTGCCTTCCCCTAATATCTTGTAGCAACTTGCAAAGGGAGTTTGATATGTCGACTACACATCACGAAATAATACCTGAAACAATTAACATCTAGAATCAAAACCAAAGTTGAAGTCGCGTTTGAATTATCAAAGAGATCATACAGCACCTCCTTTTGAATCCACTACAACTAAAGCATAGAACGGTCTATGATCATTGCGAGAGTGTGTGCGCAGGTGAATAAGACTAAAATTGAATCAATGCCAAAATTGGTTCCCCATAAACGGAGCTGGAGCGAATGAGATAGAGATAAACCATTGGCTAAAAAGGAGAGAGAGTGAATCACAACTAACAAAGTGTCACGCCATCAATTTTTTATACAAATATATAATTCATTTCAATTAAAGATCCTCACATAACATAAATAATACCCAAAAGAGTTCCCACCTGTAAAGACTTTCTTTTGATAAAGATGAGTTTATACGGTAACTAAATAATTTTTAGCTTCCAAAAGTCTTCAATGTCTAAGCACAAGATGCATGCAGCTATTGTAAAGCATTTGAATCTGAAAATATGATTGAGTTGAGCTACACTAGCCTAATAAAGAATTCTATACTCAAACTATATGTAAATGCGATGAAACATGCAATAAGAGTGAATGGATTTCAATGAACGACTTGAGATACGATGGAATGTCATGAAGAACCGACAGACTACGACTAAGGGAATCTATACGTCTTGTAGCTAACCCTAACCATTCATACATCAAGTCGAAAGTAGCATTCACCATCAAGCCTCTTTCATAAAAACATTTCTTTTTTTTATTACCAAAATATTTTTGAGAAAACTCTCAACCTTTATGGGTCAAACTCCGTTGATTCGAGTTTGAATACTGGAATCCATTGATTTGTGCCCAAATACCGGAACCATTGATTCGCTCAAGAATAGCCGAATGATTTTCATAAAAATCCTTTTTCCAAAACCAAATTCCTTCCTTTTCAAAAACTTTAATGAAATCAATCATTGATTCCCTTTTTCAACAGTTACAATCTCAAACAATAAATAGCCCAACAAAAACTTCTATGATCAATCATAACTTCCTTCATCATGCGAGACATTCAACTATATTACCACCCCTTGCGTTATCGTGAATTCTCTCCATCTGGGTTTCTGTATTACCACACCTTGAGTTGCGGGCCCTTTAGAGTCTCTGCATTACCACACCTTGCGTTACAGGACCCTCAATTCAAAATTCACAACTCACACAAATACACATACATTATCAATCCGTATATAAGCAGACATCATTTTCCAAATTCACATTCATTCATACATCATCAACTATGCATTACAAACTCATAAGCATGCCCCATTGTACATTGATAAATAATTTAAGTCCACATTATTCCTCTAAGTCTATTACGACGCCCTACATCACGTACCGAACCCACAACAACTCCATGACACACCACCGGCTAGGTTCTAAACAAAAATCTTATAGAACGAGTGCCAAAGGAACCAAGGGAGCTCAACAAGACGAGGCACAAGAATACGAGTCACAATACTACCCATCGGATCACTAGACAAACTCATGTCTACCCATAACACTCACCACATTACCCCTTATAGCCCACGGTACTCCTATCAACCTTACGGTACATTCCCTACCCAACAACACTAATATTATACTCTAATGAGTGCCAAGGAACAAGATCGAACAACGAATCATTAGGACACAGCAATCATGTTCGAGAGTGACTTAAAACATGTTCTAATTATATAGGAGTCATACGACGGAACAAGAATGGCCTTAGGAGTAGCCAGCAAACATTTGCAGATTGACACACCTCTACTCAAATGATCATAACTTTATGTGAACTCAGAGTTTTGAGATGATTCCGGTGGCAATGAAAAGCTGATTTCAAGACCTTAGAACCGATATAAAGTTTGCATGAATCGGACATCAGACGAAGAAGTTATGGCCGTTTGAAGTTGGGCTGAAACTCAAAAGACGGACAAAATTTTCAGAGAGTGGAGGGATCGATCCCTCCTCTCATAGGGATCGATCCCCTAAGGGAAAAATCCAGATTTTGAATGAGGGATCAGGGAAAAATCCAGATTTTGAATGAGGGATCAATCCCTCTTGCTTATGGATTGATCCCTAGGCGATTTTGGGCGATTTTCTGCAAATTTTGACAGCTTTTCGATGACACAATGGTTGATGACCTAAACTCGATTAAAGTATGAAATCAACTCATAAACACATAGAATGAGTAAGCTAGAAATCCCCACCTCACACTACAACATGAATAGCTTATTGCGAGGAAAATTAGTGAGGAAATTTTTTTTTGTCGCTAAAAAGTGACAATTTGCGAGGAAAATCAAATTTCCTCACAGAATTCATTTGATGAGGTAATAATTGGCGAGGAAAATAGTTTTTGTCGCCCGAAGATCCTCTATGGCGAGGAATTTACATATTTCCTCGCAAACAAAAACCCGGCAGATTTTTTTGGATGCTAAGGCGAGGAAAACTTTCCTCGCAAAGCTGTGCAAAATTTGACCTGAAGGAGCGAGGAAACCTTTTGTCGCTAATGTTCCTCAATTTTTTGGCGCCCTTCGGAATAAAAAAATCAGATGGGTTGGAGGGACTCCAAAATTAATAAGTAAAAGGAAAAAAATAGTCCCCAAATTTAAAAGTGAGTCGTTTTAAGGGGGGTTAACCTCAGTGAATTGGGAATGTTCCAGATCTTCCCCTCTTTACACATCTCTCTGTTCCTCTCTCTAAGAAAAATCTTTCTTCTGATTCCGATCGAAGTCGACCATGTGAGCTCCGCCTGCATGCCGGGCGATCTCCGAAATCCAGGTTTAATCCACCCCTCTCTCATCCTATGCGAAAGTGGGTTTTGTTTTTGGCGAATCTACTTACAGCTCATCTGTTCTGTACCTTTTACTTTACTCGATCTTTTACTTTTTCACAAAGTTGGAGATCACAAAGTTGGTTTTGGGCATTCTGTACTCAGGGTATATGTTGATTGGCTCATATGCCTTCTTTGTCTTAACGGGTACTGTTGGGTTCTATGCTTGCTTCTGGTTTAGGCTGATTTTGGTAGTGAAGAAACAATTTTTTAAGTTTAAAACCTAAATCACCCAAAAAAAAGGGGCTGATCGATTCCCTTCGAACTCAACGATTTTGGGGTCAAAACACACTATCAAGGAACAATAAAATCTAACACTTCTAGGAATGAGTATTTTATTAGATGTGTTTGTGTTGTTGTTTCGTTGATTAGTTATTGTGTCATTCTCACGAATCTGGGGTTGAGGAATCTTCAAAGGTAGGACCACTGAGTGAGAGATAAACAAGTACTAGTATTAAAATTATGTTAGAAAATTGGCCTTTGTTGTTTGCCATATTTTTTAATATATTACATGTTTAGTTTATTTCCTTTCAATTTTCACTCCTATTTCGAATTTTATTAATCAGAGATAGTTCTTGTTGTCTCTAGATGCTTGACAATTTGAGCATCTCGTTTCTTCACTATTTGGCATTAGTTGCTGTTTTCACCTTTGCAAACATGTTCACCTCAATTTGAGCAGGCTACGTTGTCAACTACCGTGCATTCGCCCTCTACTAACGTTGTGCCATTAAAATAGCTCCAAATAGACGTGGACATGGCATATCACACAGATTAGATATCCAAAGACTTGTTGACAAATCTGGGAAACTACTTGTTCCCATTCCGCAAGAGCATCGTGCTCCTAAGATTGGTGTTGAGGTTTGTGCATAAGTACAAGACCTAAGTGTTAAAAGTTGGAACGCTATGGATGAGGGTATTAAGGCACATTTGCTTCAATCCGTAAATGTACTTGCAATACCTATTTATTTTTGTAGCTGATAGCACATAGTTAATGATTACTACTAAATCTTTTTATAGGATCAGTTTGAGTTTGAAGGAGATCCAATTGATGTGAACAAGGTGTGGGTGGAGATTGAGTGATTACACCCACAGGTTGTATTCAAAAAGTTCAAAGCGACCAAGAGGGAAGCGTATGCAAGAAGTCACCCACCCCCTCAAACTGACTTGGAGCAGTGGACTTGATTGATTGAATAGAAGTGGACTAACGACGACTGGCTGGTAACCAAACCTTGTAGAGTTCTATACTGTACTTGTTTCAATTAATGTTTGGCCACTCATGATAGTTAAAGAACACTCTAAATCTTGAATCTAGTATTATGCTTTGTGAGTTAACCATGGAGTGACTGTGCACTTAGACTTGGATAATATGCCACAATATTTTGTAGTTGATCTTTTAGAAAAACTACCATCTTAGTTCTGGCTGGTTTGCCTTGCTGCAGCTTGGTTCGTACTAGTTTTCCTTTATGTGTATGTTCGTGTCCTCATTTGGTTGCTACCATTTAAGCATGGGCTCATTTCTATGTTCCAAGTACTGTGTTTTCTTATTTGTATTGGTTGTTGGTGCTTGTAGCTTCGATCAGAAAAAAAAATATAAGAAACAGAGTTGGTAATAAGACAAAGCGCAGATGCGAGACAAAGTCTCTACCAGTTAGAGTACATAAATACGTGCGTTTTTGTTTCTCTCTTTAGGTTTGATAAGCTCATTGGCATGCTAAATTAGAGGCACAAAAAGAGACCATAGAGAAGCTTTGTGAGGCAAATAAGCAGGCATCAGATGGTAAATGCCAGGATGATGGAGTTTCTCATCAAAAAAGGGTACACTGGAAATGTTGGGAGAGCTGAAACACCATCTAATGATTGATTGGTTAGTAGAATTCTTTTATCCTTTTTCAAACTCTTTTGAGTCTTTTCAATGAACTCTTATATACGTAATGGAATGGCTGATTGATTTAGTGTGGTTACAAACAACTTTGGGAGTGCATCTAAGTGGGATAAGGTTTGGTTCATAAGTGAGACTTTCATTGGATTGCATCATGTGTTTCATTGATGTATCTTGAGGGGCAACAACAATCTTGGTGCAATTTTTTTTTATTTATATATTCATGCAATTAGTAGATTTAGTTGAACTTCCAAGAAGTGTTAGGATGAAGATGTTTCTTGTCCATGTCCACACCTTGTAACTTATTAAAACTATCCAGTTTTTTATGATAGTTATATAGGTAGGACTATTGAAGCAAAAAAGAACTCTAAACTTGTAACAATAGTTCAGCAGGGGAAGAAGTTTGACGAATGAGCTATAAAGTTTCAACTACTTTCTGAGTTGGTGTTGCTTGAGCTAATATCATACATCAGAAGTTCATTGGGCTTGTTTTAAGCAGTTCTTAGTATTAGTTTGTGCCTCATGTTTGCTGTTATAGTTTCTGCTTTTCCAGATTGGTAGGTTGGCTCTACCAACCTGGTTTTCTCTTTGTTGGATTTGACCAATGGTGAGATGAGTATGAGTGACAAAATAGTTTGGGTGTTGCTTTTTATTATTTGTCTGTTGTATGTTACTTAACGTGTATTTCGCTCGTAGTAGAGATCAGGTTATGTGAAAGCACTCGGCTTGAGGCCTTCCTCCTCTAGTAGGACCACATCTGAATCTGCCACAATCCATGAATGTGTCACGCCTCGAGATGAAGTTAAGAGGCACAAAATGAGACCATAGAGAAGCTTTTGCCTTTTGGAGGCCTTTTGGAGGCAAATAAGCAGTAACAGATGGTAAATTCCATCATGATGGAGTTTCTTATTGAAAAAGGATACACTGGACATGTTGGGAGTGCTGGATTATCATCCAATGATTGACTGGTTAGTAGAATTCTTTAATCCTTTTCGCACTCTTTTCAATGAACTTTTCTATAAGTAATGGAATGGCTGGTTGATTTATTATGGTCATAAACAAATTCGGGAGTGCATCTAAGTGGGATGACGTTTGTATCAAAAGTGAGGCTTTCTTTGGATTGTATCTAGTGTTCCATTGATGTATCTGAGGGACTGCATCAATCTTGGTGCAATTTTTTTGACACATTCAAGCAATTATTAGTAGATTAAGCTGTACTTCCAAGAAGTATTAGCATGGAGACATTTTTTGTCTATGTCCTTACTTTGTAACTTGTTAAAGCTATCTACTTTTTCATGATAGAAAAGGTTAGGTTGGACTACTGAAGAAAAAAAAAACTATAAACTTTTAAGTACTTGCAACAATAGTTCAGAAGGGGAAGAATTTTGACAAATGAGCTATAAAGTTTCAACTACTTTCTGAGTTGGTGTTGCTTGAGCTGATATCATACGTACATCAGAAGTTCCTTGGGCTTGTTTTAAGTCTGTTCTTACTCAAATGCTTATTCTTTTTCCTTGGTAGTGTGTAAGATGTTCTCGTTGGAGTTCATGGCTGCGGGAGATGAAATTTGAAGGATACGTTGGGAAAGTTGGCACCCAGGTGGTGGTGTAGTTTGGAAAGATGGATGATGCTTTTTGAGAATGCTAGAGCTTAAGTAGTAGTGAACTTAATCTTTTGTTTGAAGTCCCTCACTGAATTTCTTGCAATTTGGACCACGGAAAATTCACTCTACCATAGTAATCGGATTGGTTAGAATGTAAAGACAAGATCAGATGATGTTCGGTAGGGCTTTGATTGAAGTGCTTTTGATAAAAGACTTAATGCCACTGTTTTCCCTTTCCTAGCTGATTATATTACAAAGGTGGTTCGATAGCTATCAATTTAGTATTTTTTATGCACTTTTTGCTCATTCTTGGAATGCAATTGCAGAACAGTGGATGAGTCTTGCTAGTTCCTTCTCTATGTTTCTTTACTCGTGGTGTTATTTAGGATTATGCAATGGTGGATTATGAATCTTTTGTGCTGTTCATATTGTGTAAGTGTGTATATAAATGTATAACTGCATATTTGATGGTTTCTCACTTTCTTTGATATGTTTACTATTTTTTTTCTTGGCAGCATGTAAGATCGATGTTCTCTTTCGAGTTCGTGGCTATGGGAGATGGTATTCAAAGAAGGATACATTGCAAAAGTTGGCCCCGAGGTGGTGTAGTAGTTTGGAAAGATCCATGATGCTTTTTGAGAATCCTAGAGCATAAGTAGTAGTAAACTTTATATTTTGTTTCCTGGGGCTAAACTTTGTTTTGATGGTTTGAACCATGATGCCATTATTATGTAGCTGAAAGGATTTGGCTAATCTTTCACTGTAATGACAATTTGTTTACTTAGAAAGCTAATAGAATTTTTGCTATTTATGGTTACGGTTGTCCATGGTTGTATGAGGTGGTGATGGACTCTAAATATGAGTATGGAATGTATAAAAAATGTTTGCCAAGAGAAATATTCATTGCTTGCAATAGGCTGTTTTTTCGTTGCGTATATGTAACATTAGCGAGGAAAAAATTTGTCTCTAAAAGCCTACAATAGGCCGCTTTTTGCGAGGAAATTGCTTTGGTAGCGAGGAATTTATTCCTCGCCTATTTTTTTCATTCATGTCTTGTCTACGGTTTGGGTGAGGAATTTTGCGTTTTTGGCGAGGATTTTTTTTCTCGCAAACCATTTTTGGCGAGGAATTTTTTCCTCGCAAACTGTCAACAATTTGCGAGGAAATTGATTTCCTCGCTGTAAGTTTCTGCGACAACGTTTTAGGGAGGAAACTTGGCGACAAAAATATTCCTCGCTAATACATTCAGCGTGGAAATTTATGATTTAGCAACGCAATATTTTTCTCGCAATAGGCTGTTCGTGTTGTAGTGTCAAGGTTAAGAACTTCAAACACGAGATCAACGAACCAGCCCTAGCTTCCAAAGCTCCAAAATCCTCCAAGATCTTCCCTCCAAGCCTCACCCAACGCGATACGAGCCCGAGGTTGCATTCTAGAGATGAAATAAAGATGAATCCTTGAGGTTTTTGTGAGATGGAGTGAAGTTTTGAGTGAGAGGAGGAGAGAGAGATTTTCGGTGGAGAGAGGTAGAGAGGACGGTAGAGAGAGAGAGTGGAAGATATAATTATCTCCTACACACACCGACCCACCCACTATATATACCCTTATATCTTTATATTACACACACACTCCCTCAAGTTTCCATCTTATCACTTCAATCCTCAATTCATTTAACCACCAAACATACCATATTCTCCCAATTAGGCATTTAATATACATTTCAAAAGAAATTAAATTTTTTTCCAAGTCTCTACACAGGGGCTCCTTTGGTCTTCAAACAACTGACCATGGTTACACAACAGTTACATGTGAAAAAATGTTAAGGAACAAAATTTCAAATCTAGCCCTTTTTCTTTGTATCATATATCAAGCCCGATGTTCATATATTTGGCACCCTTAACCGGGAAAACAATTACCTTCCTTGGCCTAGTTTAGTCAAATCTAACTGTTCTTACTCAGCTATGCAAAATAAAGAACAAAAAACAGAGAAGCAATGGTCTAACCTATGCACGTTAGCTTCTTAAGCTTGATAGTTATTCCTAATAAATCTACACACACAATCTAGAGAAGTTCATATTCTTTTACATGCTACAAAGAAAATAAAACAAATATAAGCCAATCTACCATATAGTAGGTGGAGTTACGTCTTCCTTGTCCTCTCATTTTCCCAATCTACAGTTGGCTGTCATTAACTATTGTACACTCATTAAGAAGATGGTAAAAAAATTGCAAAAATTATAGCGTTGCAGCACGGAGACATCAATGTAGCGGGGCCGCAGGAAATATGGAAAACATGAAATGGAGGACAATTTGAAATTTTGGAATCCTTAAAGAAATTAAAAAGCAAGAAATTAACATAAAGATTACACAACCTTAACAGAGGAGAAAATCCCAATAACGAAATCCGTAAATCGTGTACATTAATCCAAATATGCTCGGCAAATCTCAAACCCAATCTACTTTCCCTTTATGACCTAATCTGGCCTTCCAATGGGTTCACTTTATGCTCGGCAACAAAAGATAGTTTACCAAATTTTGACAACAGAAGTCTAATGGCCGGCCCCAACGCCTGTGTGAGTGTGTGTAATTGGGAGTGTAAAATGAATATGGTTGTAGAATGATTGAGCCAATTCCAATTGCTAATGTTAAGTACCATAGCTATCCAGAGATCTAAACTAAATACACTTAGTTTGCGTCTAGTTTTACATGGCACCTATACACTTGGCACCTCTAATTCCAATTTGCGTCTAGTTTACATGCCACCTATACCTAAACCTCTTACATCCTTGTTGAAATTGAACATGAAACTTGAAATCCACCATACCTCCTCTATTTTGTTGCCCGGAATGTAAGACCAATTTTAAAAGGCTCTCTGTAATGGCCGCCATCGTACCCGAGCGTAATTTTTTTGACTCTCCTACGCGTCTACCATTTTTTCTAGGAATTAGCAAGAAGCAACCCCGTCGCACCTGCAAAAATCGACAACCCACACTATCAAATTTTAGTAACCACACTATCTAATAAAACCACAACCTCCAGCCACATTCAAATTCAAACAAACAAATGCAAATGAAACCAATTAAACTGCAACAACCCATACCTTTACTATGAACTAAATTGCAGGAAATCCTCGCAACTATAAGACCCCCTTGTATATCCTTTCAAGATCAATCCACAAAAATTTCAGCCAACGATTTTCACCAACAGATGGATTAATCACTCCTCCCCCTATCATTTGCTGAAACAAACAAATGGGACCCAATCTGACCTTTGGATCAAAATATACGTACAATTCAAGTTGCCCATCAACATAAAGTAAAAATGCCAATAAACCCAAACCAAGAATAATCAAGGTTTTGGGGGAATAATACGACTGAAAAAGAGGTGTTTGCTGTAATCAGTGGCTCGCGCCGACAATCTTCTTTCACACCGATCAAGCAATCTACATGGTTTTCCCAAAAATGAACAAACGAAAAACAGATTGGGGTCCATTTTGTGGGTAGCTATGTTACGAAGGCTCTCAACTAAGGATCGGTTGGCTAATTGGGGTGTTATCAATGATAGAAGTTGCGCTCTATGGTTTGGAAACTAATAATAACCTATTCTTTGATTGTGTGTTTACCTCCCAAGTATGGACTGAGACTAATTTGTGGCCTTGGGTAGCCTTCCTGGGATCTTGTTTCAAAGACCCATTGCAAAGGAAAATCTCTGAAACTCTCTGTGTACAAGAAAAACAAAGTTTGTATACAACTCACCTCAATTCGATGTAGTTCCGAAGCAATTATTGGTGATTTCGGTGTTGTGGTCAGAGAGGTAGAAAAAGTTAAGAAGATGAACGGTAAAAGGAACGAATAGAAGGAATTATGATACCTAAATGAATAGAAGGAATTATTATGATAAAATGAATAGAAGGTATGATTTCGTGATTGAATTTGGCATAAAATGGGAGACTTTTATAAAAGGGATGAATAGAAGCAATAGAAGGTATGATTTCACCGAAAAGTCTCCTGTAATAAGGTATGATGAATGATACTCCTAAAAGGTATCTATATAAGGATCGAATGAATAGCACCCGTAAATCACAATTGTAGGTTTCCTTCCCAAATATATATTCTAACCCTAACACCCATAAATCTCAGCCGTAAAAAAAATGTATACTGATTCTAGGGTCCAAAATATACAGATTTGAAAATCACTCTCCCATATTATATACTAGCGAATGCCCGTGCCTGAAGGCACGGCGCGATACGTTTTGAAGACAACTAAAGCTACGGATCGAGCAATGAGCAAATGGAGGACATGTTGAAAAAACGGGTAGGAACAAAGTAAAATATGGTATATTTTTGTTGTTGCAAAACTTTGATATGCTAATTACTCATGCTTGTAGCACTCTGCAATAAAAAGTTTTATTTGTTAAGCCCCTACCCGTGTGTCATCACCACCAATGATAATCCCAATCACATATACCGAGTTAATTGCATTGATAGGATACACACTGCACTATATTAATCCAGACCATAAAACTCAAAACCAATACCATGTTGCATTCATAGAATCCAATTTTAACATGTATAAAAAATCTAAAAATCTATATAGAGTCAAATCTGATACACAAATGTAGGGGGGAAAAGTGTTCAACATAGGTCTTATTGTCTTGAAATTTGTCTTTCCATCTGCCTCTCAAGAGTTTTTGTACCAACGCATATCTACTTCATCCAAAAAGCACAATTAGGAACATGAATAATAGCCTAAAAAAATAAGTAATGAGCAAGAATCCCTTCTTGTAAAAGTAAAATGATGACTAATAATAATTACCTTAATTCTAGATCTCGTTTATTCGTCTCTCAACACCATCATGGTATGATCATGACTTTTGTAGATGTACTTGTGGATATACTTAACAGATTTTATTTCAGGACAAACTTCCACATTGATATGAGAATTATATTTTCTCGAAAGGTATGCATTGTATGGCACCACATCCCTTTTATCAATTCGTTGACCCCTTACAGTACAGAGGGAGTAAAGTAATAATGGCATTGGTAGGCATACCCCATGCATAAAAATACGATTAACTTCTTGCTCATCATGAATCACCACAATTACATTTTTTTCTTGAAGACACGTAACCTTTGTACTGAAAAAATAAAACAAAGCAAATATGAAGTCAGATTAAGCAATGCAATTGAGTAAACAGTTCTTACATTTTCTGCAAGTTACCGTCGAGCTGCATAAGAAAATGAAGAATTCACCGAATGCATAGGAAACAATTAATTTGATAATTACGACCAAGGTATATAATGAAACGGTTCAACTCACATGGCCATAGATGCTTAGATTGTCCATGATTAGTTAAAGTCCCAAGAAGTTATTGTGAGGGTAAAAAAAAAAAAGTAAGTCATTGCAATAGGTAAATTGGATAGAAAAAAAGTAAGTCATTACAATCGAAAATCAATCAACGGCAAGTCTTAATTTAACCAGGGGATAAATTAAGTCAATCAACTTTCTTAATTTAACCGAGAAAATCGGATCTCTAAGTCAATCAACGGCAATCGGATCTTTAAGTCAATCAACGGCAATCGGATCGAAAATTAGGTTTGAAAATATTAGATTGATATTTATCAGTCGAAGATTTGTAATATAAAAAAGGAATGGATTTTAGATTTCCTTTCCAAATACTTATCTTTAGATTAGGAAAATAAGGAAACAAAATTAGTTTGAAATTAAGATTTTTTATTTTAAGGGTTTAAATGATACTGTATAATTATTCATGTTGAAATCAACCAATTAATTGTTTCCTTTATGGTGTTATTGTGAGGGTAAAAAAAAAAACCTTCTTCATTTCAATCCTATAGAATGAACTTCTTCATTACCAATGCACTTTTGCATTGCTCGAATTGAAACCATCTCCCTCCTTGTATGTTCTCAAAAAAAAAGAGATTCAAACATTTTAGTCAGTACAGCCGTCACTCCGATTTGAACCGAGCGTAATCGAATTTTTTTGGAGTTGAACTTAACAAATAGAACTGGAAAAAAAACGAAGTAAAGAGCCATACCTATGGTGAGAGAATTAGAGAGAGGGCGAGAGTCAGGGAGACGGAAAAGAGAACTGGAAAGAAAACGTTTAGGGTGAGAGAGAGAAAGAGAAAGAGAAACGATTAGGGAGAGAGAGGGAGACAAAAAAAAAACACATGAAGAACTGGAAAAAAACGAAGTAAAGAGCCATACCTGTGGTGAGAGAATTGGAGAGAGGGCGAGAGTTAGGGAGACAGAAAACGGAACTGGAAAGAAAATGTTTAGGGAGAGAGAGATAAATAATTAGGGAGAGAGAGGGAGATAAATTTGTTTCAACAATTTGTATTTTTCAATCAACGGCAAATTTGCCTTACCCGATTTGTATTTCCATTATAGCACTCACCCAATCAACGACAACTTCATAAATCACCCATTTGTATTTTGGAAATACTCACCGAACCAACGGCAAGTCTTTACAATCAAGTCTTTAATTCCACCGAAGTCAAACACAATTGGCAATTTCGGAAATCAGTACAATCAACTACAATCGGTAATTTCGAAAATTTCGGAAATCATTACCATCCGCAATAGGTAAATTGGATAGAAAAAAAGTAAGTCATTACAATCGAAAATCAATCAACGGCAAGTCTTAATTTAACCAGGGATAAATTAAGTCAATCAACTTTCTTAATTTAACCGAGAAAATCGGATCTCTAAGTCAATCAACGGCAATCGGATCTTTAAGTCAATCAACGGCAATCGGATCGAAAATTAGGTTTGAAAATATTAGATTGATATTTATCAGTCGAAGATTTGTAATATAAAAAAGGAATGGATTTTAGATTTCCTTTCCAAATACTTATCTTTAGATTAGGAAAATAAGGAAACAAAATTAGTTTGAAATTAAGATTTTTTATTTTAAGGGTTTAAATGATACTGTATAATTATTCATGTTGAAATCAACCAATTAATTGTTTCTTTTATGCTAATTGTTTCCTTAGATGATGACCGAAATCAATCAATCAATTAAGTCCTATAATTGTTTCCTTAATATTAATAAGATTTCCAAATTAGGCACGGGAATATGTGAGGGAGAATGCTCATAAAATGTTAAGTATTTACGGGCCTGCCATTGTAGAATGGAGGGTGGAGATTTATGTAGACATGAGGATAAATCTGGAGCGTTGGTTGTCTTTTGGATTCAAACACAGCTCTGTTTTATTATATAGATTATAATTATAATAATTATAATTATAATAATATTATATTATTATATTTATATTATATATATTGTATAGATAGATGTGCTCAAAATGAAGATTTCTCTTACTTCTTAGAGCATCTCCAACCCAAGTACCCAACATCTTCCAAATCTTCATTTTGAAGGATCAAAATACTATTTTATAATCAAAAAGTAGATTTAGAGGATTTTTCTATTTTTAACAATTCCAACCCAATATTCTCTTTTATGGTTGTCAACAAAAAATTGTTTTTCCTCGCCAAATGTGAACCATTTGCGAGGAAAAATAATTTCGTATCTAGATTTCACTGCATTAGGTCTCATTCTTGTAAACTTAATTATTTTTTTCGCTTTTTGCGTTTTGTTCATTGTTTCTGAATTTTTGTTAAATTTAAGTGATATTTTATAGATTAATCATCCGTCTCGACGAGAAGAGTCTAAAAAGTACAAAATTATGACCGAAAGCAAAAAAAGGTTCACTAAAGACGAAAAAAAGTTTCAAACAATTGTTTTATTCGTCTAAAGTGCCATCTTATTTGAATTTTTTCAACATCAGTCCATATCTTTGTACTTTTCTGATTCGTCTTGTCGAGGTGAACGATTAATCTCAAAAATTACGACGAAAAGTTAAACAAAAAATTACGAAAAGTAAAAAATACTGAAATAAGTTTCAAAACTTATAATTTACAAGAACGCAGCCTTAGTGATGCAGCGTGATTCACAAGAGATTAGTTAGTGTACTAATCCAAACGAGATAGGAACTCGTAGCTACGAACAATTTCTTGAATCCACATGAAGAAAGACAAAGTCTATAATATTAAGTTCGTGAGTCTTGACCGTAGCGCGAAAATAAGTCAGCCCACTAAGTTTGGGCACATTCTGAGCACATTCGAATTTTGCCAAATCAGGTACGTAATCTGAAATTAAACATCGTTTGGACATCCTAGGCTTGGCACAGTCACTATTTGGACTTCCTAGGCTTGACACGGTCCAATTAATTATGAAATTGTGCCTCCACGTGTTCTACATCACTTAAAACTACTTTTGTTGAAGTGTAATATTGTTAATTACAAATAATTTGTGCAAAAAACAAGGATGTACGAACTTAATTAATTAGTAGTAGTAGTAGTAACTTTGCATTTCAAAAATTAAGCAGGGTCTACAAACGGCAGATCCTATTTTTGGCAACAGTTTGACATACTACGCCGTATATCATGACTTGAAACTCTTAGAGAACCAGATTCCGTTCTTAGTACTTGAGAAATTGTTCCCGCTCACTGTGGGTCGGATCCCGATCGGGCCGTATCGTCTTTCGCTCACCGGTTATCTCGTTCTCTACTTTGGCAAGAAGATGAGACCAGAAGGGAATTCCACCGACGACCATGTCCTAAAGGGTTTTTGGCAACAAAATGGAAAATTCTAAACCTGAAGAAGTTCAAAATCGTCCTGCTGCTAATCATCACTACCATCATATCCTCCATAAAGTACATGATGGTTGCCTCCCTCCTCCGGATCCAACGGGAAAGAATGAACATTACAAAATCATGCCTTTTGCGACAGAACTCGTCTATGCAGGAGTCAAGTTCGTACCCGGTAACGAAGAAGGCGATCTGTTCAAGGTCAAGTTCAACAGACCCGAAGGCCCATTTTGGTGGTGCCACAGGGCCAGTTTTGAAATCCCGATACTTGTAATGGAAGACTCGACGGAGTCATTCCTCAGGAACCTCATTGCCTTTGAACAGTGTTGCCCCGGCGTCCCGCAGCACTTTACGTCCTATGCAATACTCATGGACATGCTCGTGGACTCCGATAAAGACGTCCAGGTGCTCGAGAAGGCCGGAGTCGTGCGAAACTGCTTGGGCGCCAGTGAGGACGCCACCAATCTATTCAACAAGCTGTGCAAGGAAGTTGTAGAAGGAGAGTTCTTCTTTGCTGACATCTGCGACAGAGCTCACAAGTATAGGAGGAGTTTTTGGCCGAAGAACATTGCACACGTGAGACGCCAATATTTTGCTTCTCCGTGGACGTTCATAGCTTTCTGTTTGGCCTTCTGCGCTCTCGGCGTTGGCATTACTCAATTCTTCCGCAGTTTCAGACAGCCTTAAATAACCGGGGGTGATCATGAACCTTTTGTCATGTCTCCAAGTAGAATTGTAAGATCAGTATGTCTCAGCTGGGAATGTTTGTGATTGTATTTATGGCTATAAAAAAAGATCGAGTAAGTTTGCCTGTTTCCTTGATATGTCTTTGTCTTTGTAGTGATAGTATCGATCATTCTCTCTTCAGCGTTTGTGTTCTAGCAGCTATTCATACAGAATTATTTGAGTCCAGTTTGTTGATATTGGGATACGTGAATTCTTGTAGATCCATCCTCTGAAGGAACTGGATGCGAGGATTTCGTGAAGAACTTGAAGAATTTCGTGATTCTGTTCTTGAAGAAATTCATGATTCAGTTCTGTTCGGTTTTTGGAGTGTTCAGGACCGAACCAATCGGTTCGGACCCGACCAAAAAAAATGGATCAAAATCGGTTTGGGGTGGTTTTTTTATTTTTTATTATTTTTTATTTTTTATACATCAATAGGTTAGTTCACAGGAATTCATTCAAAGCCTGTTCAGAGCCTTGAACCCCACTCTCTCCCTCGCGTGGCTCAAACTCTTGCCTTCAATGAGGGAGGAGGGTGAGCATACCAACTTGACAAGCTTGGTTTGCTCGTTCAGGGTGGTTTGGTCTACTCGGTATTTTCGGGGTTTTGGGTCCAGTGTTAAAATTGAAATAGACGGTTGAGATTAAGATGGACGGCTAAGATTTGTTGGTTTCTTTTTGGGTTTAAGATGGACTTTGATTGATCCGTCCAAATCCGTATGGTTTTTCAACAGTCTGGCAACTGCCTTTACTGGTCGAAAGAAGACTAGTTGCCCTTCTTCTCTTTGTCTGATCATTCCCTTTGATAAAGTCCCAGAGCCTATTCTTGCAAACAGACTTTTTTTTTGTCCTAACTGCGCATTTGAAGCTTCTTCTATCAAAGAGCTTGGGCATCTTTCGATGAGTAGGTCCGGAAATAGAGTTAAGGCGATACCTCCCCGTCACTCCGCCTCATTCTCTTTTTCATGTGAAGGGGGTGCTTTCCCTACAGGTAGTGTCTTGAGCACTTGCATATCAAACAGATTTCACCCTCAATTGAGTAAGTACGATATGACCTAGGAACAACCATAGTACTGAACTTGTATAAACAGTAGACTGTTAAGAGAATGATTTTCTAGATCCTTTGGATCGCTGCCTTTGGGAACGGGTACGTAATTTTGCCTAGTTTGTGCATTGTGGTGGTTGTAGTCGTGTTCCATAACCAGAAGAAAGACGAGGAGGGGGAGCTATGGCGTGTAGCAAATCCACCACGGCAAGGACGACGTTCCATCTGCCGATTGAGATGACGACTGATATCCTATCGAGATTGCCAGTGAAATCCCCCTTGCGATTCAAATTCGTATTCAAAAACTGGTACACTCTCATCGAAACCCCTGATCTTATTGCCAAGCATCTTCAAACCCATTCCGCTCTCAATTCCGCCTCTCTCCTACTAACCACTTACAATCGCGAAACCGAAACTTTGCCATGTCTTTGCTTTCCAACGGTGGATTCAGTGGCCCAATCGATTTCCCATATATTTTTAATAAAAAATTGATCTAGGGTCCATTATAGCATGTTTGTAACCCATTAAGTCCATTTCTAAAGTTTAAAACCCCTCTAGTCCACTAATTAGGTTTGATAAGGTCTTTAGTCCACTTTTTTTAAAAAGAAATTAAATCAAGACAAAAATATCCTTATATATAAGCTATCATACAGAGAGAAACCCTAAACCAAAAAAAAATCTGCAGCACAGCATCCTCTCTCTCTCCTTCCTCAACGTTGTAACCACCGCCGTCCCCCCTTCCTCCGCCAAGTTCCAATCTCCCTTCCTCCGCCAAGTTCCAATCTCCCACGGCCGACGTCCTCATCAAACCATCGCTCGATCGACTTCCTCGACCAGACCAATTCTTCGTTCCTCATCAATCTCCGCCCCTACGACGTGTACAGGGCCAAGCACAAGATCCCCATCGGGTTCGCCCTGTTCCGAGAGACCCCGTTCAACTTCCGTGACGATGCTGTGACGAGAGTCCGGTACCGGAACTTGTTCGATGCGATGGTGGATGCGGTGGAGGTCTGTGAAATGGTACATAAAAGGCATCAACCTCTCTTCGATCTGGGTTTTCTTCGTTTGATTTCTCGGCCAGTTCTGACGAGTCGATGCACAGCGAAAACATTGTAGAAATCAAACGAGAAATGAAGAATGAAGAAGACAATCCAAATGTGGTCTCGTACCTATATACGGCATTGAGCACCTCCACCGATCTTCAAAACTAATATGCTTTTTTCACAAACGGGAGTCCGAAGTTTTTTGAGCTCCCTGAGATCTTCGACATCTGCATCTCCTTTTTTGACTCTTCTTTTGGGGAAGAAGTACAAGGCGTGCTAGTGGGACTTTGGGAGTCTTGAGCAGTGCAATAGTATCCTAGTACTATTAACTTTTGAGGGTGAGACTATGGTACAACAAGTACACACAACACCCATTTCTGGTAACTTTTTTATTACTATCAGAGTTCATTTTTTTTTTTTTGGGTGTAAAATTAAGGTAGATGAAGTTATATTTGTATACCTTAGATAAAATTATGTGTACAGTGTTATATAGATAAAGGTATATATGTGTGTTTTTCCTAGAGTTAGAGATATGAAGTTTTTTGAATAAATATATAAGGTTATATTTGTGTTTTTCATCAATCACTTATTGATTTGGTCCGCGCAGCGGCTTCTCCAACTTGCTTCTGATATATTTGGAGTTTTTTGAATAAATATATACGATTATATATGTGTTTTTTCTAGGGCTAGACATATAAGGTTGGAACATGTTGTGTTTTTTGAAAAAAATATATAAGGTTAGATGTGTGTTTTTCGTGTCAAACAAAAAATATATTTTTGTGTGTTTTTATTGTTATTTAATGTCATTTTTTTAAAACATTCTCAGTTGGAGAGAAATATAATAATATATAACGTTATCTTGTTATATATAATATTCTAGATTAGAAATATTCTATGTTATTTAGTAAAGAGAACATCTAACGTTATATATGACCTTTTGTACCGTGTAACATTATATGTGAGCTTCTGTCAAATATAACGGTATATGCTCCGTTGTCGATCACTTATTGAATTAGTCCACGTAGCGGCCTCTCTGACTTATACATGAAAATATATGATTTGAAACTCGGTTAGCGATATAGTTTGGTTATAGATGATCTTTTCTACTGAGATATATATGTTATATATGACAATTTGCCTTTGGTACCTAATTTTGTTCTGTAAAATCACAAAACATAGGAACTAATAACGTTATATATTCTCTTATTGAATTGGTCCGCGCAACGGCCTCTCAAAAACACATATGAATATATCCATATATGATTATATATGGTTATATGAGAATATTTGTGACCATATATACATATATATATGGTTATAACGTTATAGACATTAAAAAAAATATTTCAATTTGCATAGAGAACATATAACGTTGTATATGAGATTTTGTCCTGTAAAACTCAAAAAAAAAAAAAAAAAGAGAAACTAATAATGTTATATATTCTCTTATTGAATAGGTTTGCGCAGCGGCCTCCCAAAAGCACATATGGATATATCCATATATTATCAGAAGCAAGTCGAAGAGACCGCTGCGCGGACCAATTCAATAAGTGATGGACAACAGAACATAACGTTATAAGTGAACTTCTGTCATGCGTAATATGTGTTTTTCTAAGGGTTAGACATATAATATTATATCTCATTTTTGAGATATATTAATGTTGTTTTGAATATGTATATATGTAGGTATAGAAGTTATGGGAATGCTATTCGGAAGCAAAAAATCACAAATTTTGAAGGATTCGATGAAGGTTTTAATGGAGAAACGGTGAAAAAATGAAGCTCGACCCCCTGTGGCCTCATCAACATTCAACTTGGGATTTAAGGCGCAACTGGAAACAAAGATAATGGTGGCATAATATGTGAACATATAATGTTATTTTTGGAAACATATAATATTGTTGGAAAGATATGATGTTGTTTTGAGAACATATAATTTTATATGTCATGTTTTGTGAGACTTAGAGCTATAGAAGCTCAGATATAATGTTATATATTCAGTTTTTTTTTTAGATTTAGAATTACAGAAGTTCACATATAATGTTATATGTTCTGCTCTATTTTTTTATGAGATTCAAAGCTGCAGAAGCTCAAATATAATGTTATATGTTCTGTTTTTTTTTTTTGTGATATTTAGATATTCAAAAAATTACATATAATGTTATATGTTTTGTATAGACCAGCATATAAGGTTAAAGATTAAAAACAAGAAAAACCAAAAAGAAATGTTGCATGTGAGAAAATTTTTGTCACACATATAATATTGTATGTTAGGAAATTTTTATCACTCATATAACGTTAAAAAATCAATACAAGAAAAATAAAAATAAAAACAAAAAGAGATATTTGTCACATATATAACGTTAAATGTTAAGTGTAGTGGGTTCAATAAAAAAATCGAGAAAAATAAAAAAATACGTTTTTTGTTACACATATAACGTTATATGTGGCGTGATGGCGGCAGCGGTGGTGGTGGCGGCGGCGGCCGCGGCGGTGGCTTGATTGCAACAAAAACGAAAAAAAATGAAAAAAATACATTTTCATATTAGCCAAACAAAGCCCTTGTTTCTTAGGTGGGGTATTTTTGTCATTAAAATTATTGGTGGACTTAATGGGTTATGAAACTTAGAAGTGGACTAGATAGGTTTGGAAACTGCTATAGTGGACTTATGCAAAATTCTCCCTATTTTTAACTGACTCGTACTGTTAACATAATATTAGAAAATATTATGTTACCATATTTTCTTGGTTTTAATATTATATATTTCCTGTTTAGGCAAGGTTAATATTTATTTTTCTTTGTTATTCATGTTTTCTTGTTGGTTACTTTCTTAGTCCCAAAGTTCTGTAGCCTATATAAAGGCATGTTAGGATTATGGTTAAAATACAATCAATAATACATCTTTCGCTTTTCTTCGCATGGTATCAGAGCTATAAGATATAGGCCTTTTGGAATATTTGCCCTCGGCGAGCGGCCTAAATTCCGTCGCCGTCCGCCGGGCACTCGTAGTAATATGTAACTGGCTCGTTCACTCCAATTTCACCTTGAATCTCTATTGCCATGGATTCTCTTGCTCATGGCTGTTTTTTGGCTCTTTTGGCTTGGCGTGGCTTGGGCGTGGCTGCTCCTGGTTCTCACTTATGGTTGTCCTTTTGGCTCTCCTGGTTCTCTTGGCTTGGCTTGGCTTGGCTTGGCATGGCTTCTTCTAGTTTTTCTTGGCTTTTTCAAACTCAAGTTGGTAAACCTACTTGAGTTTGAGGAGGCATGTTAACATAATATTAGAAAATGTTATGTTACCATATTTTCTTGGTTTCAATATTATATATTTCCTGTTTATGCTAGGTTAATATTTATGTTTCTTTGTTATTCATCTTTCCTTGTTGGTTACTTTTTTAATCTCCAAGTTCTGTAGCCTATATAAAGGCATGTTAGGATTATGGTTAAAATACAATCAATGATACATCTTTCGCTTTTCTTCACACGTACTGTCCTTATTTCAAATGGGACCCGACTAGGATTGTGGGTATCTGTAATGGCCTGGTTTGCATTTATATATCTCGCTTTGGATATCCCTTGGTTATATGCAATCCCTCCACCAGAAAGTTTCGGGAAATTCCGAGGAATTGGTTGGATGAGAATGGTTCCAGTGGCTGTATATATGTTGAGCGGGTTAGTTTTGGGTTTGGCTTCCATCCCAGTGCCAATGATTACAAGTTGATTAGGATTGCGCTTTATTCTTGTCATCCTTTTGGTCCATACCAAGTCCAGGCTGATCTGTATGCGATGAGCACCGATACATGGACAGAAATTGATGTCGATAAGCTTTCGTCGTTCTCTGGGGCGAAGGGATGGGGGAATAATGACCGGCACGTCGGTGGATCTTGTGCTTCAGCAGTCGTGAACGGAGTATTTTATTGGCCAGCAGATGAAGTTCAAACACATCAAGTGATCGTTATGTCCTTCGACATGGTTGATGAGGTGTTTAGACAAATAAGAACACCGCCGTGTTTGAATGAGAAACGGGATCGAACTAACTTCCAATTTACGGAATTGAAGGATAAACTTGCTTTGGTAATTAGTTATTCCCATGACCAATGCCTTGATGTGTGGGTGTTGAATGAAGACCGGAGTTCTTGGACTAATAAATTAAAGTTGGATCTATTATTCTATTCCAATCCAAGGGTTGCCAGTAAAATGGGAAGTGGGGAAGTTGGTAAAATTAGAGTGGTGGGCTGTGCAAAAAATGTTCAATTGTTGGTGACCAACCATAAGCTATCTGGTGATTTGTTTTTGGAAGGCAAGGTATCTGATAATTTAAAGCTCTTATGGTATGATCCAAAGACGGGGGAACTATGGATCATTATTTTGGTCGGACATTTTGACTGAGGGAGTGTGCTGCACAGCTTCGTGCTACGCGGCTTCGTGCTATGCGGCTGCCGGTGTCGCCTTGCCGGCATCGGCCCGACGATTAGACACATCCACTGCGTAGAGCTCGTCGAGTACTACAAGTGTACCAAAAATCAACCCAATCAAATATCGTTAAGTGCCTCATCGGAACACATATAATTCGAAAAGAATGGATTTAGTGGTTTTGATCCAGTGTTTCGTATCCATTAGGATTCATTTTTTTCCAAGTTATATGTATTCCGATGAAGTATTTAACGATATTTGATCGGGTTGATTTTTGGTACACTTGTAGTACTCAACGAGCTCTACGCAGTGGACGTGTCCGATCGTCGGGCCGATGCCGGCAAGACGGCACCGGCAGCTGCACAGCACGAAGCTGTGCAGCACACTCCCTCAGTCCATTTTTGGTCAGGCTCCATATCCATCTTCTATCAATTTGTATGACAGGACCCTAGTTCCAGTCGTGCGACCCAATGAAAGGAAGCATTGAATTCGTAGAAGTAACCTTCACGTGAGTTGCTGTTTTTAATGTTTTCTCTGTTCATGCTTATTTTGGTTGTCCTATTTTAACTATGCCTCAAAGTGGTCTCTTTTGAATGTTCAAGACATGTTTGACTGCTATGTTTCGGGTCTTTATTTTTGTGCTGCGTACATATTTTTTGGATCTTGTATTTCAACTTTAGTATCATTGTTGATCCTAATGTATCATTAGATGAACCTAATATTTGAACCATTCTTCGCTTTAGTTTTTCATCCTGTAACTTCTATGTTTAGCACTTACGTTCTCTCCCGTGTTAGTTCTGTGTTGATGCTAGGGAAATACTCGTGCCCAATATATAGGAAATTGCTATTACCGTGGTTGAATTGTGTGCACTATTTTAGTTGTTTTTTGTTACGCCAGCGCGATGCTCGGGCCAAATGACGTCTCTTCGATGCTTGCCACTTTGTGTGTTTTTTTATGAACTATTAATGTTGGAAAACTAGTAATTTGATCATCCAGGGGGCATGACAATCCCCCAGTACACAATTTGCTCTGTATGTAGAATCATACAGTTAACTCTGAAGGCCTAGTAAGCAGCTTTCAAATTTCAACCAGTTTCACTCTTCTCTCTCTTCTTGTTTCTTATTCTGCTAGAGTTGAGCCCTTCTTATTTTCCATTCATAGAGTTGAGCCCTTATTTTGGGAGAAGGAAAAAAATAAGGTTGGTGAGGATAGGTGCGAAACATGCTATAAGAGTGAATGATTTTCAATGAACGACATGAGATACGATGAAATATCACAAAGTACCAACGGACTACGACTATGGGATTCTATACGTCTTATAGCTATCCCTAACCATTCATACATCAAGCTAGAAGTAACATTAAACACACATCAATCTAAATAACCTATGAAAACCTCTCAAACCATTTTAAGTCTTCTCAATGAACATCACAACTAGCTTCCTCATTTCATTCGTTATTAAGCCCCCTTTTTATAAAAACATTTCTTTTTGATTACCAAAATAAATTCGAGAAAACTCTTGACCTTTACGGGTCAAGCTCCGTTGATTCGAGTTTAAATACAGGAATCGGTTGATTTGTTTCCAAATACCGGCGCTCAAGAATGCCGGAAGATTTTAATAAAAATCCTTTTTCCCAAACTAAATTCCTTCCTTTTCGAAAAAAAAGAACTTTGATGGAATCAACCGTTTGTTCCCTTTTTCAACGGTTACAATTTCAAGCAATACACAGCCCAAACAACAACATAAACTTTTAAAGTCAATCATATTTCTCTTCATTATGCGAGACATTCAACTGTATTACCACACCTAACGTTACGTACAATGAATTCTCTCCACCTAGGTTTTCGCATTACCACACATTGCGTTGTGGGCCCTCTAAAGTCCCCGCATTACCACACCTTGCGTTGCAGGACCATCAATTCAAAATTGTCAACTCACACATACACACATGCATTATCAATCTGTATACAAGGAGACAACATTTCCAAAGGTCACATTCTTTCATTCATCATCACACAATGTATTACGAACTAATAAATATATCCTATTGTACATTAATAAATACCCTAGGTTCACGTTATTCCTCAAAGTCTATCATGACATCCTTCATCACATACCGAACCTACAAAGACTCCTCGACACACCACCCGTTAGGTTTTAAGCGAGAATCTTATAGAACGAGTGCCAAAGGAACCTAGGAAGATTAACAAGATGAAGCACGAGGACGCGAGTTACCCCATTCTCACCCGGACCGCTAGGCAAACCTCCATCGACTAACAATGCACCCCACGCCATACCTTCTAGTCTACGATGTTCGATAACCTCTTTACGATACGCTTTTTCCATTTCACCGACCACCATTTGATGTCATAGCACCTTAACATGTATATATTGTTTATCATATCATGCCACAATGTTCACGTACTCATTTTAAGACATATACAGCGGATAGGTACCATACTCATAGGATTGACACGGTTCTCTTGCACAATGAGAGTCAAAGGAGATAGATTGATCAATGAATCACTTAAGGTACGAACAATTAAGCTTAGAAGTGGTTTGGAGGTGTTCAAATGGTGTTAAAAGTGATCGGGGTTCAAAACAATCGAAGCGGGTTAAGCAAAGGCACAACTGTCTCATAAGGGACTGGTATCCATACAACAGTTTTTGTTTTATCGATACGGGAGCGGCTGGAATTCTGATAAGCTAGCTATATCCATACAACCATTTGGTCGTATCGATACCCGAACGTTACGACAACGATTTTTGCAGAATTTTCAGATTGCGAAATCCAACCACAAACAACTAACCAAGGCACGATCTAAGCATGGAATCAACTCATAAATACATAACAAGAGTAAGAAATCCCTACCTTGAAGTTGGAGAGCAAACACAAAGAAAGATCGGGCCACGCAAGCCCCAAAACTCAAATCTCGGAAAACGCCAAGTACACTCCTTTCCGAGCCAAACCCAACGACCAACGAACTCGAGAACACACGAGAGAGGTAGAATGATGGCTGTTTTTCATGGGTTTTGAGTCTTGGGGGAGATTTTTGGTGATAGAGGGAGTTAGAGGGAGAAACCGTGAGAGAGGGAGAGAGAAAGAGAGGGAGCCAAGAGGTAGAGAGAGAGTGAGATGGGGAATTTTGATCCTAAACACACACACCCATCTATATATACTAGTACCCTATCAAAATTACACTCACACTCGCTCAACATTACTATTCTATCACATTGGCCCCAAATCAAATAAATTCGATAAATCTCATATTTTCCTCAATTATAACATCAAGTAAACCTTTTAGACATTTTTCAAAACTACGAGTCTTTACATTACGAGTGCATGGGGTTTGGTCATATTGCCCAAGAGTGTGCTAACAAACAGAAAAATAAATCCTATAATGTCATAACTTGGGATGATAGTGACTTTGATGACTAAGAAAATTGTGGTGGGAATAGTAAAGTTATGGCCTTAGGAACTTCTTTGCATCCTCATGTGAGTGAGTCAAAATTAGAAGATGAGAGAGTGAATGGTGAGGATTTGAGCAATAGTAAGAGTGAGGAGGAAGAGAGTCTGCAAAAAGCCTACAATAAACTTTTCAAAGAAAGCCTGAGGTTGATTAAGACAAACATTAAACTATCTAGTGAAGTAAAGATGAGTGATGAGCCGTACATGAAACTCAAGCAAGAGCTTTTGGAAGCTCAAGCTCGGGAAAGTCAAGCTGAGAATAATAGAGACTCTTAATCTAATGAACTTGTGGATATTAAAAGCATGAATATGAAGCTTACTATTGATTTGCATGCTTCTTTTGAATCTAACAAATTACTTGAGTTAAAGGTAGCTAATTTGCAAGCTGAGATTGACAAGGCCAATGCTACTTTTAAGAGAATGAATGCAGGTTCAAAGAAATTAGAAGACATTCTTGGTGCTCAAAGACAAGCAAGTGACAAGTCAAGCCTTGGCTTTCATGGAGGTTCATCAGAACAACTTAAAGGTAAAGTAAACAAAGCAAAGTCTAAAGAGGTAAATCCTAAACCTAATAGCATTAATCCTGCTAAGAAGTCTCTTCATATTAAAAAAGCTAATGTTTCGAAATTTGTTCCTACATGTCACTACTGTAGTGTAAAAGGTCACACTAGACCTAATTGTTTCCAACTGCATGGTTACTTTCCTTGTGCTAGTATCACTACTAATCTTGTCAACACTGGGAGTATGACACCTAAACCGATGCCTAGCAAAACAAGTAGTGCAGCACGACCATACTTATTTGAGTGAGGAAGTCAGACTTGAAACATCGAGCGAATATATCTACCAACCATTTAGATGACACTAGATCATTTGGAGGAGTAGACCTTGCCTTTTAAAGGCTTGCTCTTAATTAAGTGCATCCAAAGTCTAGGTTGATTTTCTTTTCTTTTCTATCTTATACCTAGAGCTATGCTTTTTTTTTAGTTGTGCTTAGTTTCTTATTGCACTTAGTTTATATTGGTTTTTTTTTTTTTATTGTTTCCTAGACTGTCTATTTTTTTAAAAGCCAAAAAGATTTTATTTTTGATAAATGATTGAAAAAGACAAAAACATTTACATATACCAATTTTATTATTTTTTTTTAAAAGGCAAAAATTTTCTTCACACTGAGCATGCTGCACTTCTTGATGTCTTTGCTATATCTCATACTAGTGCATCTCATGGTTCGTACTTTTCATGCATGCCTTCTCAAGAGCTACTTTCATGAGAATTTCATCAAAAAATCATGTGTCTAGCAGTCATTGCATGTGTTTGTACATGCCCATTGATAGCCTTGACAAGTTGATTCGTATCTCTTTGGGTGAGTATTTGTCCTTGTGGTGGACACCTTATGTCATTCACCTTAGGTATTGACCTCTGACTTGCATACCCCATGTGAGATCGATTGGCTCGGTTTGATCGTTTTAAAAAAAGAAGAGAATATATAAAAAATTGAGGGACCTGAGGAAAGGGCTACCTTTATGTGCACGTGTAAGCTATCATTGACTTGCATCTCATGTATTTTTTGCGTCATGAATTTAAGCTATGTGCTTAGATGTGTGAAAGCGGCCCATGACAGTGAAAAATATTGTGTGATTATTTGGTATAAGGTTGGCATCTCTTGAGGGGGAGAATATCATGTTATATACTCACTTAACCCCGTTTTTGATATGATCATACTTCATGCGGGTTGGAGTTGGTCTGCCACCCTTGTGGAGAATGATGTAAATTGGTCCCTTCTTGGTTGATATGACCTCATAGGGATGAGTTGATTCTATTGTTAAGGCTATTATTGCACACACTCACTATGACACTTGCATGATTTCATACCCATGGTCATTCTTCGAAATTTTCTTAGGATAGCTCCTTTGAAAGCAGTTATTACTTGGGGTACCATGCGATGTTTCTTTTGTGTGTGATATATCGTGGTGATTGAGTTCTCCATGGTATATTCTTTTGTCTTTTTGATAACCCTCTCTATGGGAACATATCTTTGTTTGGTGAGTGGGAGTATCTTGATTTCATCAATATATTTGTGTTTATGCCTAGTCTATATGCATTTAATTGATTTCTCTGCGTGTCCTAACATATGTTGTTGGTTGTCTGATGGGGCCGTAGGTTTTACATTTGCGGATGTTTTCTAGAATTATGCTATTATGGTACTACTTTTTTAGACTTTCTTCCCATGGCATATCAGTTTGGCTAAAATTGATTTTAGTTTCTCTACGACTTAATTTGGGCGTAATGTTTATTGATTTGTTGCTTTCTTGATTTGGGCCTATTCATGTGTGCTCTACCTTTGTCATTCCGTGACAAAAAGGGGGAGTAATTTGTTGACTAACAGATTGTGCATCTTTAGTATTTTTGCAGCTTTATAGGCCGTGACCTCAATCTGTTAAGGGATAGGTTTTTCTTGTCGAGTGTATAGGACCATGGGCCACGGTCTCTCTATGTTGGCAAATTCCAAGACAAAAACACATATTTATTTGTATCCCCATTTATTGCGTTGTTTTTTTTTTTTTTTTCTAAAGTGTCTGTTTAGAAAGTGGAAGGAAATAAATATTATGTAATTGAGGGAGTGCGTTTTTGGGTGGAAGAAAATCAAGGAAGATCAAGGCAATCTAGGGCTTTATCATTTAGCAAGTTCGAAAGGAAAAAGAAATCAAGAAAATCTCGTTTCGGTATATGGCAACTTCATGTAATATACAAGTTGATTATAACGAAAAATATAGTGGCCTATATATAGACAAGTTTGTGAGGATTAGTTATGGGAAAAAAGAGACAGCAACTTCATCTCATTTGTGCAAACAAATGGAATATTGAAAAGGGGGGGTTATATCTTTGAATCTTGGAGTAAAAAGAAGATCAATGGATCTTTGAGCATTCAATACAACTTCAAGAGGTTTATAACACCAACTCAGTTAATCTTTGAGCAAAGTCTTTCGGTGGATTCCGGGAGGCAAACGAAAGGCTTGTTGATTCAAGACAGCGGCGGTCAAGCACTGGGTGTGGTGAACGTGGATTCGGCAAGTAAGTTTTAGGACAATTTGTGAGGATTCAGAATTGTAGGGTAAGATTACTTGTAACCGCACAATGTTTTATAGTATTTGATTGATTCATTCCCGTGGTTTTTTTCCGTTGAGGGTTTTCCACGTATCTCTTGTGTTCATCTCTTTATTGCTTCTCGTTCATGTGATTAGCTTATCTATTGATTGGTGGATTGATTTATTAAAAAGATAAAAAATAACAAATATTTATAAGCCTAGGCGATCTAGGATTTTTCAGTAACAACCCGTGCCACCGTGTGGCACAAAAGATAACCCCAAGTTAATAGTAGCTGGTCGGCGTTATCTTGTATACCATTTCCTTTTCCCTTGAAGTTCCGATGTGGTTTATACTGATATTTTTCACAGGTATCATTTTCTTCAAGCCTCAAGGTGTTTGGTACGAGCAGTTTAGATCGCTGACGTGGCTTAGGTTCGGATCACCGATATCCGAGCTGATTTTTTTACACAGATATCATCTTCTTCTTCAAGGTGCATGTTCGGTAGATGTGAACGGTTTAGATCACTACCGTGCATGGGTTCACAGTAGAGCCAAAAAGATTGAAGTTTTGTAGATTTGAAAAATAGAAGTCTTGAAGTGTTAGAATTGATTGTAACAGCCAATACTCTTTCATGTCGTGTTTGGCCAATTTGAACAAATTAATGCAAATTAGTTATTCAGGAAATTTGAATCCTTTTTATTTAACTTGTGAATAATTTACACCGTTTCAAGACAAGACAAGAGTAAAAAACAGTATTAGGCGTATATACATTCAAAAGCAACGGCTACTCTACTCGCAAACAGTAAGCCAGATATGGTTAACAGAGTACAAAGAGCAACACGATCGAAACAGTGTTCGTCGTAGTTTTCCGAATTTCCTTCACAACTTCTTCACCAGCAGATTAACTCCGTGACCGGGCTCGATGAGCAGACGGAGAGCCGGCGAGTGGACGTACTTGGGGGAGAGGGAGAAGGAGAATTTAGACACAATGAGAGCAATCAGCACCTTCAGTTCAACCATGGCCAAGTGCTGCCCGGGACACACTCTGGGCCCGACCCCAAACGGCATGTACAAGTGGGGCAACTTGCACGCGCCGGTGATGCCGTTGGCGAACCGGTCCGGTTTGAACTTGAGGGCATCGGGTCCCCATATTTCCGGGTCGGTGTGCAGGGTCACCAGCACGGTCCACAGGTTGACGCCCTTGGGGACTTGGATGTTGCCGAATTTCATGTCAACTAGGGCCTCCCGCGATACCACGTGATTCGGATAGAGGCGCAACGTCTCGTTGATCACCATGGTCAGCTGCAAATTGAAGTAAAAAATTAGAGTTATGGTGTATTTTACTAACTAAAATAAGTACTTATTTTTTGAAATCAATCCAAATATATCTATACCTGCTTCATCTTCCGAACCATGTCGGAATCAAGAATCTGCCCCTTGCAAACTTTGACAACCTCGGCCCGAACCCGCTCTTGCCACTCGGGATTCGCAGCCAACAACATGAGGCACCACGTGGCGGCGATAGCAGTGGGCTCGTACCCGGCCAAGTAAATGTTCTTGCAGTTATCAACAATGAACCGGTCGATCGCATCTTGGCTCAAGTCGCTGTTTCTAGCACCTTCAAGCACCATTTGCAAGAGGTCTTTCTCGTACCCGGCTTGTGTCCTCTCCTTCACCACTTGTAGGATCAGTGTTCGGACATCCTTTTCTAGTGCCCATGTTTCCCTGTTGTGCTTTGTGGGAATGTGCCTGTCACGTAAAAAGAAAAATCAAATTTAGTACCTTTTTGTGTGTCCCAAATTGATACGAAAATACCCCTGTAAAATGTAAATTGAAGAACCGTCTACTTTTGGTGATATGTTAGGTGGTTGTATTGCCGAGTCTGTATTTTCTTGTAGTGATAATTGGGTTATTACGTCCTAGGGTTTTGGTATATGAGAGTTGTGGAATATCAGATGACTTATCGTATTTCGTTACCGAAGAAACTTCCTCAAATTGATTCGAGTTTGGAGAGATTATGATTAAAGTTCAATTTCAGAGGGCTAAATTTTTATTATTTTGAAGGGGCTACAAAGCTGAAAAAAATAAAAATAAAAATCATTTTGAATTTATAGTACCTCATGAAGGAGATTCCAGAAGACCAAAGTTTCTTGGAAGCAGCTTCTTTAAGGGCTGCGAGTCTCTTGAAAATCTCTTCTCCCTTGGAAAAGTTGCTCCCAAAACAAGCCCTGGAGATCACATCTCTGCAGAAACTTCTCATGTCCTGGTCGATTTTTATGTCTGCAATTCCACCTCCACTCTCTATTCTACTCTTCCATGAGTCTAGCATTGTATCTGCAGACTCTGTAATTAGGTTCATCATTCCCTGCAGAATTTTCGAGACACACAATAATATTTAAGATACATGAATTAATAAAGACATATAGATACACGACCCGAAAAAAAATAGAGAATGCATGATGTGATAGATCTTGATTTTGTTACTCTAAAATAGAGATGCCCATCAATTTTAGTTCTGGTTGGTTGTAGTTTTCAGATGTTAGTCTTCTAAATCGTAGAAAATTTTCTCGTTCCCAGTTTGTCGAAACATGTTTTTGTTTTTGTTTTTTGGAAACCCAATGTTTTCCAACTCTCAAATATCATTCTGCTTGAAAATTAAGTGTTTTATTTTCTTTCATAATTTCTCTGGAAAATTGATTTTCGAGACTAGCTCCAAAAAAACATGGATATTTTTCTAAAATCTCAGTGAAACTTGTGCTATTTCAATAAAATTACGTACAAAGAAATACTATCAAATATCGAACTATTATTTTCAAATCCACGTGTATCATTTGACAATTTATAACAATAGGACTTGAAATGTTGGAAATTGTCAGCACCTTAACTTTCTCCATGTTCAGCTCAGGAGCAAGAATTTTCCTCTGGTGAGCCCAAATAGTGCCATTTGAAGTTAAAATGCCTTGACCAAGCAAAGCACCACGCTCCTTTTGCTGGTAAGAAGGCTTACCCAGATCCAATGAAGTGCATGTGGTTATCTCTCTCACCATATCAGGTTGGCTCACATGCAGGATCTGTGTGTTTCCCAGAGAAAACACGAATACTTGACCTGTCAATAAATAAAAAGTAGGGAATTAATTTAGCAGTAATATTAATCTTTGTTTAATTCTCAGTCTAATAACGCCAAGAGGTTTTTGGCCCAACAGCATCAGGAGTGCAGGTAGGTGGCAGGAGAAAAAGAGGTTAGGAGTTCAACTTCTAACGAAACTCATTTTAATTTCGCCAATCAAAAGAAATTTTCAGTTTGATAACGCAAAAGAAAAAAGAAGAGTCTATGCCCTATTCAGCTTGCACATCGATGTGTGTGCATGTGTTACTTTTGGTATATCATTGGTTTTAATGATTTAAAGTTTTCTTGTTTTTGCCACATGTCCCTTCAGTACTTCGTGGTCACGTACGGGCAGCCAAGCTCTCCCCCCTTCGAGCGGCGTAACCTATGGGGGGCTGAATCAACCGAGACCTTCTTGAACCTTTCTTCCTGTTGTTGAACCGTAGGGAAATGATGTGGAAATCTTTGTACCCGCAAACCGGAGGGGGATATTCCTCCGGGAAGAAGCTCCAACGAACAAGTCAGTAAGTGTAGGAGGGAGAAGAAATTTAGTAAGAATGTATGCTAGGAGAGAGAAGAGAGTAGTAGTGAAAGTTTTTCAGACCCCTGCCCTTGAAGGGATACTCCTCTATTTATAGGCAAAGATTTGGAGTATTGAACAAGTCGGCAGTGCCTTTCACGTGCGTTGCCACGCTCTGATGACGTCATGTGTCAGAGTCATTTAATGAACGTCGCCCTTCAAGAATTGCAGAGCCGCATTAGTCAATGTCAGGGATGTTACATCGGGCAGAAACGTCACTTCGGTTATCAGAGAAGGAAGCTCGCCTAATAGGGGAAGCTTCCAGAACGTACCACAACTACTGCACCTGCCAACCACCTCCGAGAGGTCGAATCAACAAACATTTTCCATCTTGCCAAACGTCAGGAACGTTTTCCGAACGTATAAGATCCCTACCGAGCTTCAAGACCCTCCAGAAGCCATTCCACCCTGTCGAGGGACAGCACGTCTTTTTAAGTGTAAGACGAGACAAACGTTTGGATACGTCGATGAAGCGCGGCGAGACAGCTGAAGCCCTTCCGGCGCTCGATGAACATGCACAACATACTGTTGGGCCCTAACCCGTCTCACAGACAAACTGAGACAACTAACAGGTGGGTTCACCTTATGCTCCCCTTGCGCCCTTCGAACCTTCGGATATTTCAACCCTCTATAATAGCCCCTCAACTCCTGCTTCACACACTCGGTAGAGAAGGAGGAGTTGAATATAGTGGCTGAACAAAAGGTGGCCTCGACAAACTCTCCCAAGCAAAGACGTTTAGCCGAGCTACGAGCCTGTTGAGTGAAGGGTTTGCATTTAATGCTTCTGTAACCGCCATTTTCAAATTGTGCCACATGTCATGTTGCCATTGGGTAGTGGTACGGCGGGTCTTATCAATCACCACGTGTCAGCCATCAAACAACCCATCAATCTCCCGCTCAAATCCAACGGCTGGATACTCAGCACCGCTTCAAATTTTGCCCTAGGTATAAAAAGCGAAGAGGGGAGAGGAAAAATCACTTTTTCTTTCTCTCCTCTCGATCGTTCTAACTTCAGAGTGCCATTCTCTCACAAAAACCATCTGAAACTTGAAGATTGTTACAGTTTGATCTTAGATTTCTCTTGATTTCTAGGTATTTCTTGATTCTCGACACATTTCTTTGCATTTTGATTATTTTTATGTAATTTTTGGTCCAAAAATGGGTCTTTTCACCACCGCTTCGACTGGTTTGAACAGTCGAATACTGTTGATGAACAGTGAAGATGTTCATGTGTTCTTCCGAGCACATGTACATCTTCATCCTATGTTCTTCCTACATTAAAAATGAACCTAATCACTCCTCCGAGCAACACGTAGGATTCCGAACAATATTCCGAGACAACTCCAACGCACGATAGTATTCCGCGCTCGGCTTCCTTATGTGACAAATCGTTACTCGGGAATGCTCGGGATTTTTGAGATCACTAAAGCACCAAACGTAGGCACCTTAGGGCTTTTGACCATGCAATTCGCTAACGGTCTTATCCCCTGCACCTTTGTTTTGGGTATGGAGTCATCCTCGTTAACCTCGTCCTCTTCAAAGAAAGCTTAGTCGGGTCATTCCACGCAAGGACACTCCTCGCCCTCAGTGGATCTAAACCTGAGGTTTCTGAAAATATTCGATTCTTTGCTCGAAGCTACCAAGTCGGCGGGAGAGGAACCCCTCAATTCAGCGGATCCGAGGGTATCAAGGGAATCAACTACCCAGCCGCAGCAGTTCCCCTTCGTGCGATCGATCCAAACCCTGACATAATAAACGTCGACGAGGAATCCTCGAAGATGGTGGGTGAATAACTGAACGACGAGGAAGATAGTGAGGATGAAGGAGGGGCCAATGAGGGCGCGTCTGAAAGGGAGACGGCTGACGAGGAAACGCCCACTGCATCGTCGAGCCGAGTACACGAAGAGATAGGGGTCATTGCCAAATCATCTTTTCGACCTCCGAAGAAGAAGAAGAGATAAATTATCCCGATGGACCATAATGATATCCCAGATCGTGCGAGAAGAGATCCTTGCCCTTATTGGGAATGTTTTAAAGATCAGAAGGGTCTTGCCCTTTTTCGGGAGTCCTACGAAATCCTGAACGACGTCGCAGTATCAACGATGCAAGGTAACCGAATAAAGTTTAGTGATGAACACATCACAGTTCCCTTGATGGCAATCACCAAGGGTGGACTTTGGTTCCCAATGCACAGGATCTTGAGGCATATCCTCCACCTGTTAAACCTTACGCCGTGCCAGTTGAGTATGAACACGTACCATCTTATTCACTCGGTGATCAAGCTTGCCAAAGTGAAGACGTTTAAGCTCGAGGCTTTCCACTTCTTCGAGAACTACATAATGTCTCGAAATCTTAAGTATTCCCGATACTTCCTATGCTCTCGGAGAAGGAAGGAAAAGATCGTTGCCGAATGGATGTATGACTCGAAAAAATGGGCCTCGGATTACGTTGAGGTCCGGAGTAACTTCATGTATCCCCCATTTGAGTATGGAAAGTTCGAGGTACCGACGCGTAGGGGAAAGCTGAGTAAGCATAGATTAATTATTCCTTCTTTTCATCTGCTTTTGATACCTTTACTTTTGCACAACTTGCTTATTTATTGTTTTTCTGACTTCTATTCTTACTGTTCGACAGATACCTCCAAGCTCAACAAGAATTTGTTAGGAAAGGCAAAGGTGTGAATTTGCCTCGGTTCTCCTAACAATCCCAAAGGAAAAAAGAAAAGCCTCTACACTCCTCGACTATATGCCAACGTACAGGGGCTTTATCCAGGGCAAAGCATCTACCGAAGGTGAGAAGAAGATGGCTCCCCAAATAACCCCAATCGACCTCCCCAAGGAGTTGCTTCCACTCGTTGAGAAACCCTTCCGTGGGGTATTACGTGAACCAATCGAAGAAGAGCCTTTTCTAGCTGAAGAAACCATGCCTCCCCGAAGTATGAAGGTCGTCTTACAGGAGAACAAGGAGAAGAAAGATAGAGAAGAAGTCGAGCTACGTAAACGACAGCAGTTCGGAGTGCCGGGGGCTTCGGGAACAGCTCCAAGCCCCAAGGTTCCGCCTCCTCACCCGTCCTCAACGTCCCACAAAAGAGCTCCCATCGCCCTTTCCTCCCCCAAAGACATACAGGCCAGCAAGAAGGCCAAGATAACTCTGAAAACATCGGGAGCAGGAGGAGATGAGTCGAAAGAGAAGTTGGCAACCCCCGACTAAGCACTCCCTAAATGCCGAGCTTCATCACGCCGGTGCTTCAACTGAAAAGACCTTTGCCTTCAATATAAGGTTGTAAACCCCAAACGTAGGGCTAGATCGTCAATAGCATAATTTTTGGAAGTCTAGAATCATACCCACAAAGAATCGAATATAGCTTAATCGGATAGTAGGCTTTAAATGGTTGGTTTTGGCGTTTAAGATGGCCAACTTGGTTTTGCTCGAAAGTGGGAATACCATTAGAAAGACTAGAATTGCTTAATGAACTTAAAAGAGGCAAGTCTAGGGATCGTCTATCCCTTGACAAAGGCCGTTACTGGTTCTCAAATAAAACTCAAGCGAGAGTCATGACCGCGTGCTCACATCTGGAGGATTTAACTTTAATGACTAAGTTTATTGAAAGATGTGATTAAATGGAGGCAAACCAACTCGATTGACAACTAAGTCGAACACATAGGAAGCCATGAGCCCTCGGTAAGCTGCTTGCCAAGACCGCTTGACTAAGCGCCTTACCAAAGAGTTAACACCCCTTGTTTAGACCAAAAATGCAAGTTAAGCTCTATTCCGAAAACCGTACTTTTAAGCCCAAAGGTTTAGGAACCAAATAACCACTTAAGTCCTTGGGAAAGATTATCCCGAGACTTAGCCATACGACTACTCACTCATAGCTAAAGCATGAAACAAAGCATAGAAACTAGACATGATTTTAAACCGATAGAATCAAAAACAAACTTGATATTAGTAAAGATCTAAGCCGTAGCTACAACTTTAATAAACGAGAAATGAACAAACGAGATTCACTTATTGGAGCACTTGAAGGATTTAGCTAAGAAAGCTTTAAAAGACATAAATGGAGGAAAAGACTAAGGAAGTAATGATTCAGCCCCCAAAAGAGGGAGAGAGAGGGACCTATTTATACAAAATGGCTCTCTCTCTCGCTCCTCCAAATATCCAGAAAATATCCAAAAAGTGGGAACTTTCCACTTGTGGAAAGTTAAAAGCTACTAAAAAGTATGTCGGTAAGCCTCCCATATCAATACTCAGTAGCCGTATCGATACCGAGCTATCTTGCTCTGAAATCCAGGATTCCCCATAGACGACCTGTATCGATACACAAGAAACCGTATCGATACGCTGAGTTTCGTATCGATACGCTGAAGGCTGGATTTCCTTCTGTTTTGAAACCGTATCGATACACTGAGATCCATATCGATATGGTGTTATTTCCTAGCAGATCACGTCCCTTGTGCCCCGATTTGACACCCGACGGCCCATGGCACGCTCCGGCTTCTACAATTCTTCATCCTCAAACTTTGACAGCTGTATTCAGCAAGGCCTCGCCTACTCGCTTGCCCTCAAGGGTTGTTCAAAACATCAAAACAAGTCCTCTTATTCGCGTATCACCTGAAATGCTCAACGGAAAACCTTAAGCACAAAATCACTAAAAAATGACAGATAAACATAAAACAACCGACATTAAACGAGACCAAACGCATGAAATATGTACAAAATTGGGTGCTTATCAATCGGGCAAAAAGCAAATTTTAAAATCCGACAGTCTGCAGTCGGACCCATCTATTGCTTTCAATCTTCAATCCGAGCTGGCCTTACTAAGTGATATCCAAAGTCCCCAACTGCTGAAGACAGCACTGAACGACAACTACTTTCTCTCAGGAAGGGTAAGTAATGTTTTTCATAAATGCAAAGCACTCCTTCCACGCTTTCCTACTTTCTCTCTCGTATAATGTTTACTTGCATTGTGTGCAGGCCACCCAGTCAATTATGAGCATTCAATGTCACTTGTCTGAACATGACAAGAAGATGAAGAGGTTGCAACAGTCAGTGGAGCATAACAAGAACGAGGCAGATGAGCATAAGAAGAGCCTGGACGAGTCGGAGGTCGGGCGTCAAGGATTAGAAATGCAGATTTCCAATTTAAATGACTTGATCAAATGGCTGCAGGATGTTACCGAGTGCACCATGGCCGAAGGGAAAGCTGAAGGGTTAGATGAAAGGAAGAATGAATTGGAGGAAGAACTTGCTGCCAAGATGGAGGAGAGGTACATCCAGGGGTATTGGCAGGCTGAGGATAACGTTGTGGAGCAAATCTTGGAAGCCCAGGCAGAGATCAAGATGGTGCAGGATAGTGAGAGCTTCTTGCTCTGCTACAACAAGTGTTTTGATGATGTAGGGGTTGGTCCCGAAGATGAGAGAAGGGCTTCAATTGAAGTGTCACCGAAGCCACCAATGTCCCAGTTGCCTCAGACAACCCAGTGCCGTCTCCGTCAGCCACGCCTTCTCTTAATGCCCAAGACTTTTAAGTTTAGTTTAATGTTTTTTGCTTTTGAACGTTGAAATTCGATACGGCCGGTGTCGAATAGTAGGCCTTTACCGTACCGTAGTTTGTAATTAATCCAAGTTTAAGGGTGGCACCGAATGATCTACCATCGCCACGCCTCGGTAGGTTTAATGAAGCCTTAGAGTAGGGGATGGCACCAAACGATGCACCACTCGCCATGCCCCAGTTTAATTAATATGAAAGTTTGAAAATTTTCACAAGTGTTTTCTCTCGTTTTGCCCATTTGTCTGTCTGTAGACACCTCCTGAATGGGGCATCGCTATACAGATTGGATCATCGTTTGCTCGTTTGGTTGCTTGCTTCATAAACCAAAATCATGGATATTCCCACGGCTAGGAACATCGCCACATGATAGCGGTTATCATCAAAATAGAGTCGCCACGTAGTTTATTAAAACTAGGAAAATAGATAGAGATTCTGGATACGGAAGCCAAAGGTACAGTAAGGGAAAGGTGTTAGGCACCCTTTTCTGCCTAGTCGTGAGGCTAGCCCATAATCGTTCAACATAGGACATATACATGCTTTATTTAATCCTAAACAAGTAGTTTGTTTTTATGCCTTTAAACAGTAAATGAGGTGAGCCGAGACGATAAATAAATCATGCATCAGAAAGCAGAACACAAAACAAACTATCCCAGGGGAATGGATCCCGCGGCCGGTGAATAGACGTCACAGCCGAGGGATCCTCCTTGTTTGATGTACCGGCCGAGGGATCAAAGCCCCAGTCGGTGTTCTTCCTCACACCAGACAGAAAAGTTAGCAGACTATCAAAATGCTATGATTAAACGTAAAAACGATAAATAAACCAAACTTTAGGCCGTTGGGTCTCACCACCTTGATCCCTCAGTAGCTTGATTGCTTCGGATTTGATCGGGATTGACTGATTGTTTCTTGAAAAACCCTAGGGTTAGGGTTTGAGACTTCGGGATTTGATCGTCGAATTGATGGCTGCCTTCGAGAGGTTAGGGTTTTTGTAGAGGGGATTTGAGAGTATAATTCTATAGAGTATCGTGGCTAGTGAGGGTGTATAATGATATGAATTCCGAATATCTTTTTCGGAGTGCAAAAGGCCTCTTTATATAGGCAATTGTTGACTCACTCCATCCAATCAAAACGCACGATTGCAATTGCAATGCAATGCAAACTCCTCATTGTGATCCCTGAACGTGGCCCGAACGCATCGGAGAGGTAGTGTAGTTGGATCAAACAATCGACAAAACGTTCCAGAGTCTGGAAAAAGGATGATCTGGCGGCCGTATAAAGGATATGGCGGCCGAAGGATAGATCTTGCGGCTGAGGTATTGATCTCTCAGGGAGATTTTCAAGCAACAAGTTGCTCGGGTGAGGAAATGATGTTGAGGCCATAAGATCAATGTTACGGCCGGCAGATGGATTTTTTTAGGGTTCTGTATTTCTGTCTGAAAGGCTATTTGGCTTTGGATTGGGTCCTCTAAGTGGCTCAAAGTTCTTACCGAAAGTCCTAAGGTTCTCAAGAAGGCAATCAGCAATCATCGTATCCATTTCATCATCGAGATGGTCCCCAAGGTGGGACCTGAAATAATCGTTAGGTCAAATTGGGGTGTCTACACTGTCAGAACTTTAACAAGTGTTTTTGTTCGTTTATCTAAAAATGTGAAAAATATATCTGAAATTTCACAAGTGCTTTTATTCGAGGTTTACCCATCTAGGAGCCCCCTGCCTTAGTGGAATGTCGTAGCTAAAGTAAAAATTCAGTAAGGCAGAGGAATGGGTAAACGATGGAATAAAAATGCCGAGCCCCATCGTCCAGGCTGAACCAAAAGAAAAGGGGCTACAAGAATTTTGCCACACAATTACCGAGTGTTAAAGTACCGCGTCCTAAGGTGCCAGAAAAAGTATCGAGCGTGAACGAAGGGGTAAAGGTGCTTGAGCCCGAAGGCGAACCAATGCCCTTAACAATGGACAATTGGGTGAAAGTACCAGAGCCCGAAGGAAAACCAATATCCCGAATGACAGACTATTGGGTGAAAGTACCAACGCCCGAAGGCAAACCAGTAACCAATATCCCGAAGGAGGGACTATTGGGTGAAATTACCAGAGCCCGAAGGCTAACCAATATCCCGAACAAGGGACTATTGGGTGAAAGTACAAGAGCCCGAAGGCTAACCAATATCCCGAACGAGGGACTATTGGGTGAAAGTGCCTACGCCCAAAGGCAAAGACACAGGCTAGATAGTATGCCCAGCAAACCAAACTCCAAACCAAAGTAATAAATGTAAAAGAGAAATAAACTTCCATTAAGAAAACGCTCGAAGGCTTACAAGGCGAACCAAGGTAAAAAGCAAAGAACAAAACAAGGGAGAACGGAAGGATGCCGAGACTACCCGTGGAACTTCTGAAGTTTTTGGGTATTCCAAGGGTTAACGATCGGCGTGCCATCCATCTCGGCAAGTTTGTAAACGCCATGGCTGATCTTCTATACCACGCTGTCAGGGCCTTCATAGGGATCTTTGAGCTTGGTCAACTTGGTTGCCTCGATAACCATCCGAAGGACTAGATCCCCGACGTTGAGCGGACGAACCCTAACATTTTTGTTGTAGCCCCTTGCCATTTCCTGTTGATAGGCGGCATGCTTAAGGTTTGCGTGGCCACGCAATTCCTCAGTGAAGTCTAGCTCGGCACCAACGAGAGCGGCATTATCGATCGGATGAAAATCTTCTGTTCGAGACGTGGGGATCAAGGTAGCCAAAGGGAGGACGATTTCCATACCATAAGCCATTGAAAACGGCGTTCGTCCCGTTGATCGCCAAGGGGTAGTACGATAGGACCATAAAACATGAGGAAGCTAGTCGACCCACTTGCCAAGTTTCCGATCCAAACACTGCTTAAGCCCCCGAGTGATAGTCTTGTTGGAAGCTTTGGCCTGGCCGTTGCCTTGGCATAGGCCACAAACGAATTGTGAATCGTGATGTTGTGCTTCCTATAAAAGGTCATGATAGCGGTTGCAACAAATTAGGAGTCGTTGTCTGAAAGGATCACGTAGGGTACGCCGAATCTTGAAATGATGTGCTTCCAGATGAAGTGCTCCATGTCTCCTGCGGTAGTCTTGATCAACGGTGAAGCCTCCACCGACTTAGTGAATAAGTCGGTGGCAGTGAGCATGTACTCAGGCACCTTCGGCATTTTGCCAAAGATGTCAAAAGCCCAGACCGCGAACGGCCATGGACTAGTGATCATTTTAAAAGGGAAGGCGTGCTGATGGATGAGGGATGCATGCTTCTAACACCGAACACAGTGCTTTACATACTCCTCCGACTGTTTGACCATATTCAGCCACCAATAGCCTTGCGTCAATGCTCGTTGGGCCATGGTGTGACCCCCTGAATGTGCCCCACAGCTGCCAGAATGTAGCTCGTCCAAGACGTGTGCCGCCTGATCTTCGTGAACGATGCGCAGGTCAAGGTCCGTAAACGTTCGCCTATACAAATTATCATTTTGATCCAATAAGTAGTTTGCAACACGACACTGGACCTTGTGGGCTTCCCGCTTGTTTAGAGGAAGAACCTGGTTTTTTAGGTAGGCAACTATCAAATCCATTTGGCTCGGACCAAGTGTATGTGCCGATACCAAACGAACCGAGGGCTCAAAGCTAGGGGATTCCACTTCATCAAAAATGATTGTACGACTGCCCGAGGTCTAGTACACCAAAGCGAGACCTGCCAATGCGTCAACATGAGCGTTGTGTTCCCGTGCAATCCATTCCACTTCCACGTGGCCGAATTGTGCTACAAGGGTCAAAACTTGAGCTTGGTCAACTTGGTTGCCTCGATAACCATCCGAAGGACTAGATCCCCAACGTTGAGCGGACGAACCCGAACATTTTTGTTGTAGCCCCTTGCCATTTCCTGTTGATAGGCGGCATGCTTAAGGTTTGCGTGGCCACGCAATTCCTCAGTGAAGTCTAGCTCGGCACCAACGAGAGCGGCATTATCGATCGGATGAAAATCTTCTGTTCGAGACGTGGGGATCAAGGTAGCCAAAGGGAGGACGATTTCCATACCATAAGCCATTGAGAATGGCGTTCGTCCCGTTGATCGCCAAGGGGTAGTACGATAGGACCATAAAACATGAGGAAGCTAGTCGACCCACTTGCCAAGTTTCCGATCCAAACACTGCTTAAGCCCCCAGTGATAGTCTTGTTGGAAGCTTTGGCCTGGCCGTTGCCTTGGCATAGGCCACAAACGAATTGTGAATCGTGATGTTGTGCTTCCTATAAAAGGTCATGATAGCGGTTGCAACAAATTAGGAGTCGTTGTCTGAAAGGATCACGTAGGGTACGCCGAATCTTGAAATGATGTGCTTCCAGATGAAGTGCTCCATGTCTCCTGCGGTAGTCTTGATCAACGGTGAAGCCTCCACCGACTTAGTGAATAAGTCGGTGGCAGTGAGCATGTACTCAGGCGCCTTCGGCATTTTGCCAAAGATGTCAAAAGCCCAGACCGCGAACGGCCATGGACTAGTGATCATTTTAAAAGGGAAGGCGTGCTGATGGATGAGGGATGCATGCTTCTGACACCGAACACAGTGCTTTACATACTCCTCCGACTGTTTGACCATATTCAGCCACCAATAGCCTTGCGTCAATGCTCGTTGGGCCATGGTGTGACCCCCTGAATGTGCCCCACAGCTGCCAGAATGTAGCTCGTCCAAGACGTGTGCCACCTGATCTTCGTGAACGATGCGCAGGTCAAGGTCCGTAAACGTTCGCCTATACAAATTATCATTTTGATCCAGTAAGTAGTTTGCAACACGACACTGGACCTTGTGGGCTTCCCGCTTGTTTAGAGGAAGAACCTGGTTTTTTAGGTAGGCAACTATCAAATCCATTTGGCTCGGACCAAGTGTATGTGCCGATACCAAACGAACCGAGGGCTCAAAGCTAGGGGATTCCACTTCATCAAAAATGATTGTACGACTGCCCGAGGTCTAGTACACCAAAGCGAGACCTGCCAATGCGTCAACATGAGCGTTGTGTTCCCGTGCAATCCATTCCACTTCCACGCGGCCGAATTGTGCTACAAGGGTCAGAACTTGACTAACATAGGCATTCATGTGCTCGTCCTTGGCCTGGTAGCCATCATTGAGATGGCCCACAATCAACCAAGAGTCGCAGAAGACATGGACCGAGTCGGCGTTCAACCGAAGGGCAAGCCTCAAACCAACAATGAGGGCCTCGTACTCAGCTTCGTTATTCGTTGCGGGGTAACCGATGGAAACTGCGCTTTCGTGGACTGTCCTACTCAGAGAGATAAGGACAATACCAACCCCAGCACCATTAACGTTTAAAGCCCGATCAACAGTTATTCTCCAAGCATCTCCTAAAAAGAGCTTCCACTCCTGCTTCGGCTTTTTACTTCCCAAGGTGAACCGAACGCGAAGCGATTCAGGTGAAGGATTACTCCATCCGTTGTGAACCTCCTTGTCAGCTAGGTGTGCTTTCTCCATGGTGACTGCCAAGGCATTGGCTTCATCTTGTAGGTCGGGTGTTAACTCGACAAAGAAATCGGCCAAAGCTTGGCCCTTGATTGAAGTACGGGGCTCGAATTGGATGTTGTAGTTGGCGAGATCCTGAGATAACTTCAAGATCCTACTAGAAGAGTCAGTCATCTGAAGCACAACCTTGAGAGGAAACTCAGTAATGACCACGATTCTATGACATTGGAAGTATGGCAAAAGGCTCGTTTTAGCAGAAACGAGAGCCAGTGCCAACTTTTCCATAGGTAGATACCTTGTCTAAAAATCCGTCATCATCTTGCTTGAATAGAAAATTTGCAAATGCTACATCCCTTCCTTTCGAACGAGCACAACGCTTGTGGCATGATCTGATACGGCAAGATAGCGGTAGAGGTCTTCATTGGGTAGGGGGTGATGAGGAGTGGTGCATGGGAAAGGTATTCCTTTAAAGAATGCAAAGCCATCTCACATTCCTCAGTCCACACGAACCTCCTTCGATTGGTCTTGTTCGCCTGAAAAAGGTCGGCAGAGATCTCCTAAACGTCGGATGAACCGATTTAATGCGTCCACCATTCCTGTAAGTCGCTGCACTTCTTTGATTGTTGTTGGAGCTCGGAGATTCCGCACAGCTGTGAGTTGTGATAGGTCGGCCTCTATCCCTTGGCGGCTCACCATGTAGCCGAGGAATTTTCCCGAGCCAACACCGAACGTACATTTTTCAGCATTCAAACGAAGCTGATACTCCTTCAGAATGGCAAAGATTTTGCCCAAGTCTCGAAGGTGATCCTTGCTGAGCTTACTCTAGCAGACCATGTCATCAATGTATGCCTCCATTGTTTTCCCGAGCTTGTCAAAGGACATCTTGGTAACTGCTCTCTGAAAGTTAGCCCTGGCATTCTTCAGACCGAATGGAACAACATTATAACAAAACGTCCTACGCAGAGCGATGAATGTCGTCTTCTCTTGATCGTCTCTTACCAAGGCAATCTGGTGATAACCTCAGTATGCATCCATATGCGCCTTTTCATGAAAATCACACGCGGCTGTAAGATCCTAATGAAATGAGAGAAGTGCAAAGGGTTGTATCGGTTGATTGGCAAAACTATTTACTTGACGAAGGTTTGGAAACGGTGTGCACAAGGAAATGGTACCCAAGGTGTGAGTCTTTTGCGGCGAAGACAAAGTCATGTTTCCAAGTTGTCAATGTTTGTGAGAATGTAAATCTTGTTGGTGGAGAGGACGGGTCGAGGTCCTACTCTCGTGTAAATTGATGATTATTAGCACAGGGCGGCTACACATGTGAATTGGCTGTGTGGTTTAAATCAAATTGTTGGACCTTAATTTGATTTGGGACGTGTAGTTGCCGTTTTCAAGGCTTGGTGGTGGCGCGGTGATGCGTGGAATTTTCACCGAGGTCGAGATTTGTTGGGATGGTTCAAATTCCAGTTTAATTAAAAGTCTTGCCCATGGTTTTTTTTTTTTAATCTCTGGAACCGAAGTGATAGATGGTGTTGGCTGATTTCCTTCTTGTCGTGTAACCTTCCAACTTCCTTGATGAGAACGTGTAAAATGTTATTAATGCAAGGATTAATTGGTAGGTGGTTAACTGCTTATACAATGGCATGAATGAAGGAGTTTTCGGCAAAGTGGAGAAAAACAGTATGTGTGCAAGGGTCAAGTCTAGTACTCGGTGAGAGTGTGTTTTTGTATGAGTGAGTGTATAAGGGTTGGGTGTGGGTTATTTCTTACTTAAGTGTACTTGTACAGAAATTCTCATAGTAAAAAAACGGGATCCTCTCCGTGAAGTAGGCGTGTTATTACCAAACCACATAATTCTTGTGTGTCTCTCTATGTTTTATTTTCCATCGTATTGCTATTGGTTGTGATTGTGATTGTATTTGAATCTCAATTCTTGGGTGCTTCCGCGTTTTAATCCCAACAGCACCAACTGCAACTAAAAATTCCTCTGGCGGGGCTTCCCGATATGGATTAATCCGTGGAAGACGAATTTCAGCAAATTCGATGGATGATTTAATTCATATTATTTCCAAGAATAAAAGTTCATTTAAAAAAAAAAAATTAGAACCGAGGAAAAAACATTTTGGCATAGGATGGAAGAAGTACTAGTAAATAGTACCGTAAAGCTTCCTCCATTTCTCAAAGAAAGGAAACACAGCGGTGGCGCAGTCGTGGGTGGTCGGAGGGACGAAGTTTTCATCGCTACTGATCGGCTCCTTGGGAGTTGTAGTTCTGGCTTTCTTGATCTCTCCGATATTCCCGAGCAAAAAACTCGGCGGCGGCCCACTGATCCCTTGCTTCCTCAGCTTGGATCTGAGCCGCCCCGGCTCCACCACCAGCGCAGTGTACAACCGCAGAAACACCGCCGCGAAACCCACCAAAGTTATGGAAAAGAAAAGCTTCACCACCGTGAGGATCTCCATTTGGCCAACGTTGTACAACTTCTCTCTCTCTCCTACGTTCTCTCTCTGGATGTTGTTTCCTTTTGGAGACTTGTGGTGGTGGTGGTGGTGGTGGTGGTTTATGTGCATGTCTCTATACTCCTTATATACGGAGTAGGAGTTTGGAGGGGTGTTTCGTCATTGTGCTTGAGATAGTATATCGTACTTATTATATTTGAGGATACGACTTTAGTCTCTTTGTTCATATTTAAAAAAAAAAAAAAAAAACCATTATTGGAGTCTATTTGTTCTATTTTTTATCACAGTGTTTGTCTGTGCTTACGATACTACGCATCCCTTTGGAATTATCCGTGTCTAAGGCACTTGCTAACTAGTGGTTCAAACACTAAATCGATTTATTAGTGTGTAGTATGTGATAATCTTTTTAGTGGCACGAAAGAGAATTACTCATGTTTACGGCACTTCCCAACTAAACTTTTAAGCTGGCTACAAAGAACTATCAATTTGCTTATAGGGTTTTGGAATTGGAAGATTGGTGGTATTTGTGCAATTACTACAAAGAATGTGGCACTTATATTATATTTGCAAAGTTTCTTTGCGCAGTTACTACAAAGAATGTGGGCAATTACATTACATTTGTAAAATTTTTTGTCAACTCTTTGATCACATAAATCTCAGCTCTTCTCTTAAATTATATTTATGTAATCCTCACACCCTTATATTTTATTAGGTAGATCACAAAGACAATTTTTTCTAATTAATTACTGAGAGTCTCTTTTTATTGGTCCCTTGGAAAGGGCTCCCACTCTCCCAGTAGTAGGGCATCCCGCATTATTGGCTGAGGTCACTTCCCTTTTGGGGGTAAAGTACACAATGCTCCTAACATTTTCAATTTTCAAGTCCCCAAACTTTCGGTCAAGTGTCAATGTTCCTATTACCACTAAATTCTATTGGTTTCGTTGAGTCGTCGGAAATGTTATTTGGAAAATTGGTTCCTAAGAAAAATGAAGTGAAGTGAAGTAAAAAGAGAATGAAATTTATTTTCTTGTGTGTGTTCTCTTGATAAGAATTTTGCAGGAAAATAAAAATCCATTCCTTTTGGCAAGACCTATTTTGCAGGAAAGTGTTTCTCAGTGGGAAAGTTGAAGCCTCTGGTCCTACAACTTTCCTATTATATGATCACACAGAAAGTTACAAGAATGTTGATTCTCTCATCCTTTCCGTGCAAATGAACGATTAGTTTCCGTATTACCCGGTACGAAACAATATCAATTACTCCCTCTGTCCTCATTCTTTAGTTCCTTCTCAGAGTCCGTGTCACTTTTCAATTAATTATATCTTGCAATTTATAATTTTTTTAGGTGATTTTGAAAACATCGTTTAAAATAGCTCATTGAGATCTATCGAAGAAAATCCATATTGCATGTTGTAACGACCCGGAATTTTGACCCAAATTTTTTTTTTTAATAATGTTATTAGAATTATTTTCCTAATACAATTATTATTATTATTATTATTATTATTATTATCTTTAGATACAAATATGCATGCATTTAAATACATGCATGCATATCTTCTTTCTATTTTCCTACAATACTTGCATGCATGCAGAACTCTTCTATCTTTCCCTCTCCTACTCCTACTCGACCTCTACCTCCTCCGTAACCCTAGAACCGAGCTATATTCGTCCATTCAAAAACCCAATTCGATTAGGACTCAATTTAATCCTACCACATCAAAATTCTCTATATATACTTCATTACGTCGACCCTAGGGTCTCTCACGAAAATTTCCACGCCCCAACAGTCCAGAAAAAGGAGGTAATCGAAGGAAATCGAAGCTCCAAATCCATGGAGTTCTAGAGAGAGAAAAGAGAGAGAGAAAAGTGGGTTTCGCACCAAGACCAATCCGGAACCCGAATTGATCGTTCTAATCTTCTTCTACAATCCCAAGGATCCACGAACACCATTCGATTCGGTCCCAAGGCTTCCCAATCGACGAAACCGAAGTCATCTTCCCAAAATGTTCAAGTTCGATCGAAAAACAATTCAACACGATTCGAGGTATTATAATTCGATCCGAAACCTCCTCTAAGTATATTTATGATTTATAGACATAACCCAACGTCCCCCGTGCCCCCATGCATCGAAACCGAGGCCAAACGAACAAAAAAATAAAAACAGCACGCGACCTTGCGGCTGCAATGTTCGGGGCAGCCAGCCGCAAGAACCAGAAAACTGGAGTTCGCGGCCGCGAACTCCCTTATGCCCAGCCGTGCGGTTTTTGTTGTGTCGTATCGAATTGATTTTGCGACCTTTTAAACATAGATTTTGACCCCCTAACTAATTTTCCTAGGTTCCTAACACTCTAAAGATCATACCTTGTTAGTTTCATATTTTTTTTATTTAATCTGATATTTATTAAATTTTTATTCGTTATCTTGTAAAAATTTACAAACTAAAATTCATTGCGACCTTGTAAACTATTCCATAAATTCCCAAACTATTTTTCCTAGTTTTCTAACATGTCAAAGATCATAACTTACTGATTTCATAAACTTTTGATATTATTAGCTATTTATTTTATTTTTAATTAAAGATACAAACGAAAAATAGTTGCGACCTTATAATTAATGATTTTAACATCTAAACTATTTTTTTTAGACTTCTGACATCCCAAAGATGAAATGTTATTAAAATAATAATTTAATTATTTCATTAAATAATTATTATTAATTACGCATTGTTTCTAAATAGAAATACTTTAAAATATTATAAAAGAGGTTAAAAATTCCAAATAATTTTATTTAGACTTCTTACTGTCCTAAGATGATACTTTGTTAATATCAACAGGTTTTTAATTGTTTAACTATTTATTAATTACTTATCCTTCTTTCGTTAATTATTTTAATTCTTTTATTTAAAATAATTCCATGAACATTCAAACCCAATTTTTAGCACTCAAACTTATTATAGAGGACCTTTAGGACTCTTATTAGGGTACGATAATTATTCTAATATTTTTACCTAATTAACGTATTTAAATGGTATTTAATTCGTCTAATTAATTGTTAATAATTAATAAAAGTCTAGAAAATTATTTTTAAATCTTTATTAAATAATTCCCACATTATTAATGATTTTGTGGCCATATAAGATTAAGGGCAACGGCCCAATCATAAAAAGTTATGTGATTGCATTGCCAAATAATTATTTCGATCCGTCTGTTATTCGTTTTCATTATTATTGAGATTGATATTGTGTTGATGCTTAATTCGAATGTTAGATTGGACCCTAGAGACATGGGGTGGTATACGAAAAAGAAATCACTTAGACGATGTTAAGTAACGAATAAATTGTGAAGTTTCTTTCTTTTAGAGGTTGCCTGCAGTCGTGATTTTGAGATGTGATGAGATGACTTAAAACCTGGCAAAGTAAGCCCAGTGATATTTGATGATAAAACCTGGCGGTAGTCCAGCGATGTTTTCTGTTGATAAAACCTGGCGGTGGTCCAGCGATATTTTGTGACGATAAAACCTGGCGGAGGTCCAGCGATCTTTTGTGATGATGTCCTGGCGAGAGTCCAGTGGAATAAATTGATGTCCTGGCGAGAGTCCAGTGGAATAAATTGATGTCCTGGCGAAGTCCAGTGGAATAAATTGATGTCCTGGCGAGAGTCCAGTGGAATAAATTGATGTCCTGGCGAAGTCCAGTGGAATAAATTGATGTCCTGGCGAGAGTCCAGTGGAATAAATTGATGTCCTGGCGTGTGTCCAGTGGTGAATTGATAGACTGGCGTGTGTCCAGTGATGAGTTGATAGACTGGCGTGTGTCCAGTGATGATTGTAATGTGGTGTATAAGATAAACGAACCCTAGTTGTGATTCAGGCATGATAAGCTATCCCCTTGTTGTTGTATCGTAACTTAGGTTATCCACGACAGCAAAGGGAAGTGATCTCATGGGACCGAGCATGGCTAACGGTTGGGGAGGAAAGATCTCGCGGGGAGATCTTAGATCACACGTCAGGTTAATGGATAGTAATGAACTGGTTTATGTGAAAAATCTCTGTTGTACTTGTTCGTATCATTATTATCTTATTTGCTTGCTAGCTGTAATGTAAGAAGGGTAGTTGGGTTGGATTTTTTTACTGGGTGATTTATCACTCACGGATACGTCTGTATCCTGGCAAATCGATTGCTTCGGCGATCAATTTGGTAGAGGGCGCAGGATTCAATGGAGGAGATTCAACGATGATGCAGTTCGACATGGAAAGAATATCAGTAACAAAGATCAAGGATGCTTAGGATTCGTATCAAGATTAGAGTCAGCTCTGAAGCTAGTGTATTTGATTCCGTAAATCTATCTTGAGATTGTATTACCAAAATCTTTATTTTGGAAAATCATATTTATTTAGCAAAATTTTCTTAAGAAATCCTTTTATTTTACACCCGAAAAGTCGGGGCGTTACACATATAAATAATATTACCAATTAAAAGTTATAATTAGTTTTTCTTCCGGTTGGAATAGGATGAGGGACTAAAGAATAGGGGACGGAGGGAGTATAAGCCATTTGAAGCACTAAAGGACATTCTCATAGAAAAGTACTCTATTTGTCCTACTTTAATAGTCCATCATTCTATTTAACCGGATAAAAAATTAGTTATATATTTAAATTGATAATAAATTTTATATCCAATATGGATCTTATTTGATAGATTTCGATTAGTTCTCTACTACAATTTTTTTAAACCACACAAAATATTATAAATTACAAGATATAATCAATTAAAAAGTGCACAAACTCTCAAAATGGAGTACTATTAATTAAATTGGGACGGAGGGAGTAACATGCATAATCATTGTCTCTCTTTACAAACACTTTTTTTCTTTCAAAAATGGAAATTTGTCATATTTAAGAAGTAACCTTCTTATTTACCTAAAAAAGTATAGACATTTTTTTAGACGAAAGGTAAAAAAGTATATTCGGTAATTATTAATTGAACGGCCTGCAGATGTAATATGTGGCACTAAAAATGTATAAATGGATGTCCTCCAGAACTCAAACCAACAATCAATAGGTTGGCATGTTAAATTTTTTGACAAGTGAACCAATTGCTCCAAATTCTTCATAATTAATTTTTTGTGATCGTTTTTAAAAATAGGGATGTGGTCGTTGTATTGAAAAAATAACCATACTTACAAAAGAAATTATGGAGGTTGAGCCATTTAAAGATATTGTGGAACTCTGGAAGAAGAGAAACGATAATTTTGTCTTAGATTCAATTGGTTTCAATATTGTCAAGTTTTCAAGATAATAAAATGATTTAAACCTAGTACCACTAAACAAATATATTTCCTGCCAAGAACTAACGGACCAAATGGCAATGGAGACATTGACACTTGATCAGAAGTGTGAGGGCTTGGCAAGTGAAATTAAAAGTGTAAGGGATAGAGTGAACTAAATATGAAGCACAATGGTGCAAAGTGTACTTCACCCCTCTTTTATTATAAGTGTTTTTTTTTCTTTTTCCTTTTTAATTACATTAGTTTCTTAGATTTTCTTTAATTTTGTGTCACTTTTTCCGAAGAATTTATTCATCTTTACAAGAGTAATCTTACAGTATAAAATATTGACAAAAGGTCACAAGAAAACCACGAATGACAAATTAAAGGTAGTAATCCAAAGGTGAATCGAACGTCTTTTTTTTTTTTTTTTTCCCAACTTTCCTAAGTTCCGTACATATGTTTAGTTACCTTTCTCATTGAGGTTGGATTCACCTCTGGATTACTTAAAGCATTACTTTACATGATGTTACTTTACTCTTCTTCTTTTTCCAAGCGGTTCGAGAATACAAATATTGTAATTACAAAAAACTAAAAATAATTAACTTCATAATCACTATAAGCCCAACCCGATTATTACTTCTACCAGGGAGAGAAACAATCTCAAACAGTTTCACAATTACAGTAATCCCATAAGGCCCATAAAAAGAGAGAAATAATTTCGACAAATACGATGGGAAGTAAACAAACTCACAAGGAAATGGACAAATTGAAGCTTCTGACTTCCTAGTGAGATGCAAGAGTTCTAACCAACTGAATTCTAGTCCCAGTTGGTTTACTTTGCTTTACTTTTGCACTTGTACTGTCACGCCCTCGATTTTAAACATAAATAAATATTTCATTTCAACCAAAGATCCTCGCATATCATAATTATAACCCAAAAGAGTTCTCATTTGTTTAATTTACAATTCAAGTCCCAAAGTTTAAGGAAATATACAACATTGACACACCAACCTGAAATAAGCTTAAGTAAAAGTACGAATAAGTTGTTTGGTTACAAACCATTTAGTCATGAGTCAAACCTGTAACGGACCTCCCACTGCATTTGACCGATAGATAAACAAAACCCAAAGGGGGGCTTAAGTGGCAAAATAGATGAGTTATAAACCTAGATATTCTGAGTTCAAAATTTGGCAATTTTTTGGGGCCATGTCGCAAGAGAAAAATCTCTTGTGAATCTCCTAGTCTCGCTGTTGATACCCAGTGTTCGATCAGACCTGGGAGGAGAATAGTCGAGGTGCGGTTAGCTGGCCTAGGCACCTCTTACCTTCAAACCAAAGAGAAAAAAACAGACCATTACTATTTTTTGGGGTCCTTCCCGGTTCTCACAAAGATGATTCAAACTACTCATTTTTTTATGGATTCATGTAAAAAATTATCTAAATCAAATATCAGAAATGGCTTTTTCAAAATTCGTAGGACGACCTGCAGTTCAGATAATTTATGCGGAATTCGGGATGAACCCGCATAAAATCTGTGCATGATTTGTGCCTACTTTGTCAGTGTAAACATACCTTTCATTCTTGAAATTACGGTGGCACCGCCATCAAATTATTTAAACTAACACAGAATTCGTGCTATGCATCGGAATATATAAATTAAGGAAAAGATTTTGGACTTTAGAGGTAGAAGTTGGTGTCGGACCACTTTTCCATCATTTTTTCTAAACCAATTGGTGTTAGCGAATGTTTCAATTAATTCTTTTATGTTATTCAACATCGCACTTGCAAGTCTATTTTTAGAGCGGTCGCAGGGAGTGACATTGTGTAACCTAATCCATGGGGCACTCCGAGCCCAAGAGTTTGGTACCGAATTGACTCATTAGATTGTAAAATAGTCCTTTGAAAACATTATGTGCAAGTGTCTGTCTACAGTTTAATCGGTAACGGTTTGGGTCTCGGATGGAGACTTTGTTGCCTTTTGCCTTGCTCTCGTTGGTCTTTGTAATCATTTTCAAAAATTAATATAAAAAAATTCGCCGTTCAAAAATAAACCTTTAATTGGTAAGGCAAAGCCCTCCGTTGCTACTTGCTTGGCCGTTTCATTGATATCAAGTCAAGATGGAGGATTCAGAGGCAGGTACTAGGAAAGCGGCATAGGGGGGCTCGACACCTTAGTTTACGGGTCCGTTCACGAACTCAAAATAAATATTTATTTTTTAAAAAAGCAACTTCAAACTCAAAAATTATGTGTTTATGCAAATAATTTTCCTCTCAATATGGATCTTATTTGATAGATCTCATTGAGATATATTTTTAAACGGTGCAAAAAAAAATTGAAAATTTATTTTTTATTTCTATTATTTCTTAATTTGAAAATGTGAAATAAACTGCTTATTTTTTAAGAAGGTTTCTGGAATGGGGCCGATACCAGGAAAGAGCCTAGAAATATGTGCTCTTTCTGGCATTTTAGCTAGCAAACACACAATATCAAAGAGCTCTCCAAGAGCCTCAATAAAAAGCCTAAGGTGGTGTTTCACTAAGGACTTTTAAGTCTTTAAAGATTTTTTTTTGTTTTATCTTTATTTGAATTTTTTAGCATTTGTTAGTTTTGTGCCTCACTTTTTTAATTTTCTAATTTGTCTCGGCAAGACAAATCAATAATTTACAAAAATTTTGTACAAAATTAACAATCGCAAAAAAAATCTAGATAAAAACAAAAGTGCTAAAAGTTAAGCGGAATTGAATCTTAACTATCTTATCTTTGCTGCCTAGAAAAAAAAAAAAAACTATCTTAACTTTGCTAGTTATATGTGCTCTTTTACTATTGACTAGTCAAGCACATAAAATACTATTTCTTTCTTTAAGACTACTCTGTCTACCACTTCAAAAAAAAGCAAAGAAAAGTATTTTCTTAATCTCAAAACATGCACTTTCTGTCTCTTTTTAAGTGTCATGCTTCCTTCGTAATTTTAACGGTCCAATCTATCAAGGAGATATCATCATTACACATTTCGCATCAACTTTTATCTTCACTTTTTCTACTTACCCTCTATGAAGACATTATCATTACACTTTTACTCACTAATTTTTCAAAATGGAATCTACTTTTAGGAGCAAAATAGAAATTATACCAATTTTTACCCACTAACTTTACAAGATGGACACTTATTCAGGGACAATCCAAAATGAAATACTGTAGTCTAAAAAGGGACGGAGGGAGTATAAGGGAAGAAAATGACGTCAAAGCAAGAAAGAGATCACAATCTCATGACCACGTACTGTAGCTATGCTTGAATATGAGTCCCTTCCACGAATTCACACTTTTTTACCTTTAAACCATGGCCGAACAACTTTCTAGTGAAGAACTTGAAGAATTTCGTGATTCTGTTCTTGAAGAAACTCGTGATTCAATTCTGAATTGAGAATTATGGTGTATTTTATTAACACAAATAAGTAGTATTTATTTTTTGAATTATTGGTAATGTATTATAAAAGAATGACCTTTTTTGTAAAGCAAAAAATAAGTACTTATAAGAATAAGAATTTAGCGGAATGACTTTTAGCAACAAAGAAACCCTAAGCTAAAAGAAAAAGAGAGAAACACGGGAAAGCTAGAAAGAGAAATGTATTTTAGTATATTCTTGATACTCCCTTCATCTCAAATTGCTCGCCTTTTTTGGGAGGCAGATATTTTGCACCCAAAAAATAATTTACTTTATGAGATTTTTTATTATTTTTTTTGGAAAATCTATTGCTGCAGGTTTTCTATTCTTGATGAGGGGTCTTATTTTTGGTTTGTTTTGGAGATAGAAAACAAAACCAATTAACATAGCATGCACACGGGTCTTGTTTTGTCGTGATTTTGAATGGACACATTTACTCCTAAAATGAAATTGAGGTCAAAGCTTACTGTGCACCCGGTACTATTATTCAGTCATCCTCTAACATTTTTGAACAGATACGAAATAGGTACAAACACTAAATAGGTTATGATCAAGAGAAAATAATAGAGAGAATATAGCACAAGAAATATATTATTGAGAATACACGAACTTGTCCCTGCAATGGAGAGGAACCCTCCTTTTATAGGCCTAAGAAGGGAAATCCTGGCATCGTACTCCACAACATACAACAAACATAATCATGACACACATTCCTTTTCTTACTACACATCATCACACACTACTTTTCTTATTCTACCACTTACTCATAACATGCATATCCATCACTTCACACTACACACTAATAATTAACATGCATACCCATCACTTCACACTAAACACTAACAATACTTCACTTTCAGCACCTCTCCGGAAATGAAAGGAGCAAAATTAAAGTAGCAAGAATCTTGCAGCCTTATCAAAGTAGCAAGAATTTTGCAGACTTATTGTACTTTCTTCACACTTTATATTACATCACATAAAAGTAAATAAATATACACCACGCAAAAAAAAAAAAAAAAAAAAAAAAAAAAAGCGGGCATGATCATATGGTCATCACTCTGTATTTTCTGAATCATTTGAATCACTCCTTTCAGAATAGTATTCAATTCTATCGGTCAAGTAATACGGTCCAAAAGATAGTGAATATTCTGGCGCCATTCTTCTGGATATGTATCATTGAATTTCCAGTTTGCAGTTTCATAATGGAGGAGAGATGAGGGAACTTCTGCAGGCGTCAATCCATTGAGTGAACATAATGTTTAAGTCATGACAAGATAATCTCTACTGTTGATCTGGATTCTCTGAGACTCTGGATATACAGATAGGAATATAGTGTGATACTCCTTTTGCTAAGTGATAGAACCATTTGGATTAGGAAGACATCTGTTGTTGTGACTTGTCCAAAAAGCAAATTGAAGATTTCTGCCTGCACTGTTAGGGATTCCTCTGATCTTCTGTTGCCAAAAGGGTATACTTCCGAAGAGCAAGAGAAATTTCAAAAAGAAATCTTCTTAAGGATGAATCTGATTGAATGCCACATGTGCCAGATAAACCAATATTGCTGATTTATTAAAACAGACACTTATGGTATAAACATCTACTAAATACCATAAATGGAGGTAGGTTTCCTTCTTGAAATAAAAGACATTGCGGTCATATATTTCAAACTGGGTGAGAAAGGGGTAGACAAGATGGAAAGGTAAACCTCCTATGGGACCTTCATCAAGACCATAATTGAAAATGCAAAGATGTTGAAGATTTTAACACATTTGGATACACCTAAAAAGAAGGGTTAACTCCAAAACATGATACTGAAGGTGGACAAGAAGATTAACTGGGTGGAAACAAGAAATCATTGGAAAGCAACTAAGAACAAATGGATGTGGTTTTGATTTTGAAAATTGGTTGATTTCTTTTTTGAGTCTTGACAGAAAATCTGGGAGGAAATTTGTTTTTCCTTTTATGTGAACAAAATCAAACTCCAATTGGAAAACTAATTTGCCCATCTGAGCAACTGTGCCTTTTGATGGTGCTTCTGTTTGAATTTGAGCATGCTGGGGAAACTCAACATATCAATCTCAATCAGGAAATGATGATCGATTAGATGAAATTCAAACTTCTCAATACTCCTTTTGATTGCCAGAATCTCTTTGTAGGTAGAGTGGTAAGAAGTTCTGTTGAAGAGAACGCGACACTCTTGTATCCACAGATTCAACGTTTTTTATCTGTGCTTTCTTCCAAAAGAACTGCTCCCCAATACAGATCAGAGGCATCTGTCTGAAGTATTCTTTTCCCATTTAAAGGTATGGTTAATGGAGGAAGGGTTTTGGCTATGGTTTTGAGGTCTTTGATAGGTCTGGTACAATGGGCTGACCAAGGAGGAGGGTTTTTCTTTAGTAGACCTGAGAGAGGCGTACGGTATTGGACAAGGTTGGGAATGAAAACAGCCATATAGTTAATAATTCCAAGGAACTGTTAAACTTGTTTGACTATGAGATTTTCATCTAGAAAATAATCAAGCTGAGAGGCTATATGAGACTGGAGGGTATATTGACCTTTAGAGATATGCATCCCCAAAAAATCAATTTCTGATAGGGCAAGAAACATCTTTTTCTCTGAGAGCATGATATCATGAGCTTGAACCAGGGAATGGAAGGTTTGTAGTAAGACTGCATGAGACTCAATATCTCAAGAAAAGAATAGAATATCATCAATGTAGACGAGTGGTGAGGACAAAATAGGGGCAAATACCTGAATCATGGCCTTTTGAAATAAGGATGAAGTTGTTTTTAATCCAAAAGGCATGACTGACCACTGAAAGTGGTGATCTAGTATGCAAAAATCAGTTTTGGGACGATCATCTTGATGAATGCCCAACTACTAGAAACCTGCTTTCAAGTCAAATTTTGAGAAAATTCTCAAAATTTGAACTTTAGGCAAGTTTGCAAAAAAAAAAAAAAAACACTTCTCTAAAGAAGAGGGAATTTGTTATCCTGTTAAAAATGATTAAGAGACTGGTAATTGATAATCAAGCGAGGCTTTCCTCTTATCTGCTCTGTCCTTTTGTTACATAAAATGCTTCACATGCCCACTGAGAGGTTGTGGGCTCGATCAAACCTTCTGGCCGGAGTTGTTGGAGCTCTTGAAGAGCAAGCTGGTAGTTTTCTGGGTTCATTCCATGATGGGTAGTTTTGGTGGGGTTAATGTCTTCATTTTTCTTAAAGGGAAGAGAAATGAAGAAATTTGGGTTTTTCCATAGTGGGTTGGAGTATTTGGTGAGGAACTGGGAATGAGATTCGGCACAAAAAGTTTGGATTATGGCTTCTTTGATGGAGGATAAATTTTCTATAGAAAAGAGATTTGGTTGAGTGGTTTAGGGTAACAGATAGTTTTTGTATTTCAAGTCTTTTTTGAGTGAGGAGACTTTGTTGAGATTTTGGAGAATATCAAAGCCTAACAATAATCTTTTCCTGGGAGGTCAGAACCAAAGACTTGGTGTTTTATGGTGTATCCAGGGAAAAGTTGGATGGTAATAGGCTGACTGATCAGAGTGATGACAAAAGTTTCTCCATTGACTGTTGTAAAGGGTCTGAAACATGACTGCCAGTAGGACCTGGGGAGGATTGCTGGGTTAAGGATGGAGGCTGCAGCATCATTATCAAATAAGGCGATAACTGGTATAGGTTTCTCATATTTCCCAAGCAAGATTTTAACATTTGCTAAAGGCTGAGCCAGCATGATATTTGAGAACCCAATTGTTTGGATTTCACAGGGGAATGAGTCAGAATCATCTGATTCTGATGAAGACTCATCAAAGGTAAATGCTAGGACTGCTTCAGCTATTGCTTCATCATCAGTAGAAAATAGGGATTCGACATCAGCATCTTCAAGATCATCGTCAATGAGAGCCAAAGAATTCACCATTTTATCTCTTGCTGCTTTATTTGGACACTGTTTAGCATAGTGCCCCTTCTTTCTGTATATGTAGCAGCAATCAGACTTTCGCTATCTTCTGAACTTTTTCTTCTTGAAAAATTTCTACTTTTTTCTGGCGTGAAAACTTACCAGATTTAGAAAATTTTGGGAATTTGCCAAGAGATTGGAACTTCCATTTCTGAGAGTGTTTGGATTTCTTGTATGAAGGACGGTAATACACTTCTTGTCTTTGCACTTTATAGATAAGTCTGGCAGGTCACATGCTTACCAAGAAATTTTCCCTGTTCTTCAAGAGTTCAGAAGAATTTCTGGTGATTGCACAGCTTTTTCAAGGCAATCAAAGAGTGCTAATAAATACTGCCAAGAAATGTTGCATTTAACGTCAATCCTTTTTGTTTAAAGTAACCTTGCTGTCTCATTTCCCAATGGTTGAAGGGAATTGAGAAAAACTTGTTTAAGGTTGACATCATCCATGCAGTTGAGAAGATAAAATCTTTGAGACATACGGTCATATGGATCTCCAATTCTCTTCTTTTGAATGAACAACACTTCATGCTGAGATATTCTTCTCGAACAAACTCCTTTGTGTTGTTATGATCTCCAAGAAACTCAGTATGCAAAACTGAGATAAATTGATCAAGGGTTGGCAATTGTTTAAGGTGTAGCTGTTGGTACTCACCAAGAGCCATGTACCATTGACGAAAACGGCCAAGGAATTTTGTTGTACACTTAGTAATGACGATACTTAGTGTAGCATTTGGGGAGAATATAGCAGCAGTGCACCAAACATGAATTTCATAAAGCTTATCCAATCATTTTGATGGGAAAATATTATCAAAAGAGAAACCATGGGTATGGATATTGGAATGTAAGAATGAAGCAAAGGTTGGGATTTTAGGAGGTGCATCAAACTCAGGGCTTTCTTCAATGATAGGATCTTCGACATTTTCCTCGGGAGAATGTTCTGGGTTTTCTGAAGTCATCATGAGAACATGAGGAATTTGCATAGAATCAATGGATTCAGTATCCGAATTAAACTCAATGGTTGGTTCAGAAGATTGGGGTTTCGGGGTATAGTGGCTAAAGTATGTAGGAGAGTAGAGATTGGATTTTTGGAAGGGTTAGGAGTTAGCTAAACCATTAACTGGGGTGACTTTGAATTTGGATCAGATGGTTTAAAAGGAGTGGAGGTAGTTGGAGCAGAGGTAGAGGTGGATGGTGGATACGAAACTATTAGAGGTTGGATAGGTTTTATTTGGGACTTTAGAAACGAAAGTTTTGGTGGAGATGGTCTTTTTGGTGGAGGAAGGAAAGTTGATGAGCTCGCAAAGATATTGGAGCTTGACTCACCAAATTCTAAGGTAGGGTTTATAGGTAAAGGTTAAGACATTTGGGGATACCCAAAAAACTTTGTTGAGATGAAGATGTGAGCATGTCAAATGGGCTTTTTTGTTGAATATTGCTGAGCTTAGAAAGATTGAAGCTGATTCTTTAGATGCTTCATTTCAGCATCATTTTGGTAAAAGGCTGCTGAAAATGCCTAGTTGGCATATCCCATCTGGAGAAGTTCCTAATGAACATTTTGAATTTTCTACTGCAAATCTCTAATAAAAAGTTCCAAAGTTGATAACTTCTTATGGACAACATTCTCCAAATTTTGTTGAGAGTTAGCAATATTCTGGAGGATTTTGTTTTGAGCCATAGAATTCGCTGACTGCCAGTTTTTTGCTGCTTCTGCTGCTGACACTGCTTTGGTGCTGCCATCAGGGAGAATGGTAGTAGAGTCTGAAATTTTATGACGATGGGTCATCCTTTCTTGAGAATTATGGAACTCCAAAGGTGGAAAATCTGCTTCAGTCCAAGAAGAAGATGGGGTGTACATAAAACACCCATTGGGTTGAGCCGAAGAACCATCATCAGGTGGAGGTTGAGGAAGAGGTGGAGATTTACAAGGAGTGAGAGGTAAAGGAGAGCATAGTGGACATGGATCTTCGGAGTCCTCTTCATCATCTAGAAGACTGTCTTCTAGACACTCATCACAGTCACAAACATCAAAATAATAATGACCTGTTTTTGGATTTTTGAAATAGAAAACTAGAAGGTCACTGGGTTCAAAATATTTAATTAGAGGGCTAGATCCAAAACCATCTACAAACATATCAATTCTTGAGGAAAAAAGGACAAGATGGGTGGAATATGAGGCTTCTTTTGGGAACGAGATTTCCACTGTATCATCAAATTTTGAGATGAAAAGTGGATTTGAGGATTGAACATAGGTTTTTGTTGGTTCTTCTCAGAAGCTGTAACCCAAGATTCTGGGAGAAGTTTGAGAAGCTCAAATCGAGAAATCTGACGTGGGACATGGACATAGGAAGCTTGGTGAGGTGCGTTAACAGTTAGAAAAAGGGCTTCATCTGTGGACGAAGGTAATGACATGTCTAAGGCATGGTTTTGAAGGCGATAGGCCATTTGATAGTGGAGGGTTGATGCATATGTGGTGGAAATTTGAGAAGCACCACCAATTTGAACTTGCACCTTTAGAGCTGTTAGTAGATAAGAATCTGCTAATGGCATGTTGAAGTTGGGATAAAAGGTAAAGACCACAATTTCAGCATTTAAAGTGGTTTGGACTGTAGCAATACATGAATGCTAGTACTGTATAAACCTGGTATCTACCAAAGTAAGTCTGGAAGTAACAGGTGAACCTTTTCTGCCATCAAAAGTGATAGCCAATCTAATTTCTCCGAAGTGAAGATGAGTAAATCCTTATTGTTGCCAAATGCGAGTCAAATCAACTAGGATTTCCAAGGGTAAAAGTTGTTCAGATTCTGTAACTAGTATGAAACATTGATCAAATTTGGAGGCTTGGACATACTCTTTTACGGAAGTTGTTTGTTTTGTGGAGAAGAGCTGGGTGACGGTCTTTTTTACAGAGGTTTGTGGTCTAACAAAGGCATTATAGGGATTTAAGAAAGGGAGATCAATAAGGGGAACCTTACTATCATCAAGAAGATATTCAAATTTGTGCAGGTACTCAAGATTAGAAGAAAAAGCGGAAGAATTTCTACTGGTAGAAGCGGAGGAATTTCTACTGGTGGACGATCGTAAAGGAACAAGAGATGAGGTAGTGGAGGAATAGGTAGAAAACAAATAATTCATTTTTTAGGTAAAAATCTGAGTTCTTTGTTTTCTCATATAACAAATCTTTCTCTTTTTAATGTGAGATCTTTAACTAATTTTGATCAAAGAAATTCTGTATACTAGGGGAGATAAATCGAGACATACTGCTCAGACAAAGGCCAAGGTCTCAAGGTACTTTTAACCCACTGATACAAAATTTTATAACCAAAATAGTTCATGAAGTTTCTGATGTGGATGATCCTTAGAAGGCAACCACAGAACATACGTTTTAGTTTTCTGTAAAAAGATTTGTAGTTTTGGAAAAGAAGTTCCCAGATAGGATTTAAGCTAGAATGGATAACATGACTCTGATACCAAATTGAGCAGACACGATGTGGATACAAACAATAAGTAGGTTAGAATCAAGAGAAAACAATAGAGAGAATATAGCACAAGGAATATGTTATTGAGAATACACGAATTTGTCCCTACAATGGGGACAAAACCTCCTTTTATAGGCCTAAAGAGGGGAATCCTGGCATTATACCCCACAACATACAACAAACATAATCATGACACACATTACTTTTCTTACTACACATCATCACACATTACTTTTCTTATTCTACCACTTATTCATCACACATTACTCATAACATGCATACCCATCACTTCACACTACACACTAATAACATGCCTACCCATCACTTCACACTACACACTAATAATACTTCACTTTCATCAATTGTCTTTGTATGGGAGTAACTTTCTAAGTCAAATGAACATTGAAAAACCCATTATAAAACATCAAACAATTTAAACAATTTTGCAGAATACAACTCGTGCAGCCCTTTAAACTTCACAAGACCAATATTACAAATTTTAACTTTAATAGTTATAGCTCAAGTCTTTTTTACCTTGGAGTAAATTTTTTTTTTCCCGTGTGAATGAGGGCTCAACCACATCAACTTGAATGGATCAACGGTACTATCTAGATTTTTTGGGGGTAAATACGGTGCTATCTAGATTGTATCTTTCTCGGAAAATTTGACAAAAGTGGTGTCAAAGTTTATATGCATGCCAATATGTATCATGCATAAGGTGAAAATAGGTCGGTTCGGTTTAGTTTTTGGGATGTTCGGATATCAAAGTAATATGTAGCCAGAAACTGACTCCGAACGAAAAAACAATGGACCAAAATCAGTTCGGGATGGTACGGGGTGATCGATTTTTTCAGGTTTTTCAGTGTGCCATTAAGATTGAAATAGATGGTTGAGATTGAGATAGACGGTTGAGATTTGTTTGTTTCTTTTTGGGTTTAAGATGGGCTTTGATCGATCGGACCAAACCGGTATGATTTTGGGTATTTATCGGTTCGGTCAAGAGAAAATAAGGGGATAAATGATAATTTTGCATTGACAAAATAAGGGGAAATTGCAGAACAGTGGGAAGAGGGGCAAAAAATGCCCAAGTCGTGGACCAGTTTTTCGGAATTCAAAATTCATGGGAAGGAGAAGAGTAATTCCAAAGACATGGAATTCAAAACAAACTTGGACAAAAATACCCCCTTCTCTTACACGACGTCGTTCCCTCTATTACCTCCCAAAACGTGAAACCCTCTCACCCCAAATCACTCTGAAACCCTATCGCTGAAACCCCTCTCTCTCTCTCTCTCTCTCTCTCTCTCTCTCTCTCTCTCTCTCTCTCTCTCTGTTGCTCTCTCCCTCCATCTCGTTGCTCCCTCTCTCTTCCTCTCTTTCTTGCCAACCGATGACCAGAAAGCAACCCTCTTCCTTGATCAGGTTTCGGAATTCAATGGGTTTGAATTTGGGGGAATTTCCAGCACGGATTGTTGAAAGTAAAGAGCTAATTCCTCGAGTTCCATCCTCGTCCAGGGTAAGAGTTCTTGACCTACACAACTTCAATTTTATCTCATTAACACGTACTTACTATTATTTGTTCCGGTGCTTTATTGTTGTTTTTGCCACATTCTTTAATTTTATCTAGGTTTGAACTTTCGAAATCCCCTGGGTTGGAGATATTTTCTACTTTTTCTTGCCGTCTGTAATAGATATTTTGTTTACGATGATTAGTTGTTTTGCTTTTTCTGGGTTACAGGGTTAGTATGTCGTGCAGAGGTTTGTTCTGACAAATTTTACGGATTTGTAATTTTTTTGTTTGATTTCGCTATGGAGGTTGATATGGGGGGCCCATTGATATATAGAACATAGAACTTCGATTTTCAATTTCCCATCTCTTTTCCGTGTGTCATTCGTGGTGCATGTGTTTGTTAGGATTTTGTGGTAATTTTTTTTGATGTCTGTGTATTATGTGTTGAGACCAGAGGCACTAAAACACAATTAGTCACATGATTAGGAACAAGAACACATATTTTGCCGTGGGTATATTGGTATTATATAGGGCTATGAATACAATTTTGGGATGGCAAAAACAGTTAGGAGTTAATGCATATAATTAATGTATTTTTTTTATAGAAAAAGGAGTCATATGACTAAACATCCCAAATAGAGAATAAAATCCTTGGTTTACCCAACAGAAAGCAACTGCGTTCAACTAAGACAATCCAAACAAAAACACATGGCTCCAAAGAAACTTAGGAAGATCACCGCTCGAGCACTGAACTCGACCAGGCAGGCAGCATAATCAATCCATTCTCAATGCATCAATCCTGCTAGCTTTTAATACTTGATTACTGTCGGTTTCCTCATTTACAAGGCGGCTATGATAGGTTTGATATGTTCTGAACTCTTTTATTGGCTTAAGTTATTGTTGGATAGCGTGGATAGTATTTTTTTAGGTCATTGTTAGGCATATTAGGATTTATGAAAATGTTTGCAACGATTTGGGTTTCCAATTAGGCACTGCAGTCAAATATCCTCGTGGCCTCTTATTTCCACCGAGTTAACAGCTGATTTTTTTTTCTCCCTTCATTAGAAAATGATACACATATTAAAAGGCGGGCTAAGAAATCCATCTCTTGCGCTGGTATGCTACAAGTTGTCTGTTCCATTAGCATCCAAGTTTTTTGAAGCTTGCTCCTTGATTCCTTTCCAAAAAGGATATGCAGTGGATTTAACATGGAACTTAAGGAATTTAAACATTTTATTTTTATTTATTTATTAAGGAATTTAACATGAAATCAGGTTTACATCAACTGCAGCGAAAAACCTAAATCAGGTTTACGAACAGATTGAGAAATCTAGCGGGAGCTATTTGAATTTTCAACAAAGGAAGGGCACCTAGAATTTTCAACAAGCGAAGGGGTCCGTCGGTGGTCGCCGAAATTGAGACAGAGAGGGAGGGAATGAGAGGAAAGTGAAAAAAAAAAAAAAACATACCAGATCACAATGTCAAAGCGTCCATAGTAAAACAGAGAGAATGGTTCTAAGGGCTGTATATCTGTTGAGCGGGTTAGTTTTGGGTTTGGCTTCCATCCCAGTGCTAATGATTACAAGTTGATTAGGATTGGGGTTTATTATCGTCATCCTGTCGGTCAATACCAAGTCCGGGCTGATCTGTATGCGATGAGCACCGATATGTGGACAGAAATTGATGTTGATAAGCTTTTGTTGTTCTTTGGGGAGGGGGATGAACGGGGGTATAATGCCTACAGGCATTTCGGTGGATCTTGGGCTTCAGCAGTCTTGAACGGGGTTTTTTATTGGCGGGCAGATGAAGTTCGAACTCATCAAGTGATCATTATGCCCTTCGACATGGGTGATGAGGTGTTTAGACAAATACGAACACCGCCGTGTTTTAGTAAGAAATGGGATGGAACTAACTTCCAATTTACGGAATGGAAGGATAAACTTGCTTTGGTAATTAGTTATTCTCATGACCAATGCCTTGATGTGTGGGTGTTGAATGAAGACCAGAGTTCTTGGGCTAACCAAATGAAAGTTGGATATGTTCCAAGTGTTTCCAGGAATATGGGAACTGGGGAAGTTGTTAAAATTAGAGTGGTGGGATGTGCAAAAAATGGTCAATTGTTGGTCACTAACCATAAGGTATCTGGTGAATTTTTTTTGAAAGGCAAGGTATCTAGTGATTTAAAGCTCTTTTTGTATGATCCAAAGACCGGGGAAACCATGGATCATTATTGTGGTCAGGTTCCATATCCATCTTTTATTAATTTGTATGACAGGACCCTATTTCCAGTCATGCAACCCAATGGAAGGAAGCATTGAATTCGTAGAAGTGACTCATGCGAGTTGCTATTTTTAATGTTCTCTCTATTCATGCTTATTTTGGTTGTCCTATTTTAACTATGCCTCAGCGTTGTCTCTTTTGAATGTTCCACATATGTTCAACTGCTATATTTTGGATCTTGTTTTATTTGCTCCTTACATATATTTTGGATCTTATATTTCATCTTTCAAGCTAGTATCATTGTTGATCCTAACGTATCATTAGATGAACCTAATATTTTATATGAACTATTAATGTTGAAAAATTAGTAATTTGATCACCCAGGGGTATGACAATCCCCCCCAGTACACAATTTGCTTGGTATGTAGTAGAAAGATTATACATCTATGAAGGCCCAGTAAGCAGCTTTCAGATTTCAACCAGTTTCACTCCTTTCTGGTCTTCTCCTTCTCTCTTGTTGAGAAGGAAAAAATAGCAAGTGTGAAGCATTTTGGGTTGTTGAGGATAGCTGCGAAGATTTATTAAGCTATTAGATAATGGCTGGAAAGCAAAGTTGGGGAACAATGCAAACACTAAATTGAGATAAATATGTTCAGAAACATACATGTAATGTAAACTTAAGGAAGGAGCAGTTAGGTTGGAGGCAGACCAGAGACTGGGGAGGACTATAACTGTCGAACTAAGGAAAAGATCAGTGTGACAAACCTAATGTGGCATTAAAAAGGACAGCATTAGGCGGCTGTAAGTCTTGTGAAGTGGCTCAATTGGGGTGATTGGCATGTTTCATTTATGAGTTGCTTTTTGCTGTAGCTTGGAAGATGATGCCCAATCGAGTTGACTTTCTCATTATGTTTCTTTTAATTTGTCAAATACACCACCTCCCATGGGTGATCCATGTTATGTAGCCGTATTTTTAATATCTGAGCTTAGAAAGTAGGAAATAACCCAAGAATGTAGTAGATATCTAAGCGAAACAGAAAGGCTGGTACTGTTGACAAAGGATAATCGTTTGAAAGACGACGACAGTTCAGCCGAGGGCCCGAGGCCAAACTCTTGTTGTAAAATGCTAAGGTGTAGTTTTGCTGTGGTTTTGATAAGAGTATAGGTGGTGTAGCTGCAACCCATATAGCATACCGTTGGAGACTAATAACTAGGCATTGGTTGTATATCTATTTTTCGTGTCATGGTCCGATGTCTTTTGGGTATTGGTAGTTGGTTGTATTGTGCTGAAGAACTGTTTTATAGTTTTACCTGGATTTCTCTGTCGCTCACTTCACACCCCAAAATCGCGCTGTTATTAAAGAGACAAAAACGTTTTTACGACTTATTAATCCGAGGGGAAAGGTGTTCCCACTTATTTTTCAGGGTACTTTCCTTCCGGTTTAGCCGCTGTCACCCACGATTTTTGTGAACACCGGCATAAGCTGTGTCATTTTACTAGTTGTGGCAGTTGTGCTATGAGCAAGCAGATTGTAAACTAAAGAAGCAAGAACAATGCCTTAAAACACAGGTTGCCCCAAGACCGGTTACCGTTTGAAATGGTCCGGCTACTGTTTTTTCTAGAGAATCAAACTAATTCGGACCGTGTGCACCCCTAATCTTAATTGAATCAGAACCCAACTATCTATTCTTGAATTACGGACTAGTAATCATTAGTAACGATATACATTTTCTACGAATTTGAAAAGTTGAAATCACATAAATAAGTTATTTGGCTTATTTTTTGTCTTTACTCAAAAAAATTTTGTTTATTGATTCGTCTTGATAAAAAGAATTACAAAATTAACAAATTATGGTCCAAATTTTCTTTGAATAAAACTATAATCATCTTGAAAGCCAGATTATTCGGCTCTAATCAAAAAAGATTTGAGTTTGAATCACAATTTTTTAACTTTTCTGATTCTGGTCGAGATTATATAAGGAAGTTCCGGACTCCGCAGGCTCCGGACACATCCGACTAAGGGTCATCATCAGACCGGGCCAACCCAGCCTGCCAAGTCGCTGCCCAAGCCCCGCCCACGGGCCGGGCCGATCGGGCTTTTTCTTTTTGGCGGGCCGAGCTATCTACCATAAATTGAAGCCCAAGCCCGGCCCACGGGCTAGCCCAATTGGCGGGCCAATAGGCCAAAAACCAGGCAGGCCAATGGGCAGTCTTAAATTTCTTTAGGCAAAACTAAACTAAGGTAAAAAAGAAAGGGTTTTGTGGGATTTTGGGCAAATAGGCGGACCCGTTGGCGGCTGCCGGGCGGGTACCAAGGGCAGGCTCACGGGCCGGGTCTACGGACGGGCAGAGTAAAAATTCATAGGCCCGAGCCCGCCCATTACAAACTATGGGCCGGGCTAACTGGCCCGTTTTAAGGGCTCGGGCTGAGTAAATGATGACCCTTACATCCGACCTAGGGGTGTTCAAGAAAACCATCCGAACCGTAAAACCGGTCCGATCTGGACCGAACCGTCCTATTTGGTCCGGTTCTGCGGTTTTACGGTCAGGTTATGGTTCCAAAAAAGTAAGAACCGTTAATTTTGATTACTAGTTCTCAATTAATGAACCGTGGTTAGAACCGAACCGGACCGTTTAAAACTAAGATAAATATAGAAATACATATGTATGTGTAATCAAATATGTATTTGAATTTAGTAGGTTAATCTTTTTTCTTGCTAAACTTAATTTATTTGGAGATGAAATCTCATTTGTTAGGAAAGTTTTTATTTTCTTCCTTCATTTCCTATTCCAGGAGATTATCTTTCTATTTCTTTAATTTTATGAGCTTATATTTTTATTATTTTGTGAATAATTGTTTGGATGGTTATTGGATAGAACCGGAACCGAACCAAAACTGGACAGGTCTTGCGGTTTGGTTCTGGTTAGGTTCCATGCATATATTAGTTAGGTTCTGGTTCCCAATTTTTTAGAACTGTTTGAAATAATTCGGTTACTGATTTTCTCGAATAATTCGGTTACTGATTTTCTCGAGAACCGGACCAATCCGGACCATGTACACCCCTAATCCGACCCACATTTCATGCCCGATACACAAATGAGGAAGCCGCAACCAGGGTTTTACTTCTCCAACTCCAAGAAAAATAGGACTGGTAAATTGATCAGTTGAATTTCGATGAAGAAGAAGAAGGAGGAGGAGGACAGGGTGGAGCTATGGCGGGTAGTCAATCCACTGCGGCAAGGACGAAGATCCATCTGCCGTTTGAGATAACGATTGAGATCCTATCAAGACTGCCAGTGAAATCCCTCTTGCGATTCAAGTCCGTTTGCAAAGCCTGGTATGCTCTCGTTAAAAGCCCTAATTTTATTTCCAAACATCTTCTGACCCACTCCACCCTCAATTCCTCCTCTCTCCTTGTAATCACTTACAATCCTCTAACCCAAAACTCTGCCATGTCCTTAGTTAACGATGGGTTAAGTAATGGCCCTATCAATCTCGATTCCCCTTTTCTGAATAAGAGGAATCATCTTTTCGTTGGGTTACACTCTTGGGTGAATGATTTTTGCATTGGGGGTATCTGTAATGGTCTGGTTTGCATTAGTTTATCACACTTCCTCTCCAATCCTCCAAAAATTGGAGGATCCTCCAATTCTATTAATAATGTGACACGTGGAGACTATTATATCCAATGATCCAGAATAAAGGACTCCTCTTCATACGAAAAGCACCTAATAACTTTCCTCCTCTTCTTCCATCTACCACCACAATAACCGACCACTGCCAATCTCGCCCCTTTCTTCCCTCAGCCATCGCCATTAATGGTCACTGCCTCTAACTCCTCTTTAATCCATAGCCACGTCTGTCCCATTCCCTTAGCCCATCTAATTCTTCCCCCTCCACAGACCTAGACCTAGACTAATATCAAAAACCCAAACCCACCTTAGACCCATCAAATTTGCTATGTACATATCTTAAAATTCTGAGATACAGGTGGAGAGGTTTATTGTCTTCTTCATCTCCTTCCCCTTCTCTGCCTCGTTTCCTCTCCAAAACCTAACTCATCCTTAATCCAACTCTAATTCGCTAAGTGATTGAGTTCACTGATGGCAAAAGAATCCGGCAACGGGCCGATTTAGAAAGGAGAGAGAAGGAATATAATTATGTGTGCTCAATCCTTTGGCTTTTTTAATGAGGTGGGTGTAATGTTAAATCCTAACCGTTGGATCTAGATTGGAGGACCCCCCAATTTTAGGAGGATTGGAGAGGAGCCGAACCGTCTATGCAATCCCTCTAGCAGACAGTTTCGAGAAATTCCCGGTGCCAAGTGGCAATGGTCAGACGTTCCGCAATCCAATTTCTTTTTCGAGCAATGGTCCGACGTTCCGCAATTCAATTTCTTTTTAGAAATTAAGTGGGTCAGTTTTGGGTTTGGCTTCCATCCGAGTGCTAATGATTACAAATTGGTTAAAATCGTGCTTTATTCTAGCCCTACCAGGCAATACAATATCCGAGCTGATTTGTATGTTATGAGCACTGGTACTTGGAGAGAGATTGATGTTAATAAGCTTTCGTCGTTCTTTGGGGAGATGTCTGAATTTGGGGAGTATTATGACGTCGCACGAATTGATGGTTATTCTGCTTCAGTCTTGAATGGAGTTTTCTATTGGTCGGCACGTGAAGTCCAAACTTATCAAGTGATCGTTATTTCCTTCGACATGGGCGATGAGGTGTTCAGAAAAATAAGAACACCACCATTTTGGACGAGAATTTGCATGGGACTAACTTCCGATTTAGGGAGTTCAAGGATAAACTTGCTTTGGTTATTTATCCCGATGACAAATGTCTTGACGTGTGGGTGTTGAATGAAGACCAGAGTTCTTGGACTAACCAATTTAAAGTTGGATCTTTTCCTAGGATCACAAGTAATTTGGGATTTGCAAAAAATGGTGAATTGTTAGTGGCTGACCATAAGTTATCTGGTGATTTGAAGCTCTTTTTGTATGACACGAAGACTGGGGAAGATCTTTATTTGGTCAGGTTCCGCATCCATGTTCTCTTTATTTGTATGCCGGGACTCTGCTTCCAGTCATGCAATGCGATGAAGTCGTTCTTAACTAGAAGAACAACAAAATGAAGCGTTGGATTCGTTGAAGTGGCTCATGTGTGATGCTGTTTTGAATGCTTTGTCTGCTCACTCTTATTTTTAGTTGTGCTGCTTTAACTCTGCCTCAAAGATGTCTCTTTTGTATAGGTAATATATCTTTGACCCTTGAGTTCTATGATGTTGACTGCTATATTTTGGATTAATTCTATGTTCAGCCTTTAAGTGATGTATCATCATTTGAGCTTATTGCATCATTTGGTGGGTGAGGGTAATGTTTGAACCATTCTTCTCTTTCGTTATCCAAATTCGTCCGCTTGTAACCCAATTTAACCCGTCCATATTGTATAATGGGTATCAACTCATATTTACATGGGTTTAAATGAGTTGAAAATGGGTTCAATATGGAGCTAGAATTAAAAGGACCCAGCTTTCTTTTTATTGCTTGTTTTGGTTTACGAATGATTGTTGCGTGTCGGCTGCGCGTAGTTTGGAACATGAGAAAGCTAGTTTGCCTATCAAAAAAAAAAACATGAGAAAGCTACTGTAGTTATTTGGATATCAAACTTCTTTCTTCTGATTCCTTCTACGGTTTTCTTTTACGGTAAATTATTTTTTTATTTTAATCTGCAAGGTAAAAGTTTTTTTACACTATTTTTTTTTGTTATAAATACCTGCGAACTCTACATAATCGTGGAACAGGATTTTGACACGTGGGTAAAATCAACAAGTAGAGAAGGTATCATCGGTCCTCGGTTGCGGTTTGCAAAACAGAGTGTTTTTTGGATTATTTTTGGTTTATTAAAAAAATAGTCTTGAATATAATTTTTTTTTTTTCAATTCGTCCCATTGAGATGAATCAATAATTCACGCAAAACTAATAAATATAAGAAACTCATGCAAGCCTGTCGGTACACTATCGGTGGGATTCCAAACTTGTTGGAGGAAACTTGACCGGATCCGGCCCATTTATGTTCTTTTTAGGCTTAAAAAAGTAAAACATTTTCGGTTTATATCAATGTAAAGAACAAATCAATAATTTTACTCCCGTCGGTTTAAATGAAGACAATAATAAGTCAAAAATATACTTCTTTTTATTTATTTATTTAATTTGGCATGTGATTACACACACAAAATCAAGAGATTCTGGAAGACAAAATTTGGCATATGATCAGAATTCAGATGTACGTGTCGTGGGGATTGGGAGAAAAAAAAAACAGAGAATAGCACACAAAATTCCATCATTCAACAGTTGGAATGTATTTGAAAGGGGAAAATGGTGTGACGACATCGTACATGGTGTGGGTGAGGGAGTCGAATTGATTTTGAGTAGTATTTCAATGGAGGGGGAAACAGGGACGGGGGAGAAGAGGGGAAAAAAGGGGGACGGGTCGGATCGGGCGGGTTTGAGTTTGGCTTGACCCATATTTGACCCGTTTACTATTTGACCTGCGACCCATTTCAATCTGCTTAAATCCACCCATTTGTCACCTCTAGAAAATACAATTCACGCTCGAAGCATTTTGGTTGATGAGGATAGCTGGGAATATGTAAGCCTATTGGCTGGAAAGGAAATTTGGGGAATGATGCAAACACTGAATTGAATATATTTCGAGATGATGAACTTACAATGAAGTGAGGGGCTGTTTGGACAAATAAGCCACTGTGGCTTATTTTTTGTTTTTATTCAAATTTTTTTCGCATTTTGTGGCTTATTGTCAATTTTTTGGAGATTATTGCTTCGTTATGACGAGAGGAATCGGAAAAGTAAAAAATTTTGATCGAAATCCAATTTTTTTGGAAATCCAATTTTTTTGAAATTTCGACGAAATTTGGCAGGAAAGCCACGTTTTCGTCTTTTTGTGCAAAAATTTGGATTTCGACTCAAATTTTTTACTTTTTAGATTCCTCTCGTCATAACGAAGCAATAATCTCCAAAAAAATTGACAATAAACCACAAAATGCGAAAAAAATTTGAATAAGGACAAAAAATAAGCCAGAGTGACTTATTTGGGCAAATAGCCCCTGAATAACACAAAGAAAGTGTCGCTTAACAAGAGGGAAAAGAAACAAAGCAAGTATGAAATTGGTGGAGAGTCTCATGTGTTTCTCCTTCCTTTGGTTTGAGAAACTATTTCTATTGCATATTTTCTTATTTACGGAGGTGCTGTAAACAAGCTGTTTACAGCATCAATCAATGACAACCGTCCAAAAGTGTTTTGAACGGTTCAGATTTTAACTTTTACCCGAAAAGTTTCATTAACATTCCGACCGTCCAAAAACACTTTTGGACGGTCATGATTGAGTGTTGTAAACACTTGTTCACACTGTGCACCCGATACTTTTGAGATATACGAAGGTGTTTAAAACATGTTTGCAGCATCAACCAATCACAATCGTTTAAAAATGTTTTGGACGGTCTGAATTTTAATAAATTCGGGGAAAGTTTAACTTTTCTCCGGAAAAGTTTCATTAACTTGGACGGTCACAATTGAGTATTGTAAACCCGTAAGTTTCAATCGTGTCGTGCCAGGCCGGACCCATTTACTTAAATTGTGTCGTGTCGTACCGACCCATTTTTTAATCGTGTCTTATCGTGCCGTTTTTCAATCGTGTTGTGCCGGGCCGGGCCCATTTACTTAAATTGTGTCATGCCATGTTGGCCGATTTTTTAATCGTGTTGTGCCGTATCGGCCGGTTTACTTGATCGTGTCATATCGTGCCATTTTTCACTGTGAACAACAAAAATGAACGGTAGGGATCGTCATAATTGTGTCACAATCGCGTGGCTAGCGTACATTGGACTATAAAGGAATACATTGATTTAAAACCAGATAAGTTAGATGTATAGATTTGAAAAGTAACTGCAGACTCATTTTTTCGAATGTTCGATCTAAACCATTACGATTTAAGATCTTATCAAATTTACCATTCTCCCCTAAATAGGTGATAATCAAATGTCGATTACCACGTAATCGGAACACATTCGGTGCTTCCAAAAGGCGTTAAAGTCCTATAATGCACCACATGAGGGTCGCCCGAGCTGTTTTTTGAAAATCGAAACCGTCTACCTTTTATGTGGGAGTGGTTATATTACTCATGCAAAAAAATAAATAAATTGGTTATCGTTATATACTTGATCGCACATAACAAAAATCTCCTATTAATGAATCTACGTCTCGATGAAAGGGCTTCCAAACCCGATAGACCTGAAAATTTGCGAGAGTAATTAAAACATCAAGAACAACAAAATGAACGGTATAGATCGTTATAGTTGTGTTGCAATTATGTGGCTAACGTACAAGAAACCCGTTTTTATAGAATAGAATTATATAATATATATTAATTGTTCCAATTATAAGCACAACAAGATAGTTGGCCTTAGTGGTTTGAGATGTGTGTTAAGTCCTCAAAGATTTGAGTTCAAACCCAATAGAGATTATTTTTCTAAAACCAATATTGCTTCTTATTTATAATTCGTGCAAAAACATAACATGACTAATAGCCTTGGTGGTTTGTGATGTGTGACAAGTTCCATAAGACTTGATCACTTGGGTTTGAATCACATGGAGGTTTTTTTCTTTAAAATTTGTTTTTTTTCCTTATGTATTGTTAGTTGGTCCAATTTAAAAGCTTATTTTTTTTTATAAATAATGAAACAAAAATGCCTTGTTTTGTAATTAAAAATATTGTTAATTAATCACCTTATATTTATGAGTCACAAGTCAAATTATTTAATAACTTCTTTCCCATATCTTGTGTCGTGCCCTTTCGTGCCTGTCAACTCGTGTCGTGCCCGGCTAGAATCGTGTAGTGCCGCGTCCGTGCCGTGTCAGAACCGTGCAGTGTCGTGCCCATTCAACTACTGTGTCGTCCCCGTGCTTGGCTAAACAGTGTCGTGCCCGGCTAAATCGTGTCGTGCCCATGCCCACCCACTTCCGTGCCCCGTGCCAGTCCGCGTGCCCACTAAAACTGTGCCGTGCCCGGCCAAGACCTTGTTCGTGCCCATCCACGTGCTCACTAAGACCGTGTCATTTCGTGTCGTGCCAAGGCACGACCGTGCCCGTGCCAGTGCCGTGCCATATTTAACCGTGTCGTTTCCGTGTCGTGTCGTGTCGTGTCGGCACGTCACGTTTGACACCCCTGATTGAAAGAGAGTTGTTGAAAATATGGACACATATTCGATAATAAATTATTTCTACCTTCTAAAACAACATATGACACAATTTCAGTATGGTACCACTTTAATTTAGACTTTCCTTTTGTTTATTTTTAAACATTTACTTATTTTTGTACAAATTTTTTGGACATTAATTACAAACACTCCGTTTGGTTCAACATTCTGAGAGTTACTTTTAACTCTCGACACAGTTTTCAATAAATCTTTCTTTCTATTTCTCTCCACTTATTACCGCTCTAACTCTCAAAAATAACTTTCTAAAATGTAAAACACATAAAGCCTTTTGTTCACACATTAGCGTATATTAATTTATTAAATTTTGAATTAACCCAGGACAAATTAGATTTTTGAACCTGCCCTTGGATGGGATGGCTTTACACAAGAAGTGAAGAAGAAAAGTCTTCGGGCGGTTGAAAGTGTGCTGCTTGCTTGTGGGGAAGGGGGAATCGATCAAAGCCCCAACTCCATGGATCCGGCCCGGATTCATCCGACCCATATATGTATAGCCGCCATTTTTGAAAAAAAGCTACTTTTACCAATTCCCTAAAGTAAAAGAGCAGCAGTTTTGTCGGTCAGTATAAATTTTTTATTTTTATTTTTGAAGAAGAAGGCAAGGCAAGCAGTAGCCATGGGGGGTAGCCAATCCACTGAAGCAAGGGTGACGTTCCATCTGCCGATTGAGATAACGATCGAAATCCTATCGAGATTGCCAGTGAAATCCCTCTTGCGATTCAAGTCCGTATGCAAAACCTGGTACGTTCTCATCAAATCCGATGATTTTGTTGCCAAGCATCTTCAAACCCATTCCGCTCTCAATTCCGCCTCTCTCCTAGTAACCACTTTCAATCGCAAAACCAAAAACTGTGTCATGTCCTTAGTAGTAAACGATGGGTTTAATAATGGTCCTATCAACCTCTATTTCCCATCTTTCAAAATGAGGAGTTATCTTTCCGTTGGGGGTATCTGTAATGGTCTTGTTTGCGTTAGTGTTTCTCGGTATGGATTTCCCTTGATTCTATGCAATCCCGCAACTAGACAGTTTCGAGAAATCCCGGGTGCCGAATGGCAATTGGCACACATTCCGGATTACAATGTGTTAAAAGTTAAGTGGATCAGTTATGGGTTTGGCTTCCATCCCAGCACTAATGATTACAAGTTGATTAGGATTGTGTATTATGCGAGTCCTATCAGGAAACACAACATCCGAGCTGATCTGTATGTGACGAGCACTGATACGTGGACAAAAATTGATCCTAAGAAGCTTTCATTGTTCGTGGGGGAGGAGGATGAATTTGGGGAGGATAACAACTTCATGTTCATGGAGATTTTTGGATCTCCTGCTTCAGCGGTCCTAAGTGGAGTTTTCTATTGGCCGGCACATGTAGCCTCAACTAATGAATTGATTGTTGTGTCCTTCGACATGGGTGATGAGGTGTTCAGAGAAATAAGAACACCATCATGTTTGAATGAAACTTGGGATGCAATGAACTGGCGATTGACGGAATTAAATGATAAACTTGCTCTGTTTATTTTACCTTGTGACAGATACTATGATGTGTTGGACCTGTGGGTGTTGAATGAAAGTGAGAGTTCTTGGACTAACCAATTTAAAGTTCGATCTTCTCCAAGGATTGCAAGTACTGTGGGAAATGGGGAACTTGGTGAATTAACAGTGCTGGGATGTGCAAAAAATGGTCAATTGTTAGTGACTTACCATACGATATCTGGTGACATACCATACGATGTCTTTTTGTATGATCCGAAGACCTGGAAAACTGTGGATCTTTATATTGCTCAGGTTGAGTATGCGCCACCTGTTTACTTGTATGAGGGCACACTGGTTCTGCTCAAGCAACCCAATGAAGTCATGGAAGTAGAAGAGGAAGCATTGAATTCATGGAAGTGGCTCAAGTGAGTAGCTGTTTTGAATGCCTTGTCTGTTCAGTGTTCCCGCTTAGTTTCGTTGTGCTATTTAAAAATGCCTCAAAGGTTTCTCTGATATGTGGGTAATATATCTTTGACCCTTGATTTCTATAACATTGACTGCTATATTTTAGATCCTATGTTCAGCTTTCAAGTGATGTTTCATCATTTGAGTTTCTTGTGTCATCAGCCGAGTGAAATGTTTGGACCATTCTTCTCTTTGGTTTTCCAACCATTAACTTCTATGTTTACTCTTTAATTTCTCACTTCTCTCCCGTGTTAATTTTGAATGGATGCAGGTGCAATACTCGTGCCCAATATGTAGGAAATAGCTGTTAATGTGGTTGAATGATGTGCAGTATTTGAGTTGTGTTTGAATGATGCGCAGTATTTTAGTGGCGCTAAATGAGCTCTCTTCTATGTTTACCACTTAAAGTTTTCTATTGTGCAATATTTGAATTATGACATATCAGCTATTGATTTTCAAAAATGAGTAATTTGATCACCCTATTGTGCATTGCTTATGCTATAGATTTTGAGTGAAGAAAGCAAGGAAATGAGCACCTAAATTGAATTGAGTCTCCAGGCTTGTTCTCTCTGACGCCTTTCAACTTTGATTTGGAGTTATGATTCAACAACATAACGTCCCTTGACTTGATGGTCTATGGGGCACTATTTCAGTGATAAAACATTCTACGAGACTTTGTGCATGTATTGTCAAAAGTTGGGTCTCTCTCCGGTCCTCCCCTGTCCATGCCCTCGTCGATTAGGGAGCATATGAGTACTCTTATTGTTGTAGTTATTTGATCATCCCTAAGGTATTACAATCAGCCAATACACAGTTGCTTGGTCTGTAGAAAGATAATATTGAAACCTCTATAGGCCAAGTAAACAGCTTTCAGAATTCAATCACTTGCACTATTTTTCTCTTTTTCTTATTCTGCTAGAGTTGGGACCTTTTCTTTTTCTTCTCCTTTTTTTGTCCGTAGAGTGTATCCCTTCTTTCGAGTGAAGGAGAATAAAATTCAAGTTCAAAGCATTTTGGTTAATGAGAATAGCTGGGAAGATGTACTTAGGCTATTAGCTAATGGCTGGAAAGGAAATTTAGGGGATGATACAAACACTAAATTGAATATATTCGAGATTTACTTGAGGAAAATAGGCTATGTTCAGAAACATACATTTATACTTAAGGAGCAATTGGGATGCACTTTTCTTATCAATGATGTCTTTCACTATCATTTCAATGCTTATGTAACACTTTAGACATCAATAGATTTACCTTTTTGCTGATAACAGGAAACTGCTCAAGGAGCAATGGGTGCAAAAGCTGGTCTGAGGCACAGACGGAACTGTCAAACTAAGGAACGATCAAGATGATAAACCAAGTCTACCATTATGAAGAACAGAAGACTACGAAAGTTGAAGTCATACGTTTTCAACGATTGAAGGTTCTTTGGGAAGGGGATAATGGTGGAATCATACTGGTCGAATGTCAAGAAATGCTTAACTTTTTTCTTGTGATGATGCCATGGTTGACTGCTTACTAGTTACTGCTATACTTTGGAGCTATTGTTGTTCCATGCAAATAGAATTTTCAACTCTGGTTGCATGCCTTCTGATAATTCTTTGAGCATAAATGCACTTGTCTTTCTCCTTTCTTTGGTTTGGGAAACTGTTTCTATTGGCATCTATTGCTGCAGGTTTTCTGCTATTGATGAGGGGTCTTTCAAAGAATTCTAAATCCTAGCGATTTGCTTCGACTTATGATTTGTTGAGTTTTACCTATTCTTCTAGTACACATGCATGTGCATCGCAGTTTCTTTGAACTATAAAGATGCATTGCTTGGTTTGGCTTACTTTCACAATTATACTTAAGGAGAAAGGTGTGCTTCTGACTCACAATTACCTTGTGTCAATTTTATTCAAAAAGTAAATTTGGAGATTTATTCCCAACTCTAAAAGAAAGGGGACAAGTAAATAATGTGCGATTATTGCCGATTCGATTCTGTTGGTATTATTTTTGCTTCAGCGCTAAAGAAGAAAAGATGTTTATCAGTTTTCTGGTATGCTCTTAACCCCTGCTTATACCCAACTATATTTTTATTTTGTACCGGGAAATGATTTTGCCACTCACTTTCTTATTAACACCACTCCCCTGTAAAAAAGGGAGTGACAAAATCAACAGCCTTTGTACCTTACCATTTGAACAGTTGTTGTATTTTGTTCTCAACCGGTAACTCGCATGTTTACCACTCAAGCTCTCTCGTGTTAGTTTTGATTTTTGATTCCACTGCAATACTGGTGCCAAATATGTATGGGAAGAGTTTTATCGACTTTTTTTTTTGGGGGTTTACGTGCAGTAATTGATTTTGTGTTCTATACGAGCTATTAAAATTGAAGAAGAAGAAAAAAAAAAAAAAAAAAAAAAAGAGAGAAGAGATCATCACAGGGATGTGACGATCGGTTAATTGATACTAGTTGCTTAGCCTGTAGAATGATGATAGTTGAAATTATACGGACCGGTTAGCATTCACCTAAGTTGAAACGCTTTGTTCCGATCTAAGTTACATAATGCGTGAGCAGATGCGGAAGCGCGAGCGTGAAAGCGTCTTTCAAAAATCACCCAAACAACTATAATTCGTGAGTGCGAGAATTAAGAGTGCGAGCGCAAAGCAAGGATTGAGAACGCAAGTGAAACCCGTTTTGAATGATTATGTGACTAGGGTTCCGACACATGAAATCTTATCGGTGGTTCGTTTGTGATTGGAGTGGGAGTTTTTCAAGTGCTTTAATTGTTTAATCATCAACAAAATGGCTTAATCCTCTAAAAAAAATGCCTGTCTCGATAAGCATTACTGTCAGATAGGGTTGTGCACGATCCGAATCGATTCAGATACTCAGAAATTCAAGGTTCGAATCGCAAATTATTGTTCTAAGAAAAATGTAATCTGTGTCCGAACCAAAGGTTTTACGGTCCGATTCTAAACCAATTCAAGAGTCACAGGTCACTTCTAGTTTTTATTCATGGATTACATATATATAAATTTCACATTTCTAATAGTGCAGCAAATAACAACAAAAACCCAAAATGAAAGGGGAAAAACAACGAAATTCTTGCATAATGTAGCAAGGGAATTTTACCAGCTAATACTAATTCTTAGGGGATCAGCATAAAGGATTAGAACCAACTAAAAATTAAAAACCGCTAAGTTTTTAATTTTGCAGGCAAGAAAATTAGTACTAAAAATTAAGGAGGAAAAAAACAAGGCTGCTGATTTTGTCACTTTTTTTTTTTTGTTAACGGCACTCCCCTGCAAAAATACACGGGGGTGTCGTTAACAAAATAAAGGGAGTGGCAAAATCATTTCCCAAAAACAACTTCCGTAAAGGACTAATTATTCCATACCCTCCGGGTCACCACGTAGTGTAATGCCTTAAACTCTTCTCTACCATATATTTGTACGGGCTCTCCACCACTTTGCGGTGGTCCCACGCAAATGTATGGTTAAAAAAAAAAAATTAGGGTACCACGGTGGCAGCAAAAAAAGAGTTTGGAGCATGACAGTGTCTCAAACATTGAATAATTTTTGAGAAATTTATAGAAATAGTCCTCTTAGTTTCACCCAAGTCTTATTTTTCGTCCTCCAAGTATCAATTGAAACATTTTTGACCTTCAAGTTTGAATTTTGTACTGAGTCGGTCCAACTAATAACGTTTGTCAGCTAAACTGGATAGAAAAAATCAGATTGAGGGTAGACGTCATCAATTAGACCAACTTGGTACGAACTGCAACGTCCAAAGTGCCATCAATCTGATTTTTTCCGTCCAGTTTGATTGACAAGAAGTTATCAATTGGACCAATTTGTTACGAAAATTAAACTTAAAGGTCAAAAGAGTTGTAATTAATACTCGGAAAACGAAAATGAGACTCGAATAAAATTAGAGGACCATTTATATAAATTTTTCATAATTTGTTCATATGAAACCTATAGGTTCCGTTTGGTTTGGTTCCGTTCGGTGAAATTGCATGCAGTGATCCTTCAAAGTTACTTTCTCCGTCTGGATTTAATTGTCCCTAGTTTTATTTTAACCGGCTAAAAATGGGTTATATCTTTGAATTCGTAATGAATTTTACATCGAATATGAATCTTATTTGATAGATCTCTATTAGTTCTATGATACAATATTTTCGAAATCACGTAAAACATTAAAAATTAGAAGATTTAGGGGCTGTTTGGACAAATAAGTCATTGTGGCTTATTTTTTGTCATTATTCAAAATTTTTTCGCATTTTGTGGCTTATTGTCAATTTTTTGGAGATTATTGCTTCATTATGACGAGAGGAATCTAAAAAGTAAAAAATTTTGATCGGAATCCAATTTTTTTGGAATTTCGACGAAATTTGGCGGGAAAGCCACGTTTTCGTCTTTTTGTGCAAAAATTTGGATTTCGATCAAAATTTTTTACTTTTTAGATTCCTTTCGTCATAATGAAGCAATAATCCCCAAAAAATTGACAATAAGCCATAAAATGCGAAAAAAATTTGAATAAGGACAAAAAATAAGCCAAAGTGACTAATTTGGGCAAACAGCCTCATGATCGATTGAAAAATAACACGAATTTCAAAAAAAGCTATTAAATCCGGACGGAAACGTGGCTTTCCCGCCAATTTTCGTCGAAATTCAAAAAAAATTGGATTTCGATGAAAAAATTTTACTTTTTAGATTCCTCTCGTCATAACGAAGCAATAATCCTCAAAAAGTTGACAATAAACCACAAAATACAAAAAAAATTGAATAAGAACAAAAAATAAACCGCTTTGACTTATTTGTCCAAACACCCCCTAAATACAACTACAAAAATCACGGCCTGACGAACAAGAGAGAATCTTGTCATGAGCTTCTGCTACTTTCCCAAATCCAAGAACTGAGCGAAATTCGGTGGATGGGAAAGAGGAAGAAAAAAGAAGACGACAAGTTATGGAGGGTAGCCAATCCACTGTAATAAGGGCGACGTTCCATCTGCCGTTCGAGATAGCGATTGAAATCCTATCGAGGTTGCCAGTGAAATCCCTCTTGCGATTCAAATCCGTTTGCAAAACCTGGTATGCTCTCATCAAAACCCCCAGTTTTATTTCCAAACATCTTCTGACCCAATCCACTCTAAATTCCACCTCTCTCCTAGTAACCACTTGTTGGTACGATGATAAAACCCAGAAGTATGCCATGTCTTTACTTTCCAACGATGGGTTCAGTGGCCCCATCGATTTTCCGTTTTTAACTCCCAAGAATTATCATTCCATTTCGGGCTCAACTGAGGGGACGTGTTTTAGGGTTGTGGGTATCTGTAACGGTTTAGTTTGCATAAGTCTATCGCGCTTTGGATTTCCCTTGATTCTATGCAATCCCTCCACCAGACAGTTTCAAGAAATTCCAGGTGCCGAATGGAATTGGGTCGATGAGAATAACTACGTTTACCGGGTTAGTTATGGGTTTGGCTTCCATCCCAGTGCTAATGATTACAAGGTGGTTAGGATTGTGCTTTATCTTAATACTATGTTTGAAGAAAATATCCAAGCTGATCTGTATGTGATGAGCACCGGTACTTGGACGAAAATTGATGTTAACAAGCTTTCGTTGTTCTTTGGGGTGATGAATGAATTGTGGGAGTATGATAACATGGTGCGAATTGATGGTGGTTCTGCTTCGGCAGTCTTGAATGGAGTTTTCTATTGGCCGGCACGTGTAGGCCCGAATGTACTCTCGACTGATCATTTGGTTGTTATGTCCTTCAACATGGGTAATGAGGTGTTTAGAAAAATAAGAACACCAGAGTGTTTTGATGGGACTTGGGATGATATTTACTGGCAATTTACGGAATTAGATGATAAACTTGCTCTCGTTGTTTCTCGTCAGGAAAGTGGCTTTGATGTGTGGGTGTTGAATGAAAACGAGAGTTCTTGGACTAACCAAATTAAAGGTGTATCTCTTCCAAGGATTGCAAGTGATATGAGAAACGGGGAAGATGGTGAAAGTACAGTGGTGGGAGGTAGGAATAATGGTGAATTGTTAGTGGCTGAGCAAAATGTTTCTGGCGATATGAAACTCTTTTCATATGATACAAAGACCCGGCAGACTAAGGATCTTTGTTTTGGTCATGTTCGGTATGAATCTTGTCTTTATTTGTATCCGGGGACCCTACTACCAGTCATGCAAGCCAATGAAGTCGTGCTCTACTAGAAGAACAAGAAAAGGGGGCATTGAGTTCGCGGAATATACTCAGGAGTGATTAGCTGTTTCTTAAGATTCTTTCTCTGGTCACGTTTATTTTAGTTGCGGCAGCTTAACGATGAACAAAGTAGTCTCTTCTGAAAACTTACTTAAACTACCTTTTTGTTACTGCTTTATTGTGTTCCATGTATGACTCTAAAAGTGCTTTCTTTTGAATATGTAATATATCTTATAGGTGGAATGTGTAATTGACTTCAGCAATGGTGATAATTTTAATTTTTGCATGTGATCTTTAATCCCTTTACTGTACTTGAGTGCTATATTTTGGAGCCTATGTTTCAACTTTGAAATGATGTAACATTTGGGTGAGCTTAAAATGTATCGGTGTTGGTGCATTAAGATTTTTATTTTTTCTGGAGTACATATGTGCAGCTCTTCTGTTCTCCTTTTTGTTATGAGCATATGTTCATATCATATTTACTTATGGCTACCGAAAGACCAAAGATCGCTGAATTTACTATAGAAAAACACGGAATTTATGTGGAGTATCGAACATCTGTTGGAGAATTTACTCTTTTGATTTTGTATTACTCACTCTGAACTTGGATTTTTTTTTTTTTTTTGGGTGGTCGGTTGCTTTTTGATGTGTGGGTTGGCATGGAGGAAAAACCAAGGCATAAAAGTAGCGCAAATGCTTTTGATCATGTTTGTTTCCTAGAATATATTTAGAGGAACGAATACCATGAGTCCATGACTGAGTTAGAAGCATCTCCAATCCAATACCATCAAATCCTCGCTTTGAGATGATCAAAGTAGTTGGTTTTATTCCATAAGCGAATTTGGAGCATTAACCTGTTCATACCAACTCTAAAAGAAGGGCATAAGTAAATACAGTGTGATTATTGCAGATTCAATTGTCATAGGATTACTGGTGGTTGCTTAGGCCTAAAGGAGAAAAGATGTTTTACCAGTTTTTCACTTTGCTCTTAATTCCTGCAGTACTTATGTTGTTTTGTACCTTAACCTTTTGAACTGTTATTTTGTTTGCTTGTTCAACCAATAACTTGTATGGTAAAGTTTTATCGACTGTTTGCCTTTGATTATGTAAGAAGTACCATTTGCAGTATTCAAATTGTGTTCCATATGAGCTATTTACATTGAAAAATCTGTAATCTGATCATCCTGGGGATACCACAACCAGCTAACAGAGATAGAAATTGCATAGCCATGGCCGGTAGAAAGACGATAGTGGTAAATATATGGGCAGACCTTGTAAGAAACTTATAGTAGCATTCAACCAGTTGAACACTTTTTCTTCCCCCCTCCTCTCGAGTTGAGCCCTTCAAGCGTGAGAAGGAAACGACAATTAAAGTTCGAAGCAGTTTGGGCTGATTGGAGAGCCTTTTGCCCGCGAGGATGTTAAAAGTATATGGTTGGAATAAAATAAAATTTGTGAATGATGCAAACCACTAAATTGTGTAAATGTTGAGATGAACTTAATGAAACTTGGAGGAGAAGGAAATTTTACAATGCTCAGAAACGTACATGTGAGCTTAAGATGCAACTCGGGTAGAAGCAGTCCACCAATACACAATTTGCTTGTTATGTTGAAAGATTATACTGAAAGCTCTTAAAGTAAGCAGCTTTCAGGTTCAACCACTCTCTCTCTCTCTCTCTCTCTCTCTCTCTCTCTCTCTCTTCTTGTTCTTTCTTATTCTGCTAGAGTCGAGCCCTTCTTATTTTCCATACATAGAGTTGCGCCCTTATTTTGAGAGATGGAAAAAACTACAAGCTCGTAGCAGACCAGATACAGGGGAGGACTACAACCCTCAAACTGTGGAAAAGATCGATATGATAAACGAACTGTGGCAATAAAAAGGAAAGTGTTGGGTCCCTATAGGACTTGTGAAGTGGCTCAACCGATGGTGCCTTCAGTTAAGATGGCGTGTTCCATTTGTGAGTTATTTTTGTCCATAGCTTGGATGATGATGCCCAATCGACTGAGACTTCCATATCTTGTTGTATTAATTTGTTAAAGACGTCTCCCTTGGGTGATACGAAGTAGATGTTACATAGCTGTCTTTTGAATATCTGAACGATGGTAAGCTAACCAAGTAGGAAATAACCTAAGAATGTCTGAACGGTGGTGTAGCTGCGGCCGATATTAGCTTACCCTTGGAGACTCTAATAACTAGGAATTGGTTGTCTTTCTATTTTTCGTGCCGTGGCCCCTCCTGTTTTACGTATTGGTAGTTGGTGTTATTTCACTATTTCCTTGTCGGAGTCAGCTCAGCTCCAGTATTTTTCAGCTCCAGTCTGTTTGAAAGTGACTATTAACTCCAGCTAGTATCATCAATGGCTTCCGATACGCATTCGTCCGATAAGTCGCATCAAAAATTAGCACATCTCTAAAGCACATATAATCTGCCCTACATGTAAAAGCGATGACAAAAATTAAGTTAAAATTAATAATTGCCCATTTTTTTCATGTACAAATCTGTTTCATCCATGTACCTATTGATGTTCGATGAAGCTAATTTTTGGCGTGGATGACGTATTCGACGAGCTCTACAAAATGAACGATTCCGATCATTGTTGTGGACCCGGGAGGGGCCCACAACGGGCCCAAACTGGACCGGACTGGAGCTGAAAAATACTGGAGCTGAGCTGAACCCTTCCTTGTCACCCACTTCACAACTCCTTCACGCCTCAGATTGCACTGTTATTGTAGAGACGAAAACGTTTTTACATCTAATCCGAGCAGAGAGCATCTCCTCCAAGAGGTTCTGTACTTGGGCCCTGTTAAGCTAATATACCTAGCTAAACTCAATTTCATTTCAATGTTTCAAGAGGCTCTCTACTTGGCTAAGCACTTTGCCTTTATCTACTTCCACTAGCTGTTAGTATAGAGGAAAGAAGCCTAGTTTCTCTCTCTCTCGCTCGCTCATTCTATTTACCTTTTTGCCCCTCAATTCAATGGCTAGAGGTTCAAAAAAATATATATACTTGGATGGAGATTGAAAAATAGAGAGTAGTGCTTGAATTCATTGACGAAAAAGTAAATAGACAATGTAGATATTGCGGATAAAAACTCCCGTAAGTATTGTCGTTTTTGTACGTTTTTACTAGGCAAAACGATTAGTTGGTCAAAACTTGTAAAAAATGGCAACATAGTAAACAAAGAGATCATAAACTATTTTTCAAAATTATTTTATAAGGCCTCTCCACTTCAAAAAAGAGTACTACAGCTTCATAATTTAATCTCCCAATATCATTCTAATAGATGCATAACTCATTTAAGTGGGGAATTTTGTACAATTACAGTGGCGGTAGGTGGGAAAAATGGTGAATTGTTAGCGGCTTCGCGTAAATTATCCGGTGCGTTATGTTAGTTTTTTCCTATTAATGTGGCCCACTAGCCTACACGTTTTGTGCATGTGGGACTCCACTATCCGATAAGCCAATGAAGTGATATGGTTCATTACGATAACTAATTAGAATTATAGATGAAGGAAAACTCTTGATAATAAAAGAGACCTTGATGGATTAGGTGTCTTTTAATAATTATCTCTAAGGCCCTCTTCTCTCCTCTATAAAAGGTAGAATACCCACCCCTTATTCCTACGGTTTTTCCATCAATTAAAGTTACTGGGGTATTCTAGAAAAGTAGAGACAGAGAGAAGAAGGTGAGCCAAGAATTAAGGTGTTTCTAATTAAGGGGTTTGTTCCTTCTAATCTCAATGGCCAACAAAGGTATGTTATTTATCGTTCTTGAGATGTGTTGAATTCAAGATCCTGTTATATCTGTTTTCCGCATAATAGTTTTTATACAGATATAGATTTACAGTTGGTATCAGAGCATGGTTTTTTGAATCAATACTTCTTGGAATAAAAATATAGCGAACGTACTGCCATGTTATATATATATTCACGAACGATCGGAATTGTTGAACCCAATTAATAACTACGTTATTGTATGCGTATGTGGCCGACATTCTGTAGCCGTCAATAAAATGGGTTAACGATTTGTTAATTGATCGAATCCATAATATTCACGTTACCGTCGGGTTGTATTAATTTTACCATTTGTAGGGTGAATACTATTACTGTATTATTCCGTGAATGGGTTATCGATTTCGGCCATTGGTTTTTGCATGTCACGTATTTGTAGAATACCAGTGAAACTAATTCTCTTTTCTTAAGAGTTTATTATTGTTGTGATTGATTCACGGGTTAGTAGCATAATTCACGCGCTATGATTGTTGGCACTTGAATATCAGTTTGCAAAGTTTACAAAGAAATTTATGTTTTCCCTTCTTGGACCTTGCTATCATCTGCCGTTATGGACTTTTCCACATGGAGCATATTATTTTACTCCTTGTTAATTAATAGCCTATTAATGCTACTGTTATTTGATGAAGCAATACATGGTAGATTGCTTGAATCGTAATTCTTGACTCATATATTGATCATAATTACCGGACTGGAAAACATATACACGTTTTTGTAATGTATGTATGGATATTGTTTTCGTTATGGCTATGGTCAGTAATAGAGATAAAGATTATGA